>CM045750.1:19406918-19539418 GCA_024760905.1 Plotosus lineatus
GACCCTAGCAGATTGGTACAGGTAATGGACAGATGGGTGGGATTGGGAGTTACTGGCAGACATGCTTGCCTTGGAGAGGTGACTTCGACCAGAGGACACTACAAACCCATACACAGATCAGAGAAATTTAGGATATCTTGTAAGAGCCAAATCGGGGATGGTGGGAATATTTCTACAGTATACTCGATTTAATTTTTATTTTATTCTTTTGACCTAGTTCCAAGCACACTAAGGCATAAGCTCTGTTTCACATCCATTCAACCAGGAACACCAGCCATAGATCCCAGATTAATCCTGTCTTCTTCCCTTCTTGTGTCATAAAACCATAGCCTGGAATTTCAAAGAAGTAATGAGAAATTCACTATTCATCATGCCCAGTAAACTGCACCCTTATATTAAACTTTATCACTTTAGAGGAGAAATAAAACCTGTTCTTTATTAGAATCAAAACAGATTGTTTAGTGAAATATCTCAAGATACATACAATTACTTTTTAAAGAAACTGAGCAATATGTTGTAAGAGCAGCCCAATCGTTTTGGACAGGAACCAGTGGGATCTGTGGGTATATTTCAGATTCAATTAGGTGTACATTAAAATGAAACAATATTGAAATTAGATTCAGTGCTAGAGTAGGAGTCATTAAAGAGTTGGATTGTGTGCCACTGCAGAGAGAAATTTGATCATCAGAGTCTTTCCCTAATTAATATTATGTGTTCAGGGAGCATCTGCACTGCCAGGGGAATTGAAGTTCGTGGAGGATTTTGAATTTCATTTCATCTTTTTGCAGTAACACTGTGTATTGGGGCTTTGTGAGAACACTCTGTGTGGTTTTGTGCAGCTGAGAGTTCAGGAAATCAAGGTGCAGATCTCATTTATGTTCAGAAATGTGAAGGTCACAACTGACACTAGAAACTTTGCACAACAGGTTTTATTATTATTATTATTATTATTATTATTATTATTATTATTATTATTATTATTATCATTATTATTATTATTATTATTATTATAATAATAATAATAATAATAATAATAATACTTATTATTATCATCATTATTAAATAATAATAATAATAATAATAATAATAATAATTATTATTATTATTATTATTATTATTATTATTATTATCATTGCCTCCCAAATGTAAACTGGACATTTAAAATAACAAACCTTGCAAGGCAGCACGGTGACACAGTGAGTAACATGTCCGCCTTACAGCAAGAAGGTTCCGGGTTCAATTCCTAGCCTGGGTGTTTCTATGGGGAGTATGTATGTTCTCCCCGTGATTGTGTGGGTTCCCTCCGGGTACTCTGGTTTCCTCCCACAGTCCAAAACATGCAGAGTAGGTTAATTGGCTGTCATAAAACTCACCAGTAGGTATGAGTGGGGATGTTTGTGTGAGTGTTAGCCCTGTGATGGCCTGGTGACCTGCCCTCACCCAGAGTAGGCTGAGATGGGCGCCAGTCTCCTTGTGACCCTAATTAGGATTAAGCAGTTCAGAAAATGAATGAATGAACTAACTTTGCAATGTATTATTTACCTGGGGTTGTTCTGGAGTACAGTGGTACCTTGATTTACGAAATTACTCCATTCCAAGGGCAAGCTCATAAGTTAAAATCTTCATTCAATAAAACAAAAATTCCCATAGGAAATACTAGAAAACCAACTAATCCGTTCCAACTCCCTCCCAAACTCATATAACCTAACACAAACACGTATATTTGACCTAATATATTAAAAATAAACATGGAATAACAATAAATATTTAATAATAATAATAATAATAATAATAATAATAATAATAATAATAATAATAATACATGTACATTAACATTAATAATAAGTAATAATAAGTAATAATAAACAATAAGTCAACTAACCCTTCCATCATCGAGTGTGGCAAATATGTCATGTGGCAAAGATGCTTGGCGCTTGGGATGGGGGCATGAAATGTTTTTTTTTCTTCCTATAGGGGGCATCACAGAAAATATTTGAGAAGCACTGCACAGGGCGTTCTCGGAGCATGGAGAAATACATGCGGAAGAATATGAGGCTAATCGCCACGGAAAAGTCATTTCCCCAGCAGAGCTCGTAAATCAAAATTTTGCTCTTTGGATGGGGCTGATTTTTAGTGGGATCAAAGCTCGTATCATGGAAAATTTGTTACAAAAGACACTTATAAGTCAAGGTACCACTGTGCATGTGGATGTCATAAAAACTTTTCCCTATCACAAAGTTTATACAGAACTGATCAATTTCTGAACCCACAAAATGGCTCAGAGCTGTAGGAATGGGTCCCATCCATCTGGCCGTCACGCTTCAGTTTCCGGACATTTACTTGCCAGGCGCTGAAGGTGGGGTTTTTAAACTTGATATGGTGGCTTAGTTCTATGAGTGCAAGGATAATTTGGTTTTTGAGTGACCTTGACCTTCTTTTCAAGGTCACAGAGGCAAAACTGTATACTTGGTTTTAGTAAATTTACTTTCCGTGCACTGAGGCTAGGGGTTTCAATTTGCTATGCTTGTCCTGTATTGGTATATTTTTGAAGCGGTCCTTTCGGTGAGAGCATCCATGTGGTGTATTTTCTTTAGTTGTCTGATCTAA
This sequence comes from Plotosus lineatus, assembly GCA_024760905.1. Lineage (NCBI taxonomy): Eukaryota > Metazoa > Chordata > Actinopteri > Siluriformes > Plotosidae > Plotosus > Plotosus lineatus. The sequence continues at coordinate 19,409,526 of CM045750.1, forward strand.
ATCTTTGACTCTTTGAAACATTACCCATTATGCTGAATCAAATTAAAGGTGTCATCCATTAATTTGCTGAACCAATTTATCCTAAAGGTGTTGCGGAAAACCTAAAGTCTATCATAGCTGATATTGGGTGAAGGAGGAAACCCTTATTAGTTTGTTAAACTATTGCTTGGCCCACACACAACCATTCACACTCACACCTACAAAAAATTTGGAACAGCCTCATGAGCATGTCTTTGAACTTTAGTAGGAAACCATAACCCAAATAGAACCCATGGAAGCATGGGAGAACATGCGAAATCCACACAGCAAGGTGTTATGGGTATGTAAATAGTAACACATGGTTTTGGGTCACAGCTGTTTTGCCTGCATAGTCTAATTGGGTCTGGAACTTTCCAGCATATTAGGGAAACTTCGAGATTGACCTAGTTGTGCATGCTCCCTGTGACAGGTCATTTGATTAGAACATTCAAGAAAAGGAACATTCCCGAACTTTAGAGAAGTATATAAGGACCCGTTGTCGACCAGCTTAGGGGAACCATCAAAGTCAAATCATCTAAGGTGGATAATCTAAGGCGAATCATCCAAAGGGGCATCATTCAACGTGCATCGTCCAAGTTTCATCATTCAAAACTTCATTACCCAAGTCCATCATTCGCGTTTATCCACAGCCAACATGAAGATTATCATCATTCGTTTCTTTTGATAGACGGGATTCCATACTTTTCATCACCAGCGCGAGCGCCGTCTCTAAGTTTACCATACTGCAGCTGCTTGGTGACTATACTTATTTTGCGACCCTTGTTCTATTTGTATTTTGTTTAGGTCTAAGCTCTAAGCTATTATTTTGCCTTATTTTGTTAATCTTATTAAATTGTATTTATTGTATGTTGTGGTTTGTCTTGTTTTACTGGTTTCAAGGGGCACTTTTCCTATTCTAAATTTCCAGACGTAACAAAGGTTTGACTCAAACCCAGCACATTCCTGCTGTGAGGAAAATGTGCTAACCGCTATGCCACAATGCTGCTCATTAAAGGTGCCATAAAATCTAAGCCCGTGTGTACAATAGTATAGCAGAGAAAAGTTTGATACATGGAACTCAGATATGAAGCTCAAGCACTGCTGACTCTTCCTTCAAATTCATATCCTACATGTACAAAATAGGGTGGTAATAAAATTCCAAACAAAGAGGTTCCAGCCCAGTTGAATGTTCAGCAGAGGTTTTACCAATTCTGCAGGTATTATGAATAGTGTAAATTAAAAAAAAAAAAAAAAAAAAAAAAAAAAAAAAAATATATATATATATATATATATATATATATATATATATATATATATATATATATATATATATATATATATATATATTGTTGTTCTTCTAAAAATGCAGAAACATTAGGTATAGTTCATGCACAAAATTGTTGGCATAGAAAGCCCTGCTTTTACCAGAATCCACCATAGTAACTGTGCAATGCAGTGTCTCATTCATTCGGTTCACAACCCCGTCAGGAACCAGTGTACTGCATCTCATCTCTGTAAAAAAATCTGATGCAGCAGTTCCTCAGAGATTTCTGGATATTGAACCACAGCCTGATTTGGTCCATTTGCGAGAAGAAAGCTTGGCAACGAAGGTCTGTGTGGAGCACTTCACAGACTCGCCGTCTCTCTGGTGCACCATCCTCATTTCTGCACTCTCTGTGGTGCCTCCTTTGTCTCTGCAGCAAACATAAAGACTCACAGAACTACGGTTGCTGTCTATTTTGGGACGCTACATAAATTGCTAAACTCTAGTTTTCACCTTTTCCAGAAGGTTAACAGTTTCTTGTAGCATTATGAATGATTGAGATGATTAAACTTTGAACGAAAATGGTAAAGATGTGACAAATTAAGCATATCCCATGGTTACTATGGATATTTGACATATATTCATCTTTCATTCATTTTCTGAACCGTTTAATCCTAATTAGTGTCGCGGGGAGACTGGTGCCCATTTCATTGAGTGCAGAATACACTCTGGACAGCTCACCAGGCCAGCACAGGGCAGAAAAATCCTGATGGCTATGCATCTCTTGACAAGAATCAGCAATGGGTCTTTTTCATGCCTCTCACCACAGACGGTGAGAAACATGGCCGGCCTTGGAAAACCCAGCTACACTAGTGGTGGTGGTGGTGGTGGGTGATGTTGGGGATTTTGATCTTGCAAATGTTTAAATAATGATTAAATGAACACTCTCAGAAGCACTGACCTACATTTACAACTTAAATTCTAGTATTTGTTCAGAATCAGAAAACAGTGGTACCTCACCTTACGAAAGACCCAACAAAGCAAAAATCCAAGTTACGAAACACATTTACCTAAAATTTCCATCTCTGGATACGAAAAAAAAAAATCATGTTACAAAACGCACCATCTCAAAATTCAAACAATGCGTAAGTTGATCTCCCATTGACTATCTTCCAACACCCCGCCCCGATGACCTCCCATTGGCTATTTTGGAGCTGCATCTCCATAATACCCATGATGCTTTTCATGTGCCTTCCACCTATTGTTCATCACGGAGTTCTAACACGTGTAAAGCACAGCATTACTGTTGTTTCGTGGGTTTTTCGAGTGTGTTTATTTCAACTTTATTTTTTTGGCTCGGGCTTTTAACCCTGCATAAACATTTGTAAGATTATAACTCTGCAAAGAAGACATGGTCAGTACGCACACACACACACACACACACACACACACACACACACACACACACACACACGTGTGATTCCCAGTGAAAGTGATTCCCGGTGTGAGTGAAAAGAAGAAGCGGGCTCGTGACATGCAGTTGAATGATATCGCAAAGGGATGTGGCCAAACCCGTCTACCATCAGTACAATATTGAATCAGAAGGAGGCCTTAAAAGGTATACTTTTATAATTTTTAAAGGGTTTAGGGGTCATCTTGGGGACCTTGGAACCAATCAAGCCTTTTACTTGTAAAATGCTACTCAACTTATGAAAAAATCAGGTTACGAAACCACTTCTGGAACGGATTAATTTTGTAAGGTGAGGTATGACTGTACTTTGTTGATCATGGAGGAAATTGTATATATTATGTTAATTATATTAATTTACACCCAGAAGTCTCTTCTCTCCCTGTGACCCTAATTAGGATTAAGCGGTTCAGAAAATGGATGAATGATGACTCTATTCTCTTCACTATGTAATGCTTCTCTTGGCTGCGCTGTTTTCAGTACATGTATGTGGATGTTAGCCTTTTTTTGTTGTGTTTTGTTCTGTCCAATCAGATTTAGTCAGAATCAGCAGCACTAGCCAATGTCACTAACACTTTAAACTGTATTAGCAATGACGCTGTTTCTTTAACCAATCACATTTCAGGTTCACCTCACAGGGCCAGCTAGCAGGTGTACAATAACATTGTTAACAGTTTTTCAACCTCTGATTGGTTGACTGAGGAAAAAAACAAAAAAAAAAAACAAGGTGAATAGTCTGTAGCAATCTACACACGACACATTGAACTTAGAATTTAATGGGACTGTGTGGAGGACAGTTTGTGCGACTTCAGAAGACAAACCTCCAAGTCTTGTGTTTGAAATGAGCTCGAGATGAGTTTAAATGGTTTTACACTTCCACACAAAAATACATTTCATTCAGTGGCTAAACCCTTTTGTTGAAATTAAAGTAAACTGAATGATAATGGCCATAAAAACCTCATAAAATTTGCCCATTTTACACACAAAAGATGGAGGTTTAATTATTAAAATTTTTTTAGCATAATTTATGCATAAATGTTCTAGAGATTGGACATCGATTTACTGCAGCCTTCACAGGTGCACAAATAAAACAGCAATGAATTCAAGGATAGAATCCACATAGCTCTAATAACATGAGAAACACCCACCCCACCCTCCCTCCCCGCAGCTCCCTGGGTAGTCAAAGGTCAAAGACCATCCATGTTTCTCACTGTCTATAGTGAGAGATTCATGTAAAAGAACCATTGTTGACTTTCGTCAAAAGTAGCTGCACAGCCGTTAGTGTGTTTCTGCCCTTAGATGGCCTGGTGAGCTGTCCTCCAGGGTGTACTCTGCCCTCGCCCAGAGTCGGCTGAGATGGGCATCAGCCTCCCCATACATCAACAAAACAGAAGGACTTATTTGTTCTTTCCAAAAGAGGCAAACAAATCAAATTCACAGAATTTTGTCGGCACTCTTATTTTGAAATTATTACTATTAAATATAACTGCAATTGAGAGTTAATGGCCTTTTTCAAGTGCCCAACTTTGGTAGCTATTTAGGTTTGAACCCTCAAACTTCAGATCAGGAACCCAAAATCTTAACCACTGAGCCACCCCTGCCCATCACTATATGCCTCTTCTAATTGAATAAACTGTGAGGTTTACTTTTATTAGGGGGAATGTTTCATTTTACATTCAACTAATGAGCACCATGGCATGGTAATGGCCTGCCTCCAGTTGACAAATGTGGGATGATCCTGTCCTTCTGTCCTTAGGAAAGAAAATATACTGCTGAGGAAATGTTGACGGTGCAGGAGTACATGCAACATATTCCTCTGAGTTCTCCCGAGTTACTGCTGTAAATAAATAAGTGAATAATACTTTACTTAAATACCTTCTTCTGCAGCTTCTTGGGTTAATGTAATATAATTTATTGCATATAAATTTACATCTTCATATTGTACATAATATTAGCTATTTTGTTGACTTGTTATTTATAACGTTTTTTTTATCTAATTCTTAAATATATAGGTTTTGGGAACAGACTTTCCTGAGCAGTTGTGTAACGTAGTACATGATGCCTATGTTCCTTGTTTGACCTTCAAGAATAATGAATCTTGGGTGAATCTCTCTCTCTCTCTCTCTCTCTCTCTCTCTCTCTCTCTCTCTGTTTCTTGCTCTTTGGTTGACTCACTGAGTGGGCGAGAGGGCTAAACAATTAGAGCTCTAAGCCATGGTTGTAAAATAGCTGGTTGACAAGATGGAGTGGGCAGCACTTTTGTCAGAGCAATCCCCACTGTGCACAACCAAGGTTGCTTTTCGTTTACAAGCTGTGTAAGCGTGAGCTTTGCAGCTCTGTTCTTTAATTGATTGTGGAGGTTTTTTGTTTTTGTTTTATTTATTTATTTACCCCCCCCCCCACCCCACGTGAGCCACTATTCAATCAGGTGGGTGCTGTGAGGCAGAAGCTGCTATCAAGGACAAACATCTGGTATTATTTCCCCAGGACAGCCCACCTACAAAGTGTCCTCTGGGTGGAGTATGTTCTCTCAGTTTCTCTTTCTTTCTTTGTCCTTCAGTCTTTACATATTTTACATTCTCTGTTAAAAATTTTAAAATGTGGAAGCTTTGCTTCTTATCTCTTCTTTTCCAATATGATATTAAACTGGCTCAGAAGGAAAGAAGGGCCTTTATTAATTAATAGAATAACTAAATTGCAATTTAAGGAATGGCCCGGTGGTGTAGTGGTTAGCACTTCTGCCTCACAGCAAGAATGACCTGGGTACGAGTTCTGGGTTTGGATGTTTCTGCGTGAAGTTTATATGTTCTCCCTGTATCTGATTGTGATTCTTCTGGGTAGTCCGGTCTCCTCCCACAGTCCAAAAATGTTCCCATGAGGCCATTTGCTTGTTGCAAATTGTCCCTGCATATGAATGATTGTGTGTATTGGTTCTGTGATGGTCTGGCAAACTGTTCAGGGTGTGTTTGGCTTTTGCCAAGTGTCACCTGAGATAGGCTCCAACCTTCCTGCGATCCAACTAGAATTAAGCAAAATAATGGTACAAGATTAGGTCTGTAGTAATTATCATCTATGCATATTGAACAAATTGTCATTGCATATAAGAATTTTCACCAACATTTCAAATGAAATCGAATATGCTGACCATTTGTAATATTAAAATAAACTGCTTAATTGTAAAAGCCTCAGTTGCACCACCAAAAAAGGCTCTGAACCATCATGTATCCACAGAACCCCTGAACATTTGCAATGGTATCTTGCATCAAAATGTGAGCAACAAATTATTTTCAGTTTTGCAAGTTGAGAGGTGTGGGATTGGCCCGTTGTCCAGTTCATCCCACAAATGGACGATGACATTGAAATCTGTGGAATTAGGTGGCCAAGTCAACAACTTGAACTTTGCCATGTTCCTTAAACTATTATTGAACAGTTTGGCATTGTCTCACAATCATGCATCGTTTTGTTGGAATAGGCTGTTGCTATTAACTAGTATGATGAAGGGATAAGGTGTGTTAGTATTCCAGGTCTCTTCTCTAAGAAATAGATGCTGTGTGCTCTATAACAAAAACTGAAGAAACAAAGCAAATAAATAAATAAATAAAAACATCTAGATTGTTAGCTGCATCAAGTTTAAAAGTCGGTACCAGCAGTGAAAAAAATGAAAGTCATCCATTTATGATGAGCTTCAAGAGCTACGAAACAAGAATTATTTAATTCTACAAGCATTTAATGTCATTTCTGAGTAATTTCTAAACCCTAGTTCTACATTATAGAGTTTCAGGCCTCTCACATAAAAGCCAATTAAAATTCATTTTATTTTCAAATTCTGGTAGCACCAAATTGGCAAAAATGGCATTTTAAGATGCCCCTATTTTCAAAATTAGACATCTGCAAAGCCCCTCTATGCTATTTTCAATAATATTGAAATGGGGTACAAGAAACCACACTAATTTTTGATGGTGATGGATTGTCAGTTTTGAAGTTATTGTACCTCAAAAATCCCTCAAACCGCAGTTTATGGTGTGGAAAAAAAATGACCAAAAATGATCAAAATGACCAATTGAAAATCCATTCAAATTTAACCAAGCAATTCAATACCCTGATACTTTTGTTTCCAAGGTAACGGTACCTGCTTAATTAATTGGAACCATTAGTTTTTCGGCTATTTGTTATGGATTGGGGTTTAAAGGGTGTCAGACCAGTGAAATTTGACAAAAATGCTGAAAACAATCAAATTTTAAAAAATGCACAGAACTTCAACCAACCATGGTGGTCGTGGACAATACCTTGCAACTGGGTTGCAATACATTTCAGATCGCATCAAAACAAAGGCGTTCTAATCAAGGTTGGTGAAAAATCAACACGAGCTCTGTCTAAAATTGAAATATTATTTTTCTCCGAACATGGCTGAAATTGGTACCATTGAAACAGAAATGAAATGACTGGTTGTAATACAATTAAATTTATTCAACATAATTTGGTTGACAGGACTGCATTTGCAGGTCGAACTTTGACTATTTTCAGCCGTCAAGCTCTGTCACAATTCCTGAATGTATCATGTGTCACTGCTGGTACCCACTAAAAGCCATGGTCTGTCATTGTTAATGGAGTTAATGTCAATATCTTTGGCAAAGATAAAACACAACAACAACACACACACACACACACACACACACACACACACACACACACACACACACACACACACACACACACACAAACACACACACACACGAATATATCAAATAATTTGAACCAAAATGTTGATATGTTTTCTTGTAATGAATTGAAAAATGAATGGAGATGGGCAGCACGTTGTGGCAGTGGTTAGCACGTCCGCCTCACAACAAAAAGCCCTGGACTTGATTTCCGAGCTCAGGACATTTTAATGTGGAGTCTGTTCTTCCAATCCTTGCTGGGTTTCCTTTGAGTACTATGGTGTCCTCCCACAGTCCTTAAACAAGCACAATAGGCTAATTAGGTTTTCCAAATTGCCCCTAAGTGTGAGAGTGTGAGATAGCCTGGCAAGCCACCCGTGGTGTACACTTCCCTCACGCATAGTCGGCTGAGATGAGCACCAGCCTCCCTGTGACCCAATTTAGGATTAACCACCTTATAAAATTAATTAATTAATTAATTAATTAATTAATGGAACCATCATTAGTAGTTCACTTTCCATGAGTTTTTGACCATTTCCTTTTCCCGCTTGCTTATCGGGCTTTTATAGAGTTATCATCTGTTGATATAAATGGAATTTACGAGAAAAAGGTGATGGTAATGCATGTAGGGGAATAGAACATATATCCAGGAGAACTTCTTTTGAGTGTATTAAGGCGATGTCCTTCATGCTGAGAAATTAATGGAATACTGCCTTATGGATATAGTGTGGACTCGTATCTCATCAGAGATCCAGGTGTGGACTGAGGCAGAGTGAGCTAATGTACTACAGACCACATTTTCTCCCTACGCTAATCGCAACAGCTGTGAGTCTGCTATGAGGAGAGGGCTTCAGGGGCACCAGTGTTTGATTAGGGGAACACAGCACAGCCCACTTAACTACCACATATGGGGATGACTTGCACTTTAGTTTTGGGAACAAGTCTAATTTCTCATGTGGATAAATGAGTATTGTTCAAATGACCTTCAGTGCTTCAGTGCAAATCAGACATCTCCAGAGCAGTGAATTCAGTGGGAGACTACCTGCAGGGCTTTGGATGTACGTGAAGTAAGGTGCTAATAAAGGTATGTACTTGCTTTCATTCCACCATTTCCCTCAGGGAATAATAATCCAAATTATAACAGAATCTCAATGAAGAGAAATCAATTCATGCATTAATTATGAATTTTGCATAAACTTCAATATCTTGGGCCCATTTCTGTAAATCTGTGCATGCTGTGAGAATATGCCCAACAATTAAATAATCATGTTTTTGGGAGGTGGGAAAAAAGAGAGAACTCTGTAGAAACTTAAAAAACAAACATACATACACACACACACACACACACATATATATATATATATATATATATATATATATATATATATATATATATATATATATATATATATATATATATATATATAAAATTGCAACCAAAACCATCAACATCCATAAAGTAGGATCACACACCCGCTGATGGAAACATGCATGTATATGTCTATACAATATCAATAAATACATATTCAATGCTATAAATGCTTATAATAACAATTAAACATCAAAAAATAATACATAAGATGTAAATAAAATATAAATACACACTTACAGATGGTATTGCATGAGAAGAAGACAATACACATACATATGAACTCGTTTGTGCACACACAGATGCAACAATGTAAGTAGTTTTGATGGGAGATTGATGGGAGAGTTTGTTTAGAATTTTTTTTTTTTTTTTGCATAATTGGCCTTGTTTGTATAGCATTTTCCTTAATTTTTTCCCCCATTCTTTCTTAATTTCCTTATTTTAAATTATATATATATATATATATATATATATATATATATATATATATATATATATATATATATATATATATAAAACATATATAAAATGCGATGCACTGAAGCCACAGGAACTGTAGCGTGAAGTAGGGAGATCACTGTGTACATAGTAACATACATTGCACTAACCGTGTGTTATCCTTTGGAGCGTTTTGCAAGTTTCCTTGCACTGATAGCAAAGTTATTATTCTGTGACTGCAAATTCATATGAGGGCAGCATGGTGGTTTAGCGTCTCAACCTCAAAGTAATAGGTTCCTGGGTTTAAGTCCCCGACTCAAGCATTTCTGTGTAGGTTCTCCCAATGCTTATGTGGGTTTTCTCAAAACATTCCAGGTTCCTCCCAGTCCAAAGAGATGCACTAAATGTGACCCTTGTGAATGTGCAAAATCTCAATTCTGAAATGCCTCTAGCTATAGGTGTGCATGTGTATGGTTGTATGTGTTGGCCCTGAGATGGTCTAGCAGGATCTTTAGGGTGTAGGCCTTTGCCGAATGTTGGCTGAGATACTCTCCAGCCTCCCCGTAAGCCTAATAGGATTTAGCGGCTTGGGAAATGAGTGAGAGTGACTGACTTCATATGGATACTGTAGCTATAAGAGGGCCCTGTTACATCGCACTGATCCTCTTTCTTATTCCCATCTCATTGGAGGAGTTGAGGAAGCGTAATTCAAATGCTAAGTATAGCTCTTTAATTCTTTTTTCTTGCTAATTTGGTTATTGTTATGTGTGCCCCAGAAAGGCATTGTGCACTGACATACACGCGCACACACACACACACACACACACACACACACACACACACACACACACACACACACACACACACACACCTCAAATGGCAGTAATTGTACTGTCTGACTTCTTACTATTCTCAGCATGGTAAAATGTGCTTTTATATGAGACACATGGGCTATTGTTTGTGTTTGTGTTGGCATGTAGTTCTATGGATACCCTGGCCCTGAATGAAATGAAGCCATAACTGCAATCACAATTGGTAATGAAATTTTAGCGGCAACAGTCCAAGCAATAAGAGGTTCAGTACTGGAGTGTATGGGAGATTACCGAGGTAAATAACGATGAGAAGGTAAGTTGGTTGTCTCCAACCAGAGTTTGGTAAAAACTCTTTGTGCCAACTCTGGTAAGTTCCTGGACAGGTCTTTGCTACATAGACCAGTTACTAGATTGCTCTGCGCCTCCTTTCTGACACAAACTGAAACACAAATGAATATTTGGAGGCAGCAATTACCTGCTTTTCTGAAATCACTCAGTTGGAATCTTAGACTTTGTGCAGTGCCTCAAGTAAGTGTAATCAATTTAGTCCCCCCTCCCACCAAAAAAAAAAAAAAAAAAAAAAATGCACCATCACCGCCATACAAAAATGTTTGGAATCTGCTAAAGGTTTGCTCCAGATGGTGACTCAATGGTAATTGGTCAGCAAAGCAAGCCTATTGAATGCGGTGGACATACTGTAGATTGAGATGGTTTGGACATGTACAGAGGAGGGATAGTGAATATATTGGTAGTAGGATGCTGAGGTTGGAACTACCAGGCAGAAGGCCGGGAGGAAGACCAAAGAGAAGATTTATGGATGTGGTGAAGGAGAACATGAAGGCAGTTGATGTAAGAGAAGAAGATGCTGGGGATAGGGTGAGATGGAGGAAGATGATTTGCTGTGGTGGCCCCTGAAAGGAGCAGCCGAAAGGAAAAGAAGAAGGAATGGAATGGATGGATTAGTGCCACTAAACAAGCATCGGCTCCACCTAACAACTGAATAAGCATGAACTGGAAGGAAGTGACACTTATGGAGCATCAAGCCATGTGGGAGGAACTCACCTTGGTTCTGTTAAGGCCAACATAGTCGTAGTAGTGTGTACGTAGATCACTGCAGGTAGGCTGTCCCAATGTGGTAATGCCTTTTTTGTATGTTGACTTCACAGCGATGGTGGGTCATTAGCCTATCATCATGTCAGACAGACAGAGGAACATGGTAGAGGTGTTTGATCAGATTACATGGTACAAAAAAGACACAAAAAACAACAACAACACAGATTTGATAGTGTAGATTGTAAAAAGACTAACATATCTGGGAGAATAAATGTACTTCAGGTGCTTTGTGGGACATTCATGTGATCCATTTTCAAACGAGGACAATATCAGAACCTTAAGTGATTCTTATTGTCAGAAGAAGAAGATGTTTGAGAAATGGTACCCTTGCTGGAATACTCACCAGTATTGGCACTTTGTGTGATTCTTATTCTCAACAGGATACAGGATCACTACCTTCTTGAGAGTGAGATATCATCATTTTATGAGAGCCTCTTATCTGGTGAGGTACGGTATCAAAAAGAACACTCAACTTTTATATGGTCTTTATTACATTTAGGGAAGAATAAAAAAGTTGAATGAAAGATTATATGTAGAACTGGTTCTTAGGTGTAAACTGGAGTGGGATTGTGAATGGTTGTGTATGTTGCCTTGCAATGGTCTGGCAAACTGTTTAAGGGTGTATCCAGCCTTTTTCATTGTCGGGCTGAGATAGGCTTTGGTCTCCCCTTGATTACATGGTTCGGCAGACGAGTGAGTGAGTGAGTGAGACAATGGGTCCATAAATGGAGAAGGACCACCAGGCTGTAATGATTTTTTCTTCACAGAGTTTGTGAACTGTACTCGCCCATTATCGCCACTCTTTAGTCTGGGGTTCTCTGTTTTGACTCACAGACTCCAAGGAAGATTATAATGTCTTAAGGGACTTGTGTAAACACACCACCCATGTAGAGTCAATCATGATCACAAAGTGATGACTTTGTATTGCTACTCAAAAAAGAAACTATAATTCACGATGACTTCTCAAATTTCTCGACTCAACTTGGTGTAAGTATGAATGGTTTTGTGAGATGGCTATATGATTGACTGGTGAGCTGTTCAGGGTGTACCCCGAATTTAAAAGCCAGTTAAGATATGTATATGTATGTATAGTTAGCAAGGTCAAGTAGGATTGACCCTCCTTACTGACGTATACATATATGTATATAATATCACTAAATATGTATTCAATGTTCTAAATGTTTATAACAATTAAACATTCAAAAATAATGCATATGATTTAAATAAAATATAAATACACACGATACAGATGTGCACCTCTCATAAAAATGTATGCAGTTTTTATTTATTTATTTATTTTTTAAATTTAATTTTATTTATTTATTCATTTTGCATAATTGGCCTTATTTTGAGGTATTTTCCTTAACTTTTCCCCTATTTTTCCTTAATTTTTTTTTCCATGAATATTTTTGAAAAACCCACAATGCACTGAAGCCCCGTCTGTCCTGAAGGACTATGGCTGCGCTCTAGGTGGCTGGTGATACTCTCCAGTGCGCAAAGCCAGGGTAGGCAGTAATGGAGGACAGGTTGTTTCCCAAGCAGCAAGTCCCCCTTCTCGGCGCCACTGGACGTATCCAATGGAAGGGCAAGTGCCGATACGACTGGGTTCCAGTGCTGCTGCAGGAGTTACCAGAATGTTTCTGTGAACGAACTGCCTCGGGGGACTCCAACTCCCGATTAGAAATACGCTGACAGCTTTGCAGCTACTCTTGTCGAAAGTCAGCAATGGTTTGATAACCCAGTTAGCTGAACTGGGAGGGACAGTGGCAACCTTGTGGAGAGTGGGACTCGAACCCCCAACTTTGGGATCAGCAAGCCTGCGCCCTATATATATGTGTATGTATATATATATATATATATATATATATATATATATATATATATATATATATATATATATATATATATATATATATCAGTTATCCTACTGTATTAGAGACCTTGTCAGCCATGCAGTTCAGTGGCAATGGGATTCATATTTCAGTTGTTGCTTCCTTTGTGAATGCACCGTTCATGTGATTTGTTGTCGTTCACTGTTAGCTCCCTCATGTGTTTTAATGGTTTGGCCAAATAGGCTCAGACATTTCTGTGTAGAGTGTGCATGTTCACTTATTGCTTGCATGGGTTTCCTTCCACGGTCCACAGGCATGCTCATCAGGCTAATTGGCTGTTCCAAATTGACCTGAGGTATGAGTGTAAATGGTTGAATGTGTTGGCCCTCCCAGTGTTGACTGAGATAAGAACCTGCCTCCTTGTGACCCTGGTAGAAGTGACCTTGCAAATAAATGAATGAATAAATAAATAACTTACGATTTTCTGCATTTCCATGTCAATACATGGTGTTACTATTGCATTGTCAAGGTATGACATAAATAAAGACAAATCTGTCAATAGCTCATTTTTAAAAGGATTTTTTTTCCAGTATGTCAATCAAATTTGCTTAGAAAATCTAATTAAACTGGGTTCCAAACCTATAAACGCATTTTATGAAGTCAAGCAGGAGACTGAAATAAAAAAATAAAATAAAGTAAACAAATAAAAAAGCATCTCTGTGACTGGACAAATGGCCCGTATGACTCCCCCTCCAGGGAAAATGACAAGTCATTGAGTAGGGGATAATGGACCACTTTTACAAGGTTAGGAGCACTGACCCCATGCATCCCTTACAGGAGTGGCAACAATGGCATTTCGAATGCTGGTGCCAAGGGTGCTGGCATTCTGTAATGAGATGTGGTGCCATCTGTCGCGACATCTTCGAATATTTAAGAAACCCTATGCTCTGTGCCAAGTGATTGTTACTCCAGACAAAGAATCACAAGGGGACTGCCAGCTTGCAGTGCATACTAGCTATCCTTCACTTCTGCAAACCATTTCCCTCTCATACACACACACACACACACACACACACACACACACAGTGGTACCTTACGAAAGACCCAACAAACGAAAAATCCATTTACCTAAAATTACCGTCTCTGGATATGAACAAAATTCATGTTACAAAACGCACCATCTCAAAAATTCAAACAATGCTCAAGTTGCTCTCCCATTGGCTATCTTCCAACACCCTGCCTTGCTGGCCTCCCATTGGCTTGGAGCGAGATGCATCTCCATAATACCCATAATGCAGCTCTCTCCCATTGGCTAGGAGGGAGCTGTATCTCCATAATACCCATGATGGTTTTCGTGTGCCTTCAACTCATTGTTCATCACGGAGTTCTAACACGCATAAAGGACAGAGTTACTATTGTTTCGTGAGTTTTTCAATTGTGCTCATCGCAACTTAATTTTTTTGGCTTAGGCTTTTAACCTTCCATAAACATTTGTAAGATTATAACTCTGCAAAGAAGACATCGTCAACACACGCGCACACGCCACACACACACACACACACACACACGCACACACGCACAGACACATGCACGTGCGATTCCCGGTGAAAGTGATTCCCAATGCAAGTGAAAAGAAGAAGAGGGCCCGTGACATGTGATTGAGTGATATCACAAAGGAACCCATCTACCATCGGTACGATATTGAAGCAGAAGGAGGCCTTAAGAGGTATACTTTTATCATTTTTAAAGGGTTTAGGGGTTAGTATTGGGGGCCTTGAACAAATCAAGCCTTTTATATGTAAAATGCTACTCAACTTATGAAAAAATCAGGTTACGAAATCACTTCTGGAACGGATTTATTTCGTTATATGAGGTACCACTGTGTATGTATGTATGCATGTATTTATGTATATATATATATATATATATATATATATATATATATATATTGTGTGGGTGTGTGTGTGTGTGTGTGGGTGTGTGTGTGTGTGGGTGTGTGTTCGATTTTCCGGTTAAATCTTAAATAGATAGGCTGACAGAAGGAAAGAGGTCAAATTTCTTGTAAAATATCTTTTGTAAATATCAGCCAGATTAAGTGTGTGATTTGACTTGCAGAAGTCTGCACCAGCTGTTCTTATCTCTATCAGCGGAGGAATGCAATCATGATACAGTTTATTCAACAGAACATCAAATCCAAACAGCTTAATCACAAGGAACTCTATAAATTCTGTAAATATATTACAGACAATGCAAATGAAAGAAATGGGATCTTGATTGCGGACACAGATATTTTTGGAGGCTGTGCATGTCTCCACAATATACTGCAGTAGGAAAAACAGAATGTTTGCCATTTTAATAGAATTTAAACAAAAATTTGAAAGGGTATCGTTGACATCATCATCATCATCATCATCATCTTCTTAGTCGATGGTCAGGTCACAAAGGCAGTAGCCTAAGAAGTGAGGTCCAGACATTCCCAGCCATGTCCTCCATCTTTTCCAGGGAGACACTGACTGAGGCGTTCTTCGACCAGCATTTTCTGGGTTGACCGTGAGGTCTCTTCCTGGTTGAACATGACACACCACACCACACAAAGGAGGCATTCAGGAAGCATTTTAATCAGATCCCTGAGTCGCTTCAACTGGCTCTTCTCAATGTGGACAAACAGCAGTTATGCACCGAGCTCCTCCCAGGTAGCCGAGCTTCTCACACTTTGAGGGATGGCCCCACCCCACCCACCATTTCTGAGGGATGGCCCCACCACCCTGTAGAGGAGGCTCATTTCAGCTGCTTATATCTACAATCTTGTTCTTTCAGTACCCAAAGCTCATGACCATACTGTTGTTGACATAGTATATGGATTCCAAGGGCCTTTAATCTCATGAAGCGGCGGATGCTGACAAGCATAGCAAATTTTGGGTTTAGGTAATGTTCGTAAAAAGCTGCAAAACAGATTGCAAAGAGTTCACAGCAATTGAAAATGGGTGTGACACAGGTCATTACTTTTTTTATATTAATATTTGGTTTGCCTTGTATATCCTGGAAAGGGTTTATTCAATTTCATAGGGTTGGGTCTAACAATCATTCTTTTTCTTTTTTTTTTCACCTCAAAGCTGCAACCAGACAAAGCAATTCATCCTCAAAGCCAGCAACATGTTAACATTTCTTCCTGACAGAATCTATTTCCATATTCTGGAAGTCCATGTCTGTGTCTGGGAACGGTTTGCATCCCCTTTGCACAGGGTTGGGTGGATCAGTTCTGAGATTTGCTTGATATTTGTATGACATTTAACTGGGAGTTGGCAAAAAGGTGTAAAACTAGTTAAATCGTCTCAAGCACTGATTGCGAATTGTTTTTGCGAGCATTTACTAATGTTCGCCAACTGTCTTTTACAAACACTTTTGCAAACATTTGCATGAATGTTGCCTATTGTTGCTAAACATTGCTAAATGCCACAAAATCACAGGGGCGAAGCCTGACTTTCACATCAATAGTGTTTAGAAGGCACAGAAATTAGAATGCACGTTACATCAGAGGTCATTTGTAAGTGTGGAAATGGACTTAAAGGAATATGCTAACATAATCTGAAGTTGTTTTAAACCGTCATGTACTATCAGTTTAAATAGCTCTTGAATATGGATATGCTTTTATGTGCAATAAAAATCAATCCCAGAGCTGCTTCTCAAACTGATGAGGACAGGTTATGGATCCTGAGGATTATAGTTTTGTGTTTCAGAACACAAATAAATACTGAGATGAAACTTAGTTACTGCTTGTAATGCAAAACTTTAGAAAAAAAAAAAATGTTTGATGGCCAGCTTACTGAAATAGTCAGAGGCATTTAGCATTGTTATGGACAGCTGGTTGCTGGTTGGTTGTTTGAGCGCCAACTCCGATTTACACTTGCAGACTAAAAAAATGCCTGACATGAGCTAAAATTCCCAGTATCCTTCATGATTTCAAGTGATCTGATTCGCCAGCCTTTTAAGGGTTTACACCTGATACTTCTCACACACTCAGCCACCACAGCCTTTAAATAGACCGAACATTTGCTAATAACATCTGTGTGTTCAGTGCTTCACAGCTGATGTTGGCAAGTGGTTATTTTTCTGTGCTGCTATTGTAGAGAGCTTCCTCCTGATGTTACTGATGATATATATATATATATATATATATATATATATATATATATATATATATATATATATATATATATATATATATATATATATATATATATATATATATATATATATTGGCTTGCTCTTGATTTTACTCTGTGTGAGTGTGACAGCCGGATGACGCTGGGTTTTCATTATTTATCTAATTAATTAGCTAACTGATAAACATTATTTAGACATTAATTTATCAGTTTTCATGTGCTGCAACAGAAAGCATTTGTGCTATTAACCAGAGTTCATGAGTTCGAGACCCAAGTGATGCACAGTTATTGTGGCTTGGACCCCATGAAAGCTAATTGGCTGCGGTATCGAAAAGGAAGGGATGGCATATGCTGTAGTGCCTTCCAGTTTATGGTGACACAAGTTATTAGCATTTGCCAGCTTATACACACAATGGGGAAAGGTTGCAGCTGAACATTTTGCTCAGCAGTTTGCAACAAAAAAACAAACAAACAAAAAACAGTCAGCATGGCATTCTTTGGAAGGGGCCTGTGGTGACCTCAGCTTTCCTTGGTTGGTATGATATTGGTTGTTAGTCATGTCCCAAAAGTCAGACTTAGTAGCTGAGGATCGATCCAACAGAACCCATGCCTTCATTTGCCACCCGGCTCACACTACACCCAAACCTTGTAGCCCCTCACACAGGTGGTGTGTCCATGGGAGTGCTGACCCATGTCTCATCTTCATTCTGGACCCGGCTGGGCTCCATGTACAGAATCCCGACCACCAGGAGCTTGCCTTCGAGCCCCTTTCCCAGGTCTTACTCCAGGGTGGGACCCTGGTGACCCATTTCTGGGCAAGGAAAACTGTTTCCTTGTATTTTTCTTCATAGGAGTCTTTTGAACCGCACTTAGCCTGGACCTTCAGCTAGGATGGGTTTGCCTTGGGTAGCCCTGGTCTGGTCTGGTACCTTCCGAGTCGTAGGGCAACTCTTGGCAACCTGTCATGAAGGATAATGCCTTGATTATCATCTTCATGGAGGTTTTCTTGGCAAGGATAGTGCAGTGGTTTGCCATTGCCTTCTGCAAGATGCAAACCTACGGGCAATTTAGAACGGCCAATTAGCCTACTGTGCATGTTTTTAGACTTTGGGAGGAAACTGGAGTACCCAGAGAAAACCCACGTGAGCATTGCGAGAACATGCAAACCGCGCAGAAACGCCCAGGCCTGGAATCAAACCCCCACCTTCTTGCTGTGAGGCAGACGTGCGAACCACTACATCACCGTGCCGCCCTGGGTGACTATACCAGGGGCATAATAACCCTGACAACACAGCTCCTAGGATCATTAGGACACCAAACCCCTCCACCACGATAAGGTGGCCATTTAAGGAGGAAAGGATGGAGCAGAACTTGAACAAGCATATCGCTGCAGCCTCTGCTGTAAAATGGAACCTGTACCAGTCTGTCATGGTGAAGAGCACACTGAGCTGCTAGGCAAAGCTTTTATTTTACCAGTCGATCTACGTTCCAACCCTCACCTATTGTCATGAGCTTTGTGCAGTAACTGAAAGAACAAGATTGCGGATACAAGCAGCTACCTTCACAATGAGCTACCTACGTGGGGTGGCGGGGCTCTTTTTTAGAGATCGGGTGAGAAGCTCAGCCATCTGGAGTAGTTCAGAGTAGAACTGCTGCTCCTCTGCATTGAGAGAAGCCAGTTAAGGTCGCTCAGGCATTTTGTCAGAATGCTTCCCGAATGCTTCCCTGGTGTGGTGCTTTGGGCGTGTCCAACCAGGAAGAGGAACTCCAGGGATGACCTAGAAAACGCCAGAGGGATTATGTATCTCAACTGCTCTGAGAACACCTTAGTGTTCCCCTGGAAGAGCTGGAGGACATGGCTGGGGAGAGGGACATCTAAACCTCCTTGCTTAGGCTGCTGCTCCCGTAACCCAACCTCGAATTAAGCGGATGAAGATGAATGAATGAATAAAACGAGCTATCAAGCAAGTTTACCTGAAGAACCTTCCTGAGGGCTCTTCCTTTTGGTCCTATCATGCAATAAGTTCAACCAGCCTGATTTAAATATTTGTATCATGACTGCTAAGCTTCTGTCACTGTGTGTGGTATCAGTCAGGGAGTGACTAGGGTACAGCAGGATATTGAGTCTGTACTGCTGTTTCCCTGCAGGGAGCCTTGGCCTTGATCCATAATATTTAGCGCTTCCTCCATTTAGAGTGATCGCAGCTGTACACTCGAATGGTTGGAACACTTCCATGTACACTTCCTGACCCATGAAAAGCCTTTCATAGGTTTGTGTTGCTCTTAGGCCATTTACCTTAAAACATTAGGCTGATACTGGTTGGAAGCAAGTTAACTCAAGTGTAGTTTTATTTATTTATTTATTTTTTTTAATTGAGAGAGGGCATATTTAAAGCTGAGTTACAGTGAACATTCAGTGAGTAAGTGATTTACAATATTAGAGAAATTGTGCACATCAGTATTGAATCTTCAGACATACCCACAAGTATAAGTGCTGTTGAGAAGATATAAATATTTATGAACATGGAGTGGAGCTTAAGGAAAGCAGAGGCATGTCTCAGTTATACATGCTTCTGAACTTGAACATAACATCCTGGAAGATGGAAAAACAGGCATGTGTTTTCACATCTGTTGGCTTGTTTGTTTTTGAGAACCATAACTCCTAAATGTGCACTGATTTTAATTACAGAAATTCTACAATAGGGTGTATCAGAAGTAACAAACCATGGCATTTTGAAGATGATCCGTACAGACGCTCCCGAACTTACGTTTTTAATTGGTTCCGGACAGCCGAACGTACGTTGAAAGTGAATGTAAGTTGTTACAGTATGACGCTCATACTGTAATATACATCCATAAATACCATTACCTTATCTCATAAAACACCCCTAAATCAATTATTATAAACATAACATTGTAAAATAATATCAAAAAAATCCAATGATATCGACAATAATTTCAAATTATTTTCAAATTTCAAATTATAAAATTTCACTTATTTAAACCGAGTTACTTTACATGAAGCTTAAAACAGCCAATCAACGCTTACAATATGTGAAGCGCTCAATACCGAAAGCAGTGTACTTGCAAAAGTAGTGTACTTGCTGTGGGTTATACAGACTTCCAGTCTTTCACGTGCACAAGGGTGCCGTTGAACTCATTTAGAACACAGCCTGCACTGATGTGAATCCCAGCAAAGCAGAGCGTTCTTTCTTTTGTGTAAGTAAGTAAGTAAACTTTATTCAAGAGATGCATACAAAGAACAAGTACAAATCCTAATGAATATTAATATAAAAAATAAGTATATATACTATACAGTATATAATAAATATCTGTAATTGTTCTGTAATTTGTGCATTCGGGTTTTCATTCATTTTATAACTCTTTGCTTAACTGAGTATACATGGTAGATTGTGCCGATCTGAGCAGATAGTTAATTCATCTCTGTGTATGAGACTTGCACCCATGCTAGTAGGCTTACACTTCTGACCAACCATATTTGCTTAGGGTTACAAAAGTCCACAAAACAGTGTAAACACAAAGATCACAGAGACGATGTCTTACCACAAGGGCAACACACTATATAACTGATATATATATATATATATATATATATATATATATATATATATATATATGTATTTTCATCTCTGCTATCTCCAACTCTGACTCCTGTCTTTTCCCCAGGGCCACTGTCTCTAAACCATACAACATTGCTGGCCTCATCACCATCTTGTACACTTTTCCCTTCATTCTTGTCGATACTCTCCTATCACACATCACACCGGACACTTTTCTCCATCCATTCCAACCTGCCTGCACGCGCTTCTTCACCTCTTTTCCACACTCTCCATTGCTCTGGATTGTTGAGCCTAAGTACTTAAAATCCTCCACCTTCTTTATCTCTGCCCCCTGTAACCTCAAAGTTCCTTTTGGGTCCTTGTCGTTCACACACATGTATTCTGTCTTACCAAGACTAACCTTCAATCCCCTCCTTTCCAGGGCATACCTCCACCACTCTAGATTTTCCTCCACTTGGTCTCTGCTCTCACTACAGATCACTATGTCATCTGCAAACATCATAGTCCATGGAGATTCTTGTCTAACCTCGTCTGTTAGCCTGTCCATCACCATAGCAAACAAGAAGGGGCTGAGAGCTGACCCTTGATGCAGTCCCACCTCCACCTTGAACTCTTCTGTCACACCGACAGCACACCTCACCACTGTCTTACATCTATCATACATGTCCTGCACCACTCTAACATACTTCTCTGTCACTCCAGACTTCCTCATACAATACCACAGTTCTTCTCTCGGCACCCTGTCATATGCTTTCTCCAGATCCACAAAGGCACAATGCAGCTCCTTCTGACCTTCTCTGTACTTCTCTATTAACATCCTCAAAGCAAACACTGCATCTGTGGTGCTCTTTCTTGGCATGAAACCAAACTGTTGTTCACAAATGCTGACCTCTGCCCTTAGTCTTGCTTCCACTATTCTTTCCCATAGCTTCATTGTATGGCTCATCAACTTTATCCCTCTGTCGTTGCCACAACTCTGTACATCGCCCTTGTTCTTAAAAATGGGCACAAGCACACTTCTCCTCCATTCCTCTGGCATCTGCTCACTTTCTAAGACCTTGTTGAATATTCTTGTCAGAAAATCTACTGCTACCTCCCCTAGACACTTCCATACCTCAACTGGTATGTCATCAGGGCCAACTGCCTTTCCACTCTTCATCCTCTTCAATGCCCTCCTCACTTCTCCCTTACTAATCTTTGCTACTTCCTGCTCCTCAATGGTCACCCCTTCTACTCTTTTTTCTCTCATTTTCCTCATTCATCAGCTCTTCAAAGTACTCTTTCCATCTTTCCAGCACACTTCTGTCATCAGTCAATACATTTCCCTCTCTGTCCTTTATCACTCTAACTTGCTGCACGTCTTTCCCATCTCTATTTCTCTGCTGTGCTAACCTGTATAGATCATTTTCTCCCTCCTTACTGTTCAACCTATCATACAAGTCATCATACGCCCTCTGTTTGGCCTTTGACACTGCTACCTTCGCCTTACGCTGTGTCTCCCTGTACTCCTGTTTACTCTCTTCGGTCCTCTCAATGTCCCACTTCTTCTTGGCTAACCTCTTCTTTTGTACACACTCCTGCACTTCCTCATTCCACCACCAAGTTTCCTTATCTACTTTCCTTCCAGAGGACACACCAAGTACTCTCCTACCGGTCTCCCTGATCACATTGGCTGTGGTTGTCCAGTCCTCTGGAAGCACTTCCTGACTACCCAAAGCCTGTTTCAACTCCTCCTTGAAGACAACACGACACTCTTCCTTTTTCAGCTTCCACCACTTTGTCTTCTGCTCTGCCATTGCCTTTTTCACCTTTCTCACCATCAGTGTCATCCTGCACACCACCATCCTATGCTGTTTGTCAACACTCTCACCCACTACTACTTTGCAGTCACTGACTTCCTTCAAATTACATCGCCTACACAAGATGTAGTCTACCTGTGTGCTCTTACCTCCGCTTTCATAAGTCACGCTATGCTCCTGTTTCTTCTTGAAGAAAGTATTCACCACAGTCATTTCCATCCTTTTTGCAAAATCGATCAACATCTGTCCTTCTGTGTTCCTGTCCTGGATACCAAACCTGCCCATCACTTCCTCGTCCCCTCTGTTGCCTGCACCAACATGTCCATTGAAGTCTGCTCCAATGACCACTCTTTCACCTCTGGGGGTACTCTGCATCACTTCATCTAACTCACTCCAGAATCTCTCCTTCTCTTCTAGCTTACATCCTGCCTGTGGGGCATAAGCACTAACAACATTGACCATCACGCCTTCAATTTCTAACGTGAGACTCATCACTCTGTCTGACACTCTTTTCAGTTCTAGAACATTCCTGACAAACCCCTCCTTCAAGATGACTCCTACTCCATTTCTCTTCCCATCCACACCATTATAAAACAGTTTAAACCGTGCTCCTAAGCTTTTAGCCTTTCTACCTTTCCACCTTGTCTCCTGAACACACAGTATGTCCACCTTCCTCCTCTGCATCATGTCAGCCAGCTCCCTATCTTTTCCTTGCATAGTTCCAACATTCAAAGTCCCTACTCTCAGTCCGAGGCTCACGCATTTCCTCTTCTCTCTCTGCCTATGGACATGCCTCCCGCCTCTCCTTCTTCGACGTCTTCGACCAACAGTAGTCCAATTTCCACAGCACCCTGTTGGTTGACAGCACTGATGGCGGTCATTGTTAACCTGGGCCTCGACCGATCCGGTATGAATTCTGTATTGATCATTTGCATTTTTTTTTTTTTGGCAGAAGTTTTACGCCGGATGCCCTTCCTGTCGCAACCCTCTGCATTTATCCGGGCTTGGGACCGGCATAAGGGGGAGAGACACTGGTTAGTGCCCCCCTGTCTCATGGCTGCATTATATATATATATATATATATATATATATATATATATATATATATATATATACACACACACACACACACACACACACAGTCTGTAGTTTGAAAACAATGAATGCAGCATCATTGTGTCA
Organism: Plotosus lineatus; assembly: GCA_024760905.1. NCBI lineage: Eukaryota > Metazoa > Chordata > Actinopteri > Siluriformes > Plotosidae > Plotosus > Plotosus lineatus. Next base: position 19,433,223 of record CM045750.1, read on the forward strand.
TTACATCAGCGTACTACGTAGGTACGTCTAAACTCAAAATTTTACTTAAAATCGAAAAACCGTAAAATCGAAAAAATTTAAAACGGGAAGCGTCTGTACATAGGGTCACATTGATAAAAGTCCATTAAGGTCAATAAGTACAAATAATGTGTGAATGGATGTTCATGAAATGCCCACGAGGGGGAGATATTTCCTGATACATTTATATCAGGTTATGATAAGGAATCTCACGGTCTTATTCATATTTTTCAGTTTCATCCCTGCACTTGTCAACAGAATTCATTTATATTATATTATTACAGTTATTGTATGATAGCAGCTCAAACCATAGGTATAAAGTACAGTGTCTCTAATAGACTAAAGTTTATATTTTATTTTATAATTTATATTGAGTGTATACATGAAATACCATTTAAAGTTAATAAGAGTCAAGGAAATACACTTTAATTTTGACATAAAATATGCATTCATAACATATAAAATATTAAGATCTAGCTTCACATGTACCCAACAACCACACACAATTTGCATAGTCAGTTTTGAACATGACTTTTTATTTGCTTGATATTTCCTTAAAGTGTTTCAGTGGAATTTCTTGCATATTTGGTCATGAATTAAACATTGAACTATCTGTCAAACACCACTAAACCCCATAGATGGTCTCACACACACACACACACACACACACACACACACACACACACACACACACACACACACACACACACACACACACACACACCAGGAACATGGAAAAGCACTAAATGTAGCACAGATTTTATTTATTTATTTATTTATTAATTTTCTGTTCAGTTTACTCAGTGATTATACGAGTGATGGCTCACGCAGAACTGCTCTTGAGTTATATAGTTATAATAAGCAGGGTGATGATAATATTACTTTTAAGTGTTACTTCTACTTTTTTTTCCCCATCAGCATGATTGTCACTTGAAACATGGTGGATTGTCATCAATGGTGCACATAATTGCTGTCTCATTCAGTGAGCACAGACTGTAGGCTTAACTCCTTGGTGCATCATTTAGTAGAAGAGTAAGTCGAAGAAATTCTTCAAAAATGTAAATGACAAGACAGTCTGTTTCCTTTTATTTATTTATTTATTTATTTATTTTTAATTAAAGGTATGGTGTCCATATATCAGGTGGACTGGATACATAGTGGTCAGTACGTCCGCCCCAACATGAAAGTGTGAATGGTGTGTGTTGGCACTATGACAGACTGGCAAGCTACTCAAGGGTGAGAACGACTCCAGCCTAGCCATGTCCCTGTAGTATTAAGATTCATCCTTCATTCTTTCATTTTCTGAACTGCTTAATCCTAATTGGGGTCACAGGGAAGCTGGCGCCCATCTCAGCAGACTCCGGGTGAGGGCAGGGTCACCCTGGACAGCTCTGTAGTATTAAGAGGTTTGACAAACGAAAAAACAAACAAACAAAAAAACGTGATTATTCAAAACTGCTCATGGGAAAACACCCAATATTGTTTTGCACAATAACACCATGGGGATCATGTATCCACAAGCACAGTATTTCATTCATGGGAGTGTGTTCAAGAAAAGAATCGAATTGAATTGATTAGCTAAGCTGATGGACAAAATCAACTAATTGAAGAGCTTTCTTTGAAAGAATGATAATATATTAATGGCTCAGTGAAGAAAAACAAATGATACATAAAAAAAACAAAAAAAAACAATACACACCAACAGCGGAAGTACAGGGAGCGGACTGAAAACCAGGCGTGTACTAAATTTATGGCAGTACTTCAGCCTGAGGAAAAGATCAGGAGGATGCTTCATGAAGGACTTACAGATGCAGAAATGGGAAGCCACGAGGTTATAAAGTTCTCTGAAATTAAAAACATGAGCTACATTTCCTGACATCTTCTTAATGCGCTGCCATTTGTAAAATATGCCATAAAACTGTACCAATAGAACACTACAGCGAGCCCTCACTTTCCGTGGTTAATTGGGACCGAGATCCCCACGCGACCATTGAAATCCGCAAAGTAGGATAACCCTCCCAACCCCCCTTGACTGACATAAACGTACATGTATATATGTATATGAGAGAGAGATTTCCTTTCGGCTTTCCCCCTTTTTTACGGCTCGCCACAGCGAATGATTCGCATGTTTGATTTGGCAGAGGTTTTTACGTCGGATGCGCTTCCTGACACAACCCTTTAGCAAGGGACAGAAACACGCTGACGGCTTTGCAGCTCCTCTTTACAAAAGTCAGCAATGGTTCTTTTACATGCCTCTCACCATAGACAGTGAGAGACATGGCCCGCCTTTGATAACCCAGTTAGCTGCACTGGGGGGTATACATACATGTATATGTGTATATAATATCAATAAATACATATTCAATGCTATAAATGCTTATAATAACAAATAAACATTAAAAAATAACATGAGATGTAAATAAAATATAAATACACACACAAACAGATGGTATTGCATGAGAAGAAGACAACACACATGCATACGCTCACGTGCACGCATGCACGCAGATGCGCATGCACACACAGATGCAACTAGTTATCATGGGAGATTTTGGGTTGTTTTTTTGCTTTGGGTTGGTTTAGTTTTTTTTCTTTTTTTTTTTTTTTTTTCTTTTTGCATAATTGCCGTTGTTTTTGTGACATTTTCCTTAACTTTCCCCTGATTCTTTCTTAATTTCCTTATTTTTTAATTTGATAACTATATATATAATTTTCTTTCAAAAACCGCGATGCACTGAAGCTGCCTGAATTGAAGCGCTAATTAGCGAGGGATCCCTGTATATACCTGATAGAATAGATACTATTACGTAGGGCAGTGGTGGCCTGGTGGTAAGGTGCTGTATCACTGATCCCAGCATTGGGGGTTCAAGTCCCACTCTCAATGAGTTGCCACCAACACCCCCCCCCCCCCCGCCAGTGCAGCTAAGTGGCTATCAAAGGCCTGCCATTTCTCTCACCACAGACAGGCGCTGCACAGCTGTCAGCATGTTTCTGCCCTGTGATGGCCTGGCAAGCTGTCCAGGGTGTACTCTGCCCTCACCCAGAGTCAGATGAGATGGGTGCCATCATATGAACTATATTATATATATATATATATATATATATATATATATATATATATATATATATATATATAGTTCATATTGCTGCTATTCACCACTGATCGCTCCACACCCCGATTTAAACAATTGCTGATAAAAACCTCAGTGCCCAACAGTGGCAGCTTGAACCTCCCTTACCTTGGATAAGTAACCCAGAGCCTTACCCACTGAGCCGCCACAGCCAAACTAATGCATCTAATTATTGAGTATCTTGCTATACATCAAGCTAACTCAAGAGTTAAAATATACATGAATAAAAAAATACTGTATACACTTTCTGTAAGCTGTGTAAGGCTCTGTTAGTGGGACGTCCCACGGAGGATAGACACCTCACTGTGACGTTCTCGTGCAGCATATAGGTCATGTGACACATGATTATGATCTTGTGACCTAGGAAGGGTACAGAGTCTGGCTCACAGTCAGTATATAGAGCTTTGCTAAGTGGGACATATGGGACATCCTTTGTAACAGTACAATACTAATGATTGCATTTTCATGTGGTGAAAAAAAAATTGACGTGTTTTGCATTTTAGTAAACTTGGGATTCCCTTCAAAATAATATTTCACAAAATTATAGATGGCAAGAATTTAGAGGCTAAATGGGTAGGAGTTAAGATTGGAATTATGATGATGAGTAAGTACAGGGATCCCTCACTTTTCGCGGTTAAGGGGGACCAAGAATGCGACCATTGATTTCTGCGAAGTAGGATCAACCCCCCCTGACTGACGTATACGTACGTACATGTACATGTGTATATAATATCAATAAATACATATTCAATGCTATAAATGCTTATAATAACAATTAAATATTCAAAAATAATGCATAATATGTGCACAGATGCACACGAACACACTCAGATGCGCACCTCAGATAAAAATGTAAGTACAGTGATCTCTCTCTACTTCGTGCTTCAGTTTCTGTGGAATCAGTGCATGACTAAACCCGGCAGTGGCTCTTTTACATGAACCTCACACCATAGACATGGCGGCCTTTGACAACCCAGTTAGCGAGACTGAGGGGACAGTGACAACCCTGTGGAGACTGGGACTCGAAGCCCCAACCTTAGGATCAGCGATCCAGCACCATTTACCACCAGGCCACCACTGCCTCCTCAGTCGGGGGGGCGATCCTACTTCGCAGAATTCGACGGTCGGGGAAGGGCGTCTCGATCCTCATTAACCATGGAAAGTGAGGGACCCCCGTAGTTTTGTTGGGGGGGGGGGTTTGTTTGTTTTTTGCGTAGTTGGTCTTTTTTTACGGCACTTTCAAGTTTTTTTTTTCCTCCCCCAGCAGGAAATTTGCCAACAAACACATTTTGCTCTTGTCAGCCCAAGTTTTTCCAGGGAAACATGGTGCTCTTTGTCCTTAAATCCAGCTGTTGGCAGCTCTGTCATTTCATATCATAGAGAGCTGTATAGATGCAGTCGGAGAAGTGTTACTAAAACCTAGAGTTTAGATTTGGCCGTCAGGCCATGTTTACATCTGGATAATGAATTTTGTTAAATGTAATATTTTAAAAATTCCTGTCATCTTTGAAATAAAAAAGAAAAAAAAAAGAAAAGAACATTACTTTTTCTCATAACACTGTTAAGCAGTCAGTACATTGAGAGAAAAATCGATTTTTGAGCCATCAATGCCAACCAGTACACAGCACGTTCAAGTTATTCCTTAACTAGCCCCCTACAGGATAATGTGCTTGCAGACACGTAAACAACGTTAGGATGGTGTATCTTTTTGTGCTTTTTCAAAATGCCATGCAACACTGTTATCAGGAAACACAGCCATGATCATTCTGAGGAACAGTGTAGCAGCTTGCCATCGCGACCCTTCCCAGAAAGAACAGCAAAACAAAGCCTGTCATAATAGTTCAATTTGTGAATAGAAAGCACAAAACAGCCACTAAGGCAGGCAAAGAAGCTGAAGGGGACAAGGCTGTATCTGAGTCAGTATCTCATGAGAGACAATGGAGATTTTGGCAGACATGCAACATATGACAAATTCTAAAGTGATGATATGCTTTGTAAGTTGATGCAGTTTCAAGATGTGAGTCGGTTGAGATAGGCCCAAGCCTCCACTCGACTCTAATTAGGATTAAGCGTTTCAGAAAATGAATGATTGAATGAACATAAACTATTATTACCACTATTACTACTACCACCACTACCACTTCTGCAACTGACTACTACTACTTTTCATTACTACATTTTACTACATTAATACTGTATTAATGAGTAAGGCTGTCTATAGAATGTGTTTAAGAAGCATATTTTAGCACATGGAATAGATACATAGTATTTTACTTACAGCTGCTCATTCGCGCATGTGACGTCATGCATGGGGTACAGAACTCGTAGATTATCTCAATTCGCGGGAGGGCCCGGAACCGAACCCCACGAATGTCAAAGGCCTACTGTGTATATATTTATATATATATATATATATATATATACACACACATATATATAGGATTTTCTGAGTAGATCCTTCCGTAGGAGAGTGCTCAATACTTTTTGGTAGAGCAAATAAAAAAAAATAAAAGGACAGGACAAAGACTTTCTATTGAAACTCCATTTATCACTACAGATCTGTTTCGAGGGGTGGTGAAACCATCCTCTCTCTTCAGGTGATTATAGAAGAATAATCTAATTCTTCTATAATCACCTGAAGAGAGAGAATGATTTCACCACCCCTCGAAACAGATCTGTAGTGATAAATGGAGTTTCAATAGAAAGTCTTTGTCCTGTCCTTTTATTTTTGTTTATATATATATATATATATATATATATATATATATATATATATATATATATATATATATATGTGTGTGTGTGTGTGTGTGTGTGTGTGTGTGTGTGTGTGTGTGTGTGTGTGTGTGTGTACCCTGTATCACTGATCCAACAGTTGCGGGTTCGAGTCCCACTCTCCACAAGGTTGTCACTGTCCCCCCAGTGCAGCTAACTGGGTTATCAAAGGCGGGCCATGTCTCTCACTGTCTATGTGTGAGGTTCATGTAAAAGAACCATTGCTGACTTTCATAAAAGTCAGTGTGTTTCTGTCCCTTGCTAAAGGGTTGTGTCAGGAAGGGCATTCGACATAAAAGCCTATGCCAAATCAAACGTTCAAATCATTCGCTGTGGCGAGCTCTGATGAATGGAAAAAGCTGAAAGGAAATCTCAAATGTACGTATACGTCAGTTGCGGGGGGGAATCCTACTCTGCAAATTTCAATGGTCGCATAGGGATCCTGGTCACAATTAACCGCGGAAAGTGATGGACCCCTGTGTGCATATATATGTATATATATATATATATGTATATGTGTGTGTGTGTGTGTGTGTGTGTGTGTGTGTGTGTGTGTGTGTTCGATCTATCTGATTAAGCACTGATGTTTCCTTTTGGATAATTTCAGAGATCTATATTCGCTTATTCAATCATACCAATACCAAGCTGAAATAAAATCCATGTCTGGCAGAATATTGAAAAATCTCAACACACACCACATAGCTGGTAATACTGTATGATGCAGCTGGGAAACTGGTGTTGTATATTGCACCATATGGTGGTAAGTATGCATGAAATATTAAATATGCATTACTGAATTTTTTATAGGAAATATGCTGTGATGACTGTTATTAGTTAAACCTCTGAATGTCCTCCATACTTGAAGAAAAGTCGAAGAGAATTCTTTACAAACATTCCTCACAGAAATTAATGATTTAGGAAGGCAGTTTCATGATGTTATAGTCCATTCAAAATTAAGATTTCAAGAAAATTACCAGTCGAATGCACAGCAACAGCAGTGGTATACGATTTCAACAACTACGGCAACTGTGCAAAAAAGCAATAACAAAGTCCTCGTTTGGAAAAGTGTCAATGGTTTGGAAAAGTGATGATCTTCATGGCAGTCAGAAATGTCTATAAAAGTATAATTTAATAACCCAATGTTACTTCAATTAATTAAAAGAATGACCCAATGCATGTGAGTAAAAAGTGTTAACTTACAAGAGCAGATCTGGGTCTACTAGAGTGCCGTGGGACACAGCCAAGGCAGACTTTGGACACACTGTGGAGACTTTGGACAACCATCAAATTTCTTATAAAATACAATCGTTTATTTTTCAATACACATTTTTATTGAATAAAACAAAAACAAAAAAAAAAATGTTAATACTTGTGGAAAGATTCATTCATTCATTTTATGTAACCGCTTAATCCTAATTAGGGTCACTGGGAGGCTAGTGCCCATCCTAGCCGACTCTGGGTGAGGGCAGAGTACACCCTGGAGAGCTCGCTTCCAACTTCCTAATGCAAACCTATAAACTGCAGAAATCGGTGGATTAGATCCACAGTCCCAAGTCTCCACATGTGTAATTTCATTCTTTTTGTTTTCTGAACCACTTGAATTTAAAAAAAATCTGCAAAATAGAGACATAAAAGAAGACTTCAGTCTATTTATTATCACAACAACGCTAGATCTAGATGGATTCAATGAATGTCAGGATGGAGGTACATTGTACAGTGAAAATTCAAGTCTGGGAGGGATTCCTTCATTCATATGCTGAAACACTTAATCCTAATTAGGGTGGCTGGGGGGCTGGTGCCCATCTCAGTCAACTATGGGAAGGACGGGGTACACCATGGACAGTTCTCCAGGTCATCGCAGGGCAAACACTCACACAGCCATTCACACTCAGACATAGGGGTGACTTGGAACAGCCAGTTAACCTACTGGGCATGGTTTTGGCCCGAGCTGAGAATCAAACCCAGCACCTTCTTGCTGAGCAGGTGGATGTGCCAACCACTTCACCACCATGCCGCTGTCTGGGAGGGATTAAAATAAAAAATGTGATCAACTTGATTAAGGCAGAAGAGTGTTTTCCACAAAAAAGTTACTTATTAACAAACTTCAAACCAAATGTAATCTAAACTTTAATCATATCCGCTAATGTAATTTCCCAGCAATGTCCCTGTGGCATGTCTACTCGTCTCCCCGTTCAGTGTTTGCATTGATAGAAATAGCTATAATGATTATTTTTGTTTTATTTTCCTTCTATGTTCAAATACACTTATAATCGTACAACTCCATTTATGTTTAAATCGTGATGCTGTTTTAAAATTTAAATACACCGAGTGCAATGATTTGCAAATATAATACGTATATGACGAGTTTGGTTTTAAACCCGTATAAGTCCAGTTATTTTAATTATAGGGGGAAAAAAAAAAAAAAAAACTTTTTTCATCATCATTTTCCGCTTCTTCCGGGGTCGGGGCGCGGGGGCAGTAACCTAAACAAAGAGGTCCAGATGTCCCATACTTTTTTACTACGTTTATTTTAAAGCTCCAGAAAAAAGTTTTTTCCCCCTTTTTCTTTTTCTTTTGGTAAAGCTACTTAAATAGACAAATTGGACATATCTATTTTTTAAAAACAATCTCCTTATATAGTTTATGAATGAGTACACCAGAGGGACAGCACATGTAACATATTTTGGAGACACAGTCAGACAGGCTAGATTGAGATGGTTTGGACATGTTCAGAGGAGGAGGGATAGTGAATATATTGGTAGTAGGATGCTGAGGTTGGAACTACCAGGTAGAAGGCCGAGAGGAAGACCAAAGAGAATATTTATGGATGTGGTGAAGGTAGTTGGTGTAAGAGTAGAAGATGCAAAGATAGGGTGAGATGGAGGCAGATGATTCGCTGTGAAGAGTCCTGAAGGGAACAGAAAAAGAAGATGAAGAAGAAGAAGAAAACTCTTTATATTTTATAAAACTAAAACAAACAAACAAAAAATATATCAACTTTTGAAAGTGAGACATTTTGCTATTTTATTAAAATAATTAGTTCATTAAAAATGTTAGTTCATTAAAAATTCTCAAAATGTTGGGTCATGTGCAATACAAGGCTGGTTACAGTACTGAAAGGAAACAGCTGGGTAATAGCTTGCAGCTAATTTTGTGAATTGGCAAAAGATCAGAAACATGATTGGCTCTTTGAAAAAAAAAAAAAAAAAAAAAAAAAAAAACATCTGGTAGAGGTTTACCGACCTGAGAAAAAATGGGGTGCCGACAAATCATGGAAAATTTCAGAATAAATTTTCTTAATGTAAAATTAGAAAGACTTTCTGTACCTTATCACCTAAAGTACAAAGGATCACCAAAAGATTCAGAGGATCTCAACTACACTCTGTGAATGGGGCAAGGTTAAAAATTTAAATTGCGTCAGGTAAAATCTTTCCAGCTTGAAAAAAAACTCTGTACAGGCTCAGGAACACCTCCACAGATCATATCGTTACAGAATCCGCTAATTTGTAAATGGTACGACAATAAAGTCCTGCTAAATGCTGAAAGTAATTTAGGCTTTGAAATCAAATTTCTCAGCTTATGTCCATGTTTTTTTTTAAAGTAAAGATGCATCATTTCCATAATCTTCGTGATTTCAATCATTATTATGAAATAAAATCAATTGTTTGTACTTAGCACCCGCTAAATTGCCTGTTTGGGCATTTCCCCAAAAAAACTTTTTTGCATTTACAGCAAATTTTGCGGTGTAACAAAGACTTAGAGTGTTTGCCCATGGTTTACTATAGATCTCACCCTCCCCAACACACACACACACACACACACACACACACACACACACACACACACACACACAGAGAGTAGCACAGATAAACTGCCACATTAATGTGCATGGTAGAGTGAGGCGTGGAAATGACCCAGCCACCCACTGAGAGCAATTCTAATTATTTTCCTCTTTTCCAATTTATCTGCATTATGACTTATGACATACCTTGGCTTGGTGTCACAGACCCTTCATGGACTCTTACTGGGTCCACTACATCATGATTAAAGCATTAGGGGAGATTGGAAGAGGTGGATAAAAAACAAAAAAAAAACAACAAAAAAAAAAAAAACAGCACACCTTGTGATCAAATGGCTGAAGTCTGGCAGTCAGCCAGAGGTGCAGGGTTCCTAAACTGTTCTCTCTGTGGTCTTATTATGAACCACAGGGGGAACATGGTGACTAAGGAGCTTTCTTGTGTTGTATTGCTAAGGCAGGTGGCTAAAAATTGACAACCCTGCACTTGTTCATTCCATGAGCATTATGGTGGGTGGTTCTTATTCTCTATGCAGAGACATGGTAGAGACAGAGGAGAGATTCGATGCCTTCATATGGTTATTGGTGTCCATTGTAAACATTAATAAAAGGCTTGGGATACTTACTATTATTAATGAAAAGACGTGTACCACAATTATTGACATCCCATGTGTTTCATTATTTAATATTGAAACCACCTTTGCTAGTAAAGCAGCTTTGTCCTTTTCCAGTAACACTTTATAAGGTTGAAGAATACAGCGTAGGGCAGGGGTCAGGAACCTATGGCTCGTGAGCCAGATGTGGCTCATTTGATGACTGTATCTCGCTCTCAGGTAAATCAGGTGGCCTTTCTTAACAGAATAGCGAATACATCATTTCACTGTCATTTAAATAAAATAAACAAAAAAGCCATCAAATAAAACAAAAACCGATTTATAAATCTCACGCATTTAAGTCTATTCCTCTATTTTTAATGCCACGTCACTGTGGCGCGCAGCGGAGATCCAATCCATTCTGTATGCCAGTATGCGAGCGGGTCCGATACCTTGAAACTCTATTTTTATTGGATTATAACAACAGCCACAGACTGTGCGTGTTGTTTTTGAGTAACGAGGTAAATTTCCTCATTTTTGATCAGCTCATTTGCACGAAGCCAAGCACAGCTGGCAAGCAAAACACAAACGGAGAGACATGGAAAAACTTCAACCCGCAGATCAGCTGATTGCTAAAACTTGGGATGCGTTTCCTGTCACATAAACACTGCAGTGTGTGCGTCCTGTCGTACTGATCATGTCTGGCTCCACATGCGCACGTGAGCAGTCCTTCTCACCTGAAAAGCATCAAGACTAACCTGCAGTCACGTGTAATAGATGGAAGCTGAAACGGCTGCATGAAGCTGAACCTCAGCACATATCAACCAGACTACAAAGCCATCAGCAACACCATGCAGCATCAGAAGTCGCATTAATAGTAAGAAGGACTTTTCTTATTGATAAATAACTTCATTATGCTAATGTCATTTAAAATAAATTCAGAGTCGTATTATACTCTCAAATTGTTGGTATTTTTCAATTTAGTTGTATTCAGTATATATATATGACATATTAAAATATGTCTTTTTTTTGGTTCTCTTAGTCAAAAAGATTCCCGTCCCCTGGCGTAGGGCATCTGACGCCATAAATGTTTACATAATCCTGACCCACAGGTCCTCTTTTTGGTACTCGCCATGCAGTTTAGTTCACAACCTTTGAGTGGGAGTCAGGTCCGAAAACGGAAAGAGCCATGATCAAAGCTTGATTTTGTTGACAGGTAATTATTTTGTGTTGATTTTGCCCTGTGACGGTCTTTCACGCTATTCAGTGTGTGCTTTTCCTTCGCCCAGTTTTGTCTGATATAGGCCCCTGCCTCTCAGCCACTACAGATGGAGTAAGCGATTTGGCAAATAAGTGAGTGAGCGGAGATATGCTTCGGGTTGTTTTGTCACTGAAAGATCCAATACGACCCAGATTTATTCTCCATGCTGAGGCAACAAGTTGTTGCATAAAGTCTCTGATTCCATATCACCTTGCAAGTTTCTTACCAGGGAGCAGTCAGCAGTGATTGACTCCTATTTCACCTGTGACCCTGATGAATAAGCTGTCCAGATAATGGATGGATGGTTGGATGGATAGTAATAACAGCATCAGTAATAATATACGGGCGGCTGTCCTGCAACCCAAGAGCACTGTAAATTGGATATGGTGTAATTGCCCCAGTTGTGTTATGAAAACATTACATCTGCGTTGAGGATGCAGGCAATATGTAATCACATTCCAAGTATACACTGTGTGTGTGTGTGTGTGTGTGTGTGTGTGTGTGTGTGTGTGTGTGTGTGTGTGTGTGTGTGTGTGTGTTACACCTTTGATTGTACTGTATGTTCAATAAAATAACCTTTAAAAAGTACTTTCAATATCATCTGCAGAACAAAGCTTATTCAGCCTGTATACTTTAGCGTTTTGTGTAATACCATGCATAATCCCTGCATAATAACTTATCACGACTGTACTCCTGTTCTGGAGACCCAGAGTGAGCAGACCTTGCTTGAGTTTAATATCCATGCTTAAATAAATCTCTTCAGTCCCTAATCCACAGATAATAAGATTAAACTAAAGGTCAATGGTATGCAAGCAGGTAACATTGCTGTATTGTACAGAAACATGCGGCAAAACAGCATCAGGCGCCTTTTGACAATTCATCCATTTTCAATCAAGGACTTCTTTGACCTTGGTCGATTTTTCACATCTTCATATTTCCCATTAAAGTTAAAGTTATGACTTGCTGGTCAAGGATTCAATCATGCTTTGTTAACATAAACAAATTTGTGAAACAGATAAATCTACATTGCATAAAGCTAGCTTTCAAAATATGTACATCTTATTTGTATATTGATTTTTAGTGTGCAGGGCTTTGTTTTACATTAATTTGTAAAAAACAAAAAAAAACAAACAAACAAAACAACAAAAAAAAAACATCAATACAAATAAGGGTCAGGCAAGTTATAGGGGAATAAATTACTCAGAAGCAAATATATAAATAGTTGTTTCAGCAGCAGCCCTGCGAAACAATGTTCAATTTAATTTCATTTTTCTCTCTCTCTCTCTTTCTCTTTGTTACAAATCAGGTTCGGTGAAATCCAGCGTGATGTTCAGAGCCCTAATGAGCAAACCAGGAGTAAAAAAGCAAGTGAATCGATAGATATCAAAACTCAGACCCAACTGAAGGAACACACCATCTTTTCTTTTACCACAGCAACTCAGATCGTAAATTTTCTGTCCAAATACTTTTGGACCTAACTGTATTTGTGAATTATACAATATCTTGTGGTTGATCTACATTCCAACCCTCACCTATGGCATCACGAGCTTTGGGTAGTGACCAAAAGAACAAGATACAAGTGGCTGAAATGAGCTTCCTTTGCCAGGTGGTGGGGCTCTCCCTTAGATTCTTAGGTGAGAAGCTCGACCATTCAAGGAGAGCTTGGAGTAGATCCACTGCTCCTCCGCATTGAGAAGGATAAGTTGACGTGGCTCGGGCATCTGGTCAGAATGCCTCCCAAATGCCTCCCTGGTGTGGTGTTTCAGGCATGTCCAACTGGGAAGAGACCCCGGGGTTGACCTAGAGCACGCTGGAGGGACTATGTCTCTCGACTTGCCTGGTAATGCCTCGGTGTCCCCCCGGAAGAGCTGGAGGAAGTAACTTAACTGGGGAGAGGGACGTCTGATCCTCTTTGCTTAGGTTGCTGCCCCGTGACCCGACCCCGGAAGAAGATGGTGATGATGATGATGATGATGATGATGACAGTATCTTGTCTTGTGTGGGTTCTTGCCCCACAGCGTCCGGTTAAATACAACAGTCCACTAAATTACTCTGTTACTTTCCTGTTATGGCACGGCGGCGTAGTGGTTAGCACGTCCGCCTCACAGCAAGAAGGCCCGGGTTCGATTCCCGGCCTGGGCGTTTCTGTGTGGAGTTTGCATGTTCTCCCCGTGCTTGTGCGGGTTTCCTCCGGGTGCTCCGGTTTCCCCCGCAATCCAAAGACATGCACTGTAGGTTAATTGGCCGTTCTAAATTGACCGTAGTTTCTCTCCTGCAGCGGCACTGGAACCCAGTCGTATCGGCACTTGCCTTTTCATTGGATCCTTCCGGTGGCGCCGAGACAGGGGGGGACTTGCTGCTTGGGTAACAGCCTGTCCCTCATTACTCCCTACCCAGGCTCTGTGCACTGGGGAGTATCACCAGTCGGGATACTGGCCAGAGCGCAGCCATAGTCCTTCAGGACTGACGGAGGCCTACGCGATGGATAACTGAATGGAAGTTAACATGAATTGTATATCCTTTTTTTAATGTACATTTGCATGTTTACGGTGGCAGAGTGGTGTAGTGGTAAGCACAACCACCTCACAGTAAAATGGTTGTGGGTTTGAGTCCAGGGCTTGGGCATTGCTATGTGGATTTTGCATTTTTGTCCCTTGTTTGTGTGGGTTTTCTCCAGGTACTCTGGTTTTCTCCTACAGTCCAAAGACATGCACATGATGTTAACTGGCTGTTCCAAAATGTGCCTAGATGTGGATATTTGTCTGTTTTGGACCTTCAAATGTCTGGTGAGCTGTTCAGGGTGTACCCTGCCTTTGCCCAGTGTTGGCTGGCCTCCTTGCAACATGGGTTGAACTAATAAGTGGCAAATAAGTGTGTGCGAGAATTACCAGGTTTTATAACTTCATAAGAAACCCGTTACAACATCACCACAAGTGCCGCCGGCTTAAAATCTACGAGAAGTAATAGGGTTAGAATTACCATACAACTTACAATATCATTTTAAAAATGATATATTGGCTTTATATTTAATGGAATGTATATACATGGATGGCACAGTGGAGCAGTGGATAGCCTCACAGCAAGAAGATCACATGCTCAGTGCCTGGGCTCAGGGCGTTTCTATGTGAAGTTTGTATGTTCTCCCCATGCTTATGTGGGTTTACTCTGGGTAGTCCGGTTTCCTCCCACAGTCCAAAAACATGCATGGTAGGCTAAATGGTTGTTCCAAATCTCCGCCAGGTGTGAGAGTGGTAATTGTATGGGAGTTGACCCTGCAATAGACTGTCAAGCAAGTTAAGGTACTGCTGATATACAATCCCTGGCAAAAATTATGGAATCATCAGTCTCGGAGGATGTTCATTCAGTTGTTTAATTTTGAAGAAAAAAAGCAAAACTAAAGTCATTTTAAAACCTTTCTGGCTTTAAGGAACACTAAAAAAAAAGAATAAAAAAAAGTGGCAGTCAGTACTTTTTTTAGACCAAACGTGGGAATAAATTATGGAATCACTCAATTTTGAGGAAAAAAAATTGGAATCGTCCTGTAAATTTCCATTCCCAAAACTAACACCTGCGTGCAGATTAGATCTGCTCGTTAGTCTGCAGTTAAACATGAGTGATCACACCTTGGAGAGCTGTTGCACCAAGTGGACTGACATGAATCATGGCTCCAATACGAGAGATGTCAATTTAAACAAAAGGAGAGGATTATCAAACTTCTCAAAGAAGGTAAATCATCATGCGATGTTGCAAAAGATGTTGGTTGTGCATGGTCAGCGGTGCCTAAAATCTTGACCAAGTACAAACAACGTGGGAAGGTTGTTAAAGGCAAGCATACTGGTAGACCAAGGAAGACATCAAAGCGTCAAGACAGCAAAAATTAAAGCAATATGTCTTGAAAACAGAAAATATACAGCCACGTACAGCATTTATAGCATGTAAAGCCACGACAACAGCTCGCCGCATTTCTTGCATATGGACAGCAGAGCCACGACCACGGCTCTCCGCATTTCTCGAGGACAACGTGATGAGCCAGTATCGCGGCTGCCCGCAGTGTAACAGCTAAATATTCCGGTTGAAAGTAATATTATATTGCCCATGACTGAAACGTCATTGAACACTTTTGTGATGCACTTGGATTGCCGCCTGTATACCAGGCCCCCATGCCTAACATCAGTAATGACCTCGGTAATGCTCTTATGGCTGAATGAGCAAATTCCCACAACAATGCTCTAAATCAAATAGAAAACCTTCCCTGGAGAGGTAATTAAGAGTAATGAATTAAATTAAACTTGTAAAGACTTGTGAGGTGTTGGATGGTCCTGGTGTTTACCATGAGCATGTTGATTAGTGTTTTTTTTTTTTTTTTTATTTATTTATTTATTTTTTTTTAACTGTGTTCCCATGAGAAATCAAGGTTCTTGTCCATACTTACATACAAATCCTCATGTGTACATGTTTCAGATATTACTATGTCAGTTCCAGTAGCACTTTGAAATACACACTCATGAGTAGTGACAGTCACATGTCTTACCTGGGATTTGCTAGATTTGTAAAAAAAAAAAAAAAAGACCTAATTACTGATTCAAAACTTAAATCATTCTCCTCCAGTTCCATCCAGTGCTGTGTTAAATACTGTTTTCTGTGAAAGCCTCACTTAGTGCTGCTACGCTCCAGTACACTCTTAAACATATACAGTTCCAGCAGAGCTCACAGAAGCTGTGGTAGTGGGATGCTGTACCATAAATGCTTTAACAAACTAAAAGTCAGAGCTAATATACTTAAATGTCACGGCTTATCTCGATGCTTAATTCAGACGAGAATGAACACACACACACACACACACACACACACACACACACACACACACACACACACACACACACACACACACACAATGTTTGCTGTACTATACAGATTAGGTCATGGAGGCATGAAGGTGTATTGGTTAGCACATCCACCTCACAGCAAAAAGGTCCTGCTTCTGTGTGGAGTCTGCATGTTCTCTTCATGCTTGTGTGGGTTCCCTCTGAGTACCCCAGATTCCCCTCACAGCTCAAAAACATAAGTACGCTACAGTAACTGGATGTCCCATGGTGACCTTCAAGATAGGTGTGAATTGTTGTATCTCTGTGTGTGTGTGTGTGTGTGTGTGTGTGTGTGTGTGTGTGGTCCAACGATGGTCCAGCTATTCATAGTCTTCACCCCGTGTCGGTTGAGATAAGCACCAGCCTTCCAACAACTGTAATAGGATTAGGCTGACATGGGGTTTGGCAAATGAGTGAGTGGGAATGAATTTAACCCTGTGATCTATTTTTATTTATCTTTTTTAGTAATAAACAGAAACAGAACCCAGCATTTTTGCATCAGTTTTATCGCTCTGTTAATTTTTTAATTTAATTATTATTATTTTTTTTCATGGTGTTGGGCAACGCATATTGCAATGAGAGGGAATCTGTAGATGTCTTATTTCATGCGATCCATATGAGAAAGGTTTAAGAGTCTTTATTTATCACACAGAAGTTATATGCATGTGATGTAATGCAGTGAAATGCTTTTCTCTTGTATCCTCATCCGACACTGCAGCAACGAAGAGCGCAACGAAAAATAAAGGAGGAGGTATCATTAGAAAAAAAAACATGAAAAATCAAAAGAGCAATAAAAATAAATCATACATGTATTTTTAAGTTTTTTTTTTTTTTTTTTTTTTCATTTTCTGAACTGCTTTATCTATTATTATGGTTGTGGGGAGACTGGAGCCAATCCCAACTGACTCCAGGTGAAGATGGGGTACACCCTGGACAGCTCACTAGACCATCGTAGGACAACGTGGACACAATAAAATACATGCACTGCAATTAGTGACAGAATCATTCAAGTTGGGTTTTATTCCCAAAACATTGAAATGACACCTATAGAAGATGCACGTGAAGAGGTAATGGGTGTGTTCCATTCAGAACTATACCACAAACTCGAGCATCGGAGAACGCAGCATATAGGAGAAGAAAAAATATGAAGGAAGGAATGATGGGCAGGTATGGGTTGGAACAGTCATTCATTTTCTAAGCAGCTAGGTCGGCACTCATCTCAAATGAATATGCATTGTGGTTAATATCTTTTGTTTGATGAGTAAAAAAAAATGTTAATTTATTGTGTTTAATTCCAGCTAAACCATTTTCTTTTCAAGAAATAAAAAAACACATTATATGAACATTGCCTCATAATGAGTCAACTATTTAATAGGGTGCCCTGATTTTTTATTTTTTAATTTTTTTATTTTTTTTACAAGACTCTACTAGACAACAGTAACAGTCTCAGATCAGTCAGCCAATGATCAAACAGATCATGGACTAATTATTAAATGATATAATTGTAGTGAAGGATACGAGGTTATACAGGTCTACAGGCATCAGGAGGGAACATTACAGTGGTACCTTATGAGTGTCCCTTATAACGATTTTTCCATTATACAAGCTTCGACCCCACCAAAAATCCAACCCATCCAACGAGCAAAATTTTGATTTGCGAGCTCTGCTGAGGAAATGGCTTTTCTGGGCCGATTAGCCTCGTATTCTTTCGCTTGTATTCCTCCGCACTCTTAGAACGCCTTGTGCAGTGCTTCTCAATTATTTTCTGTGATGCCACGTCTAGGAAGAAAACAAACAAAAAAAAACAACACACACACACACACACACACACACACACACACACACACACACACACACACACCCACACACACACCCCACTCCCAGCACCCCGTACACGACTATAAATAATGCTTACTGCACTTCATATCATTTGCATGGTGCTTTTTCCCTACACTATAGGGAACACAGTGAGCGGCCACTGCCACCTACTGTAGTAGATGCGCAATTACACTTAATTGCAGTACAATATGGCAAAAAAAAGCATGTTCCCCATGGTCATATGCCCCAACCCCACTATTTGAGAAGCACTGGCCTTGTGGGAGCTCACCATGAGCCTGTCCTCGCTGGCATTTGCAGCATGCACACATGCAAAATTCTCCTCCTCCTCTTCCTTCTCTGTTACGCACCACCTCCTACATGCCCACGTGACATCTTTGCCGCAGTCAATAATTGGAGAGGTTAATTGACTTATTGTTTATTATTGTTTTATTATTATTATTTATTCTTAATTATTATTAATGCTCATGTACATGTATTATTATTATTATTATTATTATTATTATTATTATTATTATTATTAATAAATATTTATTATTTTTAAAAGTTCATATTTAATATATTAGGTCAAATGTCCATGTTTGTGGCAGAGTTTGTATGGATTTGGGAGGTGGTTTGAACAGATTAATTGGTTTTATGTTATTTCTTATGGGAATAATTGTTTCATCAAACAAACTTTTTGGCTTACAAGCTTGCCCTCGGAACGGATTAAATTCGTAGGTCAAGGTTCCACTGTATTACCATGATCACCATTCCAACAATCAAGTGAAGATTTTGAAAGTAGAAAAATAATCTAAAATTATCTAAAAAATCTAAAATTCTTTAACTAAGTCTGATATGACTAACTTGATAAATGAAAGTAAAATAAATAGTATTTAGTCTACTGTGTGTTCTTGGACTGTTAGAGGAAATTGGGCATGCGGAGGAAACCTACACAAGCACGGGGAGACCATGCCAACTGTAGACAGACATCCAAGCCCAAGAACTGAACTCGGGACATTCTTGCTGATGTGAGGTAAAACCAAAAATCAGCAAATTGCTGACGCATGATGACAATATATATTGAAAACCCACCCAGATGTAGCGCGGTAAAAGTCCAACAATTGGTATTTTGTAGTTTTGGATAGGAACCAAAGCCTTGTCAGAGGTTCCAACAAAATTGAACTGCAGTTACAATGAACAGAGCACTTTTTAAGAAGCCACTGACTACGATAACTAGCAATGGGAGATCGAGACTGTATCAAATACATAGAAATCAATTAACCAAAACTAATAACGACATGACTAAAGAATTGACCTCATCACATCTGAATGATTGAAAGCAGATATGAAGAAAATAATGTATAGACATGCACAAAAGATCCCGAAGAGCTGGAGTACAAATAACTTATCATGAAACCAGCAGAGGAAGGAAACAATATAAAGAGTCAGGCTCAGCCTTTTGAAAAAAAAAAAAAAAAAAAAGAACTTCTGATACAAGTTGATGACTTGACATGATATTATGCAGCATGAAATTCCGTTGCACAACAAACATGTACGCTAAGGCCTCAGAGTTGTCGACGACACCCCACACCCGAATGCAACATGTTTTATTGTAAGTCAAATGTTTCATAGAAAATTTGTAAACCAATGTTAACACACAAATATATACAAATATGCAACAGTTTTGTTCAGCATAAAGAAGTGAAACTTGCACAATGATGCGGAATGCCAGATGCCCTTGGACAGGTTTACTTCTGTGAGCATGTTATACACATCCGAATCATCATCCTCATCGCGATTGGGTTAAAGTAATGCATCCCATGGCAGTAGTAGTTATAGTAATGTATTGTCCAGACTATATGCCACACTTTTTTCATACTTTGGCTGAATGTGAGACTTATGCTCCAGAGTGACTTATGTGTGAAATTATTACATATAATTCTGTTTGTCATCATAACAAACATAATTTCATGTTTGTTATTTTTACACTCACAACCACAAGAGGGCACTCTAGACTTGGGTACCAGTACCTCCTCATTCACCACTGAAGAAATGTGCCCAAAAAGAAAATCTATTCTGCAGATTACAAGATGCTAGTAGTGAAATATGCAGCAGAAAATGGTAATCGAGCAGCAGAAGGAAAGTTTGGCTTGAACGAGAAACTTGTGAGAAACTGGAGAAAAGCGGACATTACTATTACTGCAATGAAAAAAAAACAAACAAACAAAAAAGCTAATTGCTAAAAACCAAAAAGCAAATCATGGGCTAAAAGCTAGATGGCCACAGCTAGAAGAACAAGATCGCACATGGGGACTTGAGCAACTTGCCTCAGGGAGAAGCTTGTCAACAGTGCAGTTATGTCTCCACGTCCAGGTAGTTGTCAAGGAGATGAATATAAATGACTTTGTGTGTGGACTTTCTTGGTGTTACCGCTTTATGCAACGCATCTGCCTCTCTATCAGAGCGAGGACCACAATGTCACAAAAACTGCCAGCCGATTTCCAAGCCAAGGTAAACAATTTCCATGAGTTTGAAATGTATTAGTCCAGTGTGATGTGTATATATATATATATATATATATATATATATATATATATATATATATATATATATATATATATATATATATTCTTTATTATGCATTTTTTTGGCCAACGCAACTTGTACTCCGGAGCGACGTATAGTCTGGAAAATACGGTAGTAGTTTATTTTGCTAGTTAAAAAACAAATATTTTTTTTTACATTTAAGCAATTCAAAAAGTGTATTGTTTTGTGGGGAAGAAGTTTGGAGGGGACGATAGAGTGGAGGTGATAAAGTTACCATCACTTCCCATTACGTCAGTCTCATACCGCTATACAAATTATCAGCAGAGATCCCACATGTACATGTATATACATGCGGATGCATGGCCGGACATTTTGCTACACAAAAAAAACAAACAAAAAAATCCTCGTAGGATGAAGTGGGTCTTTATTTGACTGTATGCATCATGAGAGCATGTGGGTGACTATGAACCAATAAGAAAAGAGAAGATCAATGGTTAACGTATTCTGTGAAGACTTTAAGAGCGCTGGAGAGGATTAAAGAGATATATGTGAGTGGTTGGACATTAATTTGTTCGAACGTGAGACAGTGGCATTATTAATGGTTTGTGACTGAGGTTTGCAGTCTGTAACGGTTTGCATGCTTTGCCACAGATTCATGCATGCACACCTTTGCATATGGATTGATTTACTCATAACTTCTGATTAAGTAAGACATTTATAGAGCAAGTTGGAGTAATGTCTTCAATCAGAAACTCTAAGCACCGCTGCGGTAAAGTCGCTGGTGTCATCAGAGCTGTACCAGAATATCTATCTATCAGTCTGCATCCTCCAGCATGTCTTATAACTCGGCTTTTGATTGCTCAAACCACTGACACACCTCCATCATCCCTCTCCATCCCGCCTCCTTCCAGAGCCTTTATTTATATTCTGGGAGAAGTAAAATGGAGGCATGATCTGATTTGCCAAGTGGAAGTTTTATTGCACTTGGAGTGTACCACGTATAAGTCATTCAACATCATTGCTCCCCAGGTCCTGCATGTTATGTTCTGCTAAAATCTGCAGTGGTGGCCTGGTGGTAAAGGTGCTGGATCACTGATCCCAAGGTTGGAGGTTCAAGCCCCACTCACAACGGGTTGTCACTGTCCCCCCAGTGCAGCTAACTGGGCTATCAAAGGCCGGCCATGTCTCTCACTGTCTATGGTGAGAGGTTCATGTAAAAGAACCCTTGCTGACTTTCGTAAAGAGTAGCTGCATAACGGTCGGCGTGTTTCCACCCTGCGATGACCTGGCGAGCTGTCTAGGGTGTACTCTGCCCTCGCCTGGAGTCTGCTGAGATGGGCGCCAGCCTTCCCGTGACCTTAATTAGGATTAAACGGTTCGAGAAAATGCGATGTGAATTTTTTTGGTCTACATACTCACTCATCTGCTGAACTGCTTAATCCTATTAGGGTTGTGGGGAGGTCGAAGCCTATCTTAGTCGACTCTGGGTGAATGGAAAGTACACTCTAATTAGCTCACCAGACTAATGCTGGGTTAATGCACACACAACCATTTACTCGAACCTATGGGCAATTTCTAATAGCCAGTTCGTTAGGCTAATGTGCATGAATTTGGATTGTAAGATTCCTGGAGGAAACTGATGGAAGTGTAGAAGAACATGCAAGCTCCATACAGAAACGCCACCATTGAGCCCTGACTTGAACTCAAGACCTTCTTGCTATGAGGCTGATGTATGTGACACTCTTCTCCATTCTAGTTCTATGAAAATGCAATACATTTTATATCTATAAATATATATGATTACCAATCTTAAGGTTGGGGGTTCAAGCCACACTCTCCACGGGTTGTCACTGCTATATACAGTGACAACCCGTGGAGAGTGTGGCTTGAACCCCCAACCTTAGGATTGGTAATCAATCACACTACCACCAAGCCATCTCTGCCACTTTTACTTTTAAATAAATGCACATAAAGGTAAATAAATATATTTTTATTCTACAAAAACTTTCGGTGCTCTGCCAGATTGGATTTAGCAAGACTTTGACACTGTTGTGAACATTGTGTAATATTTAAGATTCAAACTGATAAACTTTATACATGTAATTATTTATTTCTTGGATGGTGTGGTGGAGGAGTGGTTAACATTTCCACCTCACAGCAAGAAGATCCTGGGGTCCAGTTCTGAGCTCGGAAAGAGCGTTTCTGTGTTTCTGTGTCTGTCTGTTCTTCCTGTGCTTGCATGGGTTTCTCCAGGTGCACTGGTTGTGAGACTGGTTGGTCCCACAGTCCAAAGACATGCACGATAGGCTAATTGGCTGTTGAAAATTTCCCATATGTGTGGATGGAAGTGTGAATAATTGTGTGTGTGTGTGTGTGTGTGTGTGTGTGTGTGTGTGTGTGTGTGTGCGCGCGCGTGTGTGTGTTTTTGTGTGTGTGCCTGCGTGTGTTTGTTTGTTGTTGATCCTACAGTGGTCTGGAGAGCAGTTCAGGGTGTACCCCTTGTCCAGTGTCAGCTGAGATAGGCCAAGCTTTCCCTAAACCCTAGAAGTAGGATAAACCCGTTTCAGCAAACGATTGAGTTAGTGTTTATTTATTTATGATGATGATGATGATGATGATAATAATAATGATGGTGATGATGATGATTTTTTTTTGTAAATAGCCACACATTCTATGATACTTAAAAAAATAAAAAATAAATAAAGAAAGAAATGGATAGCAATACAGGGCAGAGGTGGGAGTCTGGATTCTGTCATGAACTTGTTTGAATATTTAATAATCTAGTAAATATTGTGCATCGTGTTTATGTGCTAGGGATTTATTTCTACATCGCAAAATATTCTAAATAGTGATTTAGTGACCCAGGCAGTCTGGCTGAGGCTGGTTATTGAGGTTAATTCAATTAAGACTTTACCTATCATTCATGCAAACACTCATCGCGTATAATCAGGTTATAGAGCCTGTGGCAATTAAAATCCAATAACTAACAAGATGATGCGCCCTTCACGGTTCATTTGGAAGTAGTTACAGTGTTCAGTGTTCAATATGGGTTTGATTTGGCAGGTTATAAGCTTGTTGCTATGAAACACTGCTGTATACTGGAATATGATGGCTGTTGTCCATTGGGCTTTTTACACCCGAGCCATAGTGGCTCATCAGGCCGGTGCTGATCCCCAGTTTCCGTAGCGTGAAGCGACTAGGAAGTAAAACTCCTCCTGGATGGGACGCTAGTCCATCTCAGGTTACCTTCCCGGTATATTTTTACTGGTAACCATTTATACTGCTGGGTGAACGGAGACATACTTGTGGTTCAGACCTTGCCAAGGGGTCTTCGCACAGTGAGGGTCTAACTGGGATTTGAACACACAACCTCCTGATCATGAGCCCAACACCCTAACCACTACACCGCCGGCCCCACATCTGGTGGCCGCTTACATTTTATTCAAGCGATACATGAAACCAAAGTTGATTTTATTGACGCAAACATATTTAAAATAAACAAATCACCCACTGACTCACCTGCTAATTTGTCAAAATTATTAATCCTACTAGGGTTGTCTCAGGGCTGTCTCAGCCAGCACTAGGCGGAGGTGGGTTACACTCTGAACAGCTCACCAGACCATTGATGACCCAAATATGCTGACAACCACTCGCTGAATTTGGAACAGCCTGTTATCCTAATGTGCATGTATTTGGACTGTGGGAGGAAGCCGTGGTCGTCTTCTCCTTTCAGCTGTTCCCTTCAGGGGTCGCCACAGCGACTCATCTGCCTCCATCTCACCCGATCGTCTGCACCGTCTCTTACACCAACTTCCTTCATGTCCTCCTCCACTACATCCATAAATCTCTTCTTTGGTCTTCCTCTAGGCCTTCTGCCTGGTAGTTCCAACCTCTGCATCCTACTACCAATATACTCACTGTTCCTCCTCTGTACATGTCTAAACCATCTTAATCGAGCCTCTCTGACTTTGTCTCCAAAACATCTTACATGTGTTTGTGGAAGGAAACCTTGGTGCCTGGAGAAAACCCATGGAAGCACATGGGGAACATGCAGACTCCACTCATAAAGTCTGGGACTCAAACTCTGCATCTTCTTGCTGTGAGGCGGATATGCTAATCACTACTACACATATACATACATACATACATACATACACACATCAAATACATATATACATACATGAGCTATGAGATATACCTTAAACTGGGAGATCAGGGAAATCAAGGACAGGAACCAACATTAAGTTTGTAGGACAGTAAAGCAAACGATCCTCCCTGACTAATTAAACAGTGGTGTCTTCTGAAGTCGCAGACTGGACATGGCTCCAGTCGTCTTCCTGGCCTTTACCATAAATAATGAACTGTAAGGTGACATCCTCGCATCATGTCACTACTTGGACAACTTAGTCAAACGAAATCATGCCACACATTGCCACACACACACACATATGATTGACAACTGTGAGTGAATAGCATGTGGCAGTTATTATGGGAACAGTCCGAAAGATCTCAACGACATTTTGATGCTGACAAGTTCCATTCCACATGAATCATGTCAGCTATACAGTCATGTGAAAAAATTAGGACACCCCATTAAATAGTCAACTCTTTGTTAAGTAATGTTCACATAACAAATGTCCATTTTTTTTCAGCAATTTATGGAAAATAAATAGATTCAACTGTAATTAAACAATATACAGGGATCCCTCACTTTCCACGATTAATGGAGACCGAGACCCCCCCCCCCACGGACTGCCAATTCCTGCGAAGTAGGATTGACCCCCTGACTGACTTATACGTACATGTATATGTGTATATAATTTCAATAAATACATATTCAACATTATAAATGCTTATAATACATTCAAAAATAACACATAAGATGTAAATAAATGATAAATGCACAAACACAGACGCGCACACACTCAGATGCACACCTCACATAAAAATGTAAGTTGTTTTGTTGGAGGAGGTTTGGGTTCTTTTTTTTTTTTTTTTTTTTTTTTGGTGCATAACTGGCCATGTTTTGTGGCCGTTTCCTTAATTTTTTTTTTTTTTTTTCCTATTTTTCCTTAATTTCTGTTTTTTTTTTTTTTTTAATTTTTTGATGAATATTTTTGAAAAACCCACGATGCACTGAAGCCACAGAAGATGAAGCACAAAGTAGCGAGGGATCACTGTAAATGAACATATTATACTCATCAAACAAAATACAGGAACAACAACAGTGCGTATTTCAAAGAGGAGGAAATTAGGAAACCCTACCCGCTAATACCTGTGTTACCCCATTGGCTGAAATAACTTTAGTGAGACACATATTGTAGCCGTCTACCAGTCTCTGACGTCGATCTGAGGAAAGTTTGTCCCTGTCCTCAAAGCAGAATGAATTCTTTTGGCTGTGAGATGTTTGAGGAGTTTCTTGCACATACAGCCCGTTTCAAGTCCCCACAGCATCTCATTGGGATTAAGACCCGGGCTTTGACTTGGACATTCCAGGGTTCTTCAATTCTTAGTTTTCAGCCAATCCTTGGTGGATTTACTGGTATGTTTTGAGTCATTGTCACGTTGCAGTGTACAGTTCCGCTTCAGCTTAATTTTTATTTATTTATTTATTTATTATTATTATTATTTTTTTTACAAATGTCTTCACAGGTTCTTTAAGCTCCCTCTGACACACAATAGAATTCATGGTGGATCCTATGATGCTGAGCTGGCCAGGTCCTGCTGTAGCAAAGTATCCGCAAACCACGACACTTCCACTTTCATGCTTCACTGTTGGTATGAGGTTCTTTCTGTTGAATGCTGTATTTGGTTTCCGTCAAACATGGCTTCTGTTCTGGTGTCCAAATAATTCAACTTTAGACTCATCTGAACATTTTTCCAGAAGACCTGGTGTTTGTCTATATTCTCTCTGGCAAACTTCAGTCTGGCCTTAATGTTCTTATTAGAGAGTGAAGGTTTCCTGCTTGGCCACGTCCCATGAAGGTCATGGTTTTGTTGTCTCTTTTTGATATTAGAGTCATGTGCATTTATATTGACAGTAGCGAAAGCCTACTGTCGCTCCCGTAATGATATTTTAGGACTTTTAATGACTTATTTTAGCGTCTTGTGGTTTGCTCTGGAGGTAAACTGGCTTGGACGGCCAGACTTAGGCATTGTGGCAGTTGCTTTGAATGTCCTCCACTTGTAAACAATTTTCCGGATGGTGGAACAGCTGATGTCAAATTCTTTTGATATCTTTTTAAATCCCTCACCAGACTCATAAGCAGCCATAATCTTCTTTCTGAGGGCCTCAGACAGCTCTTTGGATCTTACCACGGTGCTCAGTCTCACTTCAACAGACAGAGGCACCAAACTAAATGTCTGATGTTTCAATGGGCCGAGCCTTCTTCAAAATGCTGGGTTATGATGTTTTGATCATGTGCACCTGAACTGAAACACCTGTGTGTGATTTTCGCCATCTTAAGTGGGAAAATGTGGGGGTGCCCCATTTTTTTTCCTCCTTTAAATACACATTGTTGTTCATAGTTTTGTTTGAGGAGTAAAAATATGTTAATTTATGTTGTTTAATTTAAAGTAAATCAATTTATTTTTTCAGAAATAACAATGTTCAACCTTGTTTTGTTTATGTGAACATTTCTTAATTAGAGTTTACTATTTAATGAGGTGCCCTAATTTTTTCACATGACTGTACATTCAGTTGTATTCAGGCCATCGCTGTGTATCCAGAGGGCTGCTTCTATTGTAACTACTGACAATGACTTGTACAGTTGAAGTCAAACGTAAATACAGCGATCCCTCGCTACTTCGTGCTTCTGTTCCTGCAGCTTCAGTGCATAGCGGGTTTTTCAAAAATATTCATCGCAAAAAAAAAAAAAAAAAAGGAAATTAAGGAAAAATAGGGGGGGGAGTTAAAAAAAAATGCTGCAAAACAAGGCCAGTGATGCAAAGAAAAAAAAAAACAAAACAAAACAACAACAAAAAAAAAAAATACTTTTTTTATGTGAGGTGCGCATCTGTGTGTATTTATGTTTTCAATTACATTCACGCACACATCCATATCTGTATGTATTTATATTTTAATATAAATTATTTAAACTTATGCATTATTTTTGAAAGTTTAATTATAATTATAAGCATTTATAGCATGAAATATGAAGTTATTGATATTATATACACATATGCAGTGGTACCTCACCTTATGAAAGTCCCAACAAACAAAAAATCCAGGTTACGAAATGCATTTACCTAAAATTTCCATCGCTGGATACGAAACAAATTTGCGTTACGAAAGCACCATGTCAAAATATTCAAATAATGTGCAAGTTGCTCTCCCATTGGCTATCTCCGAACATCCCGCCCCGCTGGCCTCCCATTGGCTAGGAGGGAGCTGCATCTCCATAATACCCATGACGCAGCTCCTTCCCATTGGCTATTATGGAGCTGCATCTCTATAATACCCATGATGCTTTTCGACCCATTGTTCGTCACAGAGTTGTAACACGCATAAAGGACAGAGTTACTGTTGTTTCATGAGTTTTTCAAGTGTGCTCATTGCAACTTTATTTTTTGGCTCAGGCTTTTAATTTTGCATAAACATTTGTAAGATTATAACTCTTCTAAGAAGACACACATACCGTCTACCATGGGTATGATATTGACGCAGAAGGAGGCCTTAAAAGGTATACTTTTATAATCTTAAAGGATTTAGGGGGTAGTATTGGGGGCCTTGGAATGAATCAGGCTTTTTACATGTAAAATGCTGCTCAACTCAAACCACTTCTGGAACGGATTGATTTCGTAAGGTTAGGTACCACGGTACATGTATGTATACGTCAGTCACGGGGGTTCGATCCTACTTTGTGGAAATCGGTGGTCATGAGGTGTGGGGGGGTCTTGGTCCCCATTAACTGCTGAAAGTGAAGGATCTCTGTATGTTACAGCTGTGTGCAATTCTTGATAAGCTGTCTACTGTAGGGAGGGAAATTTTTGAAAGTGATTAAGTTTTTTTTTTTTTTTTTTTTTTTTTTTTGCAGGGAGGGTTTTCCAGTGCAAGAAGTTTGGTAGATTTTTTTCTTTCTCTCTTTCTTTATTTCTTTATTTTAAGAGAGAGAGAGAGAAAGAAAGAATAGAAGTTATGGGGGGCAGCACCACCACCATCACATTGCAGCACACACAACCATTCACATTCACATGCAGGACCGATTTTGAACAGCCAGTTAGCCTAATGTGCATATATTTGGACTCTGGAAGGAAGCTGGAATACTTGAATAAAGATCAAGCAAGCGGGGGATTAACATGCAAACTCCATACAGAAATGCTCGACCCTGGGGCATCCTTGCTGTGATGCAGATGTGCTAACCATGACACCACAGTGCAACCCCAGTTTTTAACTGTTAATATATACACGCTCGTTTGGCAAATTACTTGTATAAGATGAATAAAACCCTTTAGGATATTCAGCTGTTGGAACATAATCAAAATCCTGCTGTTTACAATGACTCCAACTCAGTAAACATCACACCATCACCAATTATCTTTCCACTACCGCCACACCCCAGAGTGTTTAATTCATAACCTTTTACATCCAAAATCATTTACTGAATCACTAGACAGTATTAAAACATATATATATATATATATATATATATATATATATATATATATATATATATATATATATATATATATATTTAATGGTGCAGCCATAATAATAATTATTATTAATAATAATAATAATAATAATAATAATAATAATAATAATAATAATAATAATAATAATAGGAATAGGTGGCATAGTGGTGTAGTGGCTAGCACATCCACCTCACAGAAAGAAGGTCCTGGGTTTGATTCCCAGCCTGGGTGTTTCTGTGTGGAGTTTGCATGTTCTCCCCGTGCTTGTGTGAGTTTCCTCTGGGTTTTCTGGTTTTCGTTCAAAGTCCAAAAACTTGCACAGTAGCCTAATTGACTGTTCCAAACTGCCCCTAGGTGTGACTGCGAGTATGAATGTTGTGTGAGTGTTGGCCTTGCGATGGCCTGGCGAGCAGTCCAGGGTGTAACCCGCTGAGATGGGTGCCAACCTCCCCGTGATCCTAATTAGTGTTAAATGATTACAGAAAATGAACTGAACTGATGATTAGTTTTCTGAAAAGGGCAGCATGATTGCGTAGTGGTTAGATCGCCACATCGCTGCAAAAAGGGCCTGGACTTGGCATGAGTGTTAATGGAAATGGTTTGCATGTTCTCCTTGTACCTGCATGGCTTTCCTCTGGGTTTTCTGAGTGTACCTCGCCATTCCCCAGTGTTGGCTGAGATAGGCTACAGTCTCCGCTTGATCGAAGTTGCATTGAACGGTTTGTCAAATGAATAAATTAATTCAATATAACTAATTGGATTTACCTTTGATGGTCTGTTTGTCTTTTACATTTTTTTCTATTCTTATGTTTATTTATTTATTTGTTTTTTTCGGAAAGATTTTCTCCCTAATCTAGTCATGCTCGATTCCCACTCACCAGACAATTCTGCCTTATTACATGACAGCTACCAACCAGGCAATCATATGCTTCCTCCAGGGCACATGACAGTATCCGACCACATGTTTTCGAACTCCCTGAGAGCATGGCCCAATTTTACTCTGTTGGGCTTCTGGCCACAAATGGCTCTGACATCATCTAAATTTAAATTCACATACTCTGGATGATTGGGTGATTTATATATATATATATATATATAAAGACAGCGAGCGACACAGCTGACCTTTGACAGTCCAGGTTTGGCAGCAGTGACAACTCAGAGATTGTGGGGCTTGAATCCTCGACCTTCAGATCAGTAAGCCAGCAAATTAACCACCGAGCCAAGATTGCCCCTTGCATCGACTTAATGACTTTTTTATTTATTCCGCATAACATATTTTTCATTTCACATTTTGTTTCAAAACCTCTTCTCGAGAAATTTGTAGCTTAATTATTGAGTAAATAAAAATAGATTTGATGATGAATAGATGAATAATGAATAGATTTGATTAGATGGAGTTGTAAACTTTATGATTCATTAAAATTTGCCCAGTTGTCGACTGAGATATACACTGGCCTCCGTCTGATTATGGTACGATTCAGGGGTTCGGCAGCGCCAAATACGAAACGAAGTATGAAAATGTTATATATTTTTCGATAAAGAAATCACACACGGCATATCTATCAATCTATCTGTATGTTTTGCTGTCTGCCTCTCTCTCTGTCTGTATGTATTTATCTCTCTCTCTCTCTCTCTCTCTATTCTCTCTCTCTCTCTATATATATATATATATATATATATATATATATATATATATATGGGCAGTGGTAGCCTGGTGGTAATGTCGGCTGGATCACTGATCCTAAGGTTGGGGGTTCAAGGCCCACTCTCAAAAAGTTACCACTGTACCCTGAGGGCCGTTCACTGGGTTACCAAAGGCTGGCCATGTCTCTCATGGTCTATGGTGTGAGGTTCATGTAAAAGAACCATTCTTGACTTTTGTCAAGAGTAGCTGCATGGCTGTCAGCGTGTTTCTCATCGGGAGTCGGAGTCTGCTGAAGCAGTTCGTTCACAGCAACGTTCTGGCAACTCCTGCAGCAGCACTGGAACCCACTCATATCGGCTTCCGCCCTTCCATCGGATCCTTCTGGTGGCGCAGAGAGGGGGGACTTGCTGCTTGGGCCTACTTGGGAACAGCCTGTCCTCCATACTTTCTACCCAGGCTCTGCACACTGGAGAGTATCACCAGCTGGGATACCAGCCAGAGTGCAGCCTCCATCGTCCTTCAAGAATGACGGAGGCCTACAACTACTACATATATCCGGTCCACCAGTGCAGTTAACGGGGTTATCAAAGATCAGCCATGACTCTCATTGTCTGTGTTGATGTGTAGAGTTGGTTGAGACAGGCACTACCCCCCCCCCCCAGCAATCATAATTAGAATTAAACGGTTCACAAAATGAATGAAGGAATATCCATCAAGTCGAGGCACAACCAGCTCTTAAGTTTTAATATCAGTTCAAC
The DNA here is from genome assembly GCA_024760905.1 of Plotosus lineatus. Taxonomy (NCBI): domain Eukaryota; kingdom Metazoa; phylum Chordata; class Actinopteri; order Siluriformes; family Plotosidae; genus Plotosus; species Plotosus lineatus. The sequence continues at coordinate 19,465,064 of CM045750.1, forward strand.
AAAGTTCTAATACAACTATACTTCTTTTAGCTTGAAGTTCTGCAATCCAGGTGTATATTGACTGTGTATTGCACAATGTTTGAGAAAGATAATATATTTTAACCTGAGTAGGAGGACTATTTTCCATTATGAAATGAAAGATTATGCATCCGGCTGTCATTCTGAAAAACACACACATTTTTCTGCATTACTTCATCTATTTTACTTTAATCTGTTCTGTATAATCATTTGTATTCCGTTTTTGTTTTTTTCAAGTGCAACTGTAGTCTTCATCACTCAACAAACATTACTTTAGTTTTTTTTTTTTTTTTTTTTTTTTTTTTTAAATAATAATACACAGAAAATTGCATCAGGTTGTGGTTATTGTGTACCAATGTTAATTTGCATAGAGTTAACACACAACAGTTTTTCTCAAATGCCAGGATCTTCATACTGCTTTGATAAAGCTGCTGAAATCCTTTGATCCCTTTTATAATATGATATAATTGGTGGGTTTGGAACTGAAATTGTATTAGTTTCAGTTGAAAAAAAAAATTGACTACTCCTACAATTCCTGCTGAGCAGCCTCAGGAAGAAGACGAGCACTTTGAAAAAGCCAATTCACAGTACATATCCCAGCTCAGGCTGCTGGGTATTAAACTGCAAGTCCTACCAATTTCCACAAATCCATATTTCTCCATTCTTCAGCAAAGCAAGACAGGGAAGGGACAAGGTGGCCACAGTTCTTCCAGTTACTGATTCATCTTGCATTTTTTCTTTGAGTAAATATTTCGCATGAAATTTGTGTCTGAACCTTAATTGCAGCTAATAATAATGATAATAATAATAATAATAATAATAATAATAATAAGCACTCTGCTCCAATAATTGCCCCCCACCCGTGTTTTTTTTTTTTATTATTATCTTACATCTAATAACTGCCCATGTGCACTGGGAGCAAAATCGTAGATCAAACTTGTCAATTTTATTTTATCAGTCTCAGTAACGGGTAAAATGAATCGTTCGCTGCCTGTAAAAGTGAGTTTACACGGTATTTCAAGACCCCCTGCTACTGGGGAATGTCTATAATTTTCATCAGTAACAGCACATTTGATTGTTCCGCTGTGCTTTAAACAACAGGAAAATATTTTGCTGTGTGCTCTTGGGAAATGCCCAACAACCGATGAGCCATTAGAAACTGCGACAGCAAAACTATGGGGTGATATGGACCTATCAGAAAGTGATGATGGGTATTTTTCACCCGATTCTCCTGCTCACTAACTTCATAAATTTAAAGATGTTCCTGTCCATGTGCTTTTGTTTATGTTTGTGATGATTTGTTCAATCTGTCATGTGCTAAAGTTGACTTTCGTGTTGATTGGCTCATTTTATTTGGGGAAATGTTTAAAGGAACGGCACAAGAAGGGAAATTTATTTATTTATTTATTTATTTATTTTATTTTAATTTTTTAATTATGCTGTGTTCTGTTTAGTTTCAGCTTTCATGTAAGTAGTTTGGTTGATACCCCAAAATGACTAATACAAATACCAGTAAAACTCTTTGACTGTTCTGTTATTATTCATGTGTTCCACTCCGCTGGTAATCATTTTAATAAGTGCCCACCCACTCCAATTTTTAAGCACCCTGGGCGCTTATCACGTCGAAATACGGTAATGATGATGATGATGATGATGATGATGATGATGATGATGATGATGACGATGACGACAGCAGGGTGGCACAGTGGTGTGAGGGTTAGCATGTCCACCTCATAGCAAGGAGGTTCTGAGTTCAGTTCCTGGGACTGTAGATTTCCATGTGGAGTTTGCATGTTATCCCATGCTTATAGCTTTTGCCTTTTCCAAATTGCTCCAGTGTGTGTGTGTGTGTGTGTGTGTGTGTGTGTGTGTGTGTGTGTGTGTGTGTGTGTGTGTGTGTGTGTGTGTGTGTGTGTGTTTCCCTACAGTGTCTGGCTGGCTGATCATGGTGTATATTGCCTTCAACCAGTGTCGATGGTGCTGGGATATACCTCCCTTTTGTCAAATGAATAAGCGAATGAATAACAGCAACAGATAGAGGGATAGATCTTCTTTTTTCCTTTAGGCTGTTCCCTTCAGGGGTTGCCACAGTAAATCATCTGCCTCCATCTCACTCTATCCTCTGCATCTTCTTCTCTTACACCAACTACCTTCATGTCCTCATTCACTACATCCATGAGTCTCCTCTTCGGTCTTCCTCGAGGCCTGGGGTCGGGAACCTTCTTGACTAAGAGAGAGTATATATATATATATATATAACTAAATTGAAAAAGAAAACCAACAATTTTAAAGTATAATAAGACTGAATTTATTTTAAACAACATTGTCATAATGAAGTTATTTATAAATAAGAAACGTACTTTTTACTATTAATGCAACTTTGGTGCTGCATGGTTTTGCTGATGGCTTTGTAGTCTGGTTGATGCGTGCTGAGGTTCTATTGCAAGTGACTGCAGGTCTCAATTTCTGACACTCTTTTCACTTCTAGAACATTCCTGACCATCCCCTCCTTCAAGATAACTCCTCCTCCATTTCTCTTCCCATCCACACCATGAAAAAACAGTTTAAACCCTGCTCCGAAGCTTCTAGCCTTGCTACCTTTCCACTTGGTCACCTGAACACACAGAATGTCCACCTTCCTCATCTGCATCATGTCAGCCAGCTCTCAACCTTTTCCTGTCATAGTTCCAACATTCAAAGTCCCCACTCTCAGTCCTAAACTCATGCTTTTCCTCTTCTCTCTCTGCCTATGGACACGCCTCCCGCCTCTCCTTCTTCGACATCTTCGTGCAACAGTCGTCCAATTTCCACCAGCACCCTGTTGGTTAACAGCACTGATGGCGGTCGTTGTTATCCCTGGCCTCCACCGATCCGGTATGAAATTTGTCTTTACAGTTTGCATTTTGTATTTTGGCAAAAGTTTTACGCCGGATGCCCTTCCTGTCACAACCCTCTGCATTTATCCGGGCTTGGGACCAGCGTGAGGGTGGGCACTTGTTTGTGCCCTCCCTCAAGGCTGCATTTGTTTCCTGCAACAATAAATGTAGAAAGAAAAAAAAAAGGATCTACATTAGAGTGTCTCTGAAATCAGGTTAAAATCAAGAGATGATGTCAATACGTCAAGATCTCTCTCTCTCTCTCTCTCTCTCTCTCTCTCTCTCTCTCTCTCTCTCTCTCTCTGCGTTGCATCAGTTGATATCTTTTGTCAAGTGGATTCTAAGTGCAGGTGAGTTGGCTCTTTAATTTGTGCTTTGTTGTAAGCTACTTGTTCAGTCCACGTTTTCTCAGATTGAAGGGGAAAAAAAGACAAGACAGGAACACATCCATCCATCCATCCATCCATCCACCCACCCACGTGTGTGTGTGTGTGTGTGTGTGTGTGTGTGTGTGTGTGTGTGTGTGTGTGTGTGTGTGTGTGTGTGTGTGTGTGTGTGTGTTGCTGTTGTTAGTTCTTCGAGGTAGAAGATGACCATGACTTTATTCAGATCAATGATCTGTGATATGGGTGGTCATGACTTGCACTTGACTTGGATTTAAGCATGGGAGAGTAGCACAGATTGTCCGCCTCACTCTCTCGCCCCGGTCTATCTGAGTCCAGTAGCATGGCATAGTCAAGATAGGTAGAAATACATCAGGATGCAGTGGATGGCCGGCAGTGTCCTGTGTGTTTCACTGTGCCCTGGTTGCGCTCCACGACGCTTTGCTGGGCCCACCATCTTTTCCACTAAACCAATTTGGTGGTTTCTTCTGCACAATCATCCGGATCCAGTCTTTGCATGTGTAGGTAGATCACTCTTGTGGCTAGCACACGTGACAGTGGAGACTTATGGTGGCTGGAACGCCTAACCCCATCACAGATACAAAAGACCTGCCCACTGCTCTTTATATATATATATATATATATATATATATATATATATATATATATATATATATATATATATATATAATAATGATGATGATGATGACAGTTGTATTTCTTAAATAAAGTGAGACAAAAAATCTTAATAATAATAATAACAATAATAATAATAATTCTAGGCTTGTGGAAACTTCTGAGCTGCAGACACATACCCCCTTAAGCTAGAAATAACTTGGGTGGGATGTACGAGGGTGGTAACCCTGACGATGTCAGAGGGTGTCCAGGTCAATCAGTATGTGAAAACTGAGGGAGGGATTATAGAATGTCAATCAACAGGCAATGTTACATTTGTGTAGATCATGTGCACTGTGGATGTGTCATGACATGGAAAAAGAGACAGACAGACCAAGGGGATATTCCACAATTACTTTCCTGTTATCATTTTGTTTTCTGTTCAACTAATTTATCCTGCCTTTCTATTTGTATTAACTGAGGTATGAGCAACTATTATTTAACTCCATGGCCCTGAGTTGGCCATATATTTTGAAACTGGTCATAGTTTGTCCGTAGTATGGCCATAGTTTTGAAACCGCCTGCACTGCTTAAATATCTGCAGGGTGCTGGCCATGAGGCTTAAATAGAGCACCTTATTGTAATTTTTTTTTTTTTTTTTTTTGTTCTGCCTCCATAAATTTTCCCTTGGCTCCATCATGCATCTGCATACTGCCTATAATAGGTTGCATTAGGACTCACGACAGGTCCTTCATCCCTTTGCAATGAGCCATCGCCTCTGTGCCTGACTTTATTTCCATGACTTTATGAAGCTGCTTAATTAAGTGGGCCATAAGATTATAGAGGGCTTGGAAAGCCTTATTCTCCAGAAAATTATAGCAAACAGGAAGTCAATTCTTTTCAAAGCTAAGACTAACTTTTAATAGTTTCTCATACGTCTAGCTTTATTGTAGTATTATCTGGTTATGAAGCAAATCATATGGGAAAATGAGAATTATGCCGTCCTTAAGGAAGCATAAATCAAATCTAATGAAGACTTGAAATGCTTTACAGACACAAAGATTCCTCAAACTCAAAAGTTTGACCAAAAGTTATTTTACTGCTTCATATCTCATGATGCTTAATATGTGTTTATTGTGTTCTGGGTGCTCATCCCTCATTCACTTATTTGCAAAACCATTTAATCTCACTAGGGTCTCAGAGACATTGGAGCCTATTTGAGCCGGCACTTGGGGAAGGCAGAGTACACTGGCAACAGCTCACCAGACCATCACAGGTCAACACACACATTCATTCACATTAACTCTCAGGGTTGGCCTGGCACAAACAATTAGTTTAATGTGCGTTTGGACTGTGGGAGAAAACTAGAATACCCAGAGGAAACCCATGTAAGCAAAGGGACAACATACAAACTCCACACAGAAATGCCGAAGTCTGAGAATTGAGCCCGGGACCTTCTTCCTGTAAGACCGAAGTGCTAAACACGAACTTCTGTGCTGCCCATTCTTGGTGTTATTATGTGGAACTACATTTATTAAACACATACTGCATATAATATGGAGTTAATTCTACCACTCGGAAGTTGATTATTTGTTAATGATTGGTTGTCACATAATGTTTTTCTTTTCTTTTATAAAAGCAATTTGCTTGAACATGTTGTCGACAAACCTCCACACCTTCTCCTGTTTCTGAGAACCCATTTCCCCTCTGTACGGTGACAGGACACTTTTCTTCTTTAATTAGCATATTTTTAATCTATTTATCATCAGGTTAATGGGTGTGCCATGTCTGCCATGCAGGTCCCAATGAACGAGCTATTTAAATGAGAATTAATACAAGACTGTAATTTAAACTGCAATCAGAAGCACTGCATTATCAAACTGTCATCACGGAAAATGAATCAACAACATGTGGTCAATCAGTTTCAGGAATCAATTTCCATTTATTTAACTTCATTTTCCGAACCTCTTGATCTTTTATTCAAATCAGAAGAATCTGGGACCCATTTCAGCTGACTCTGAGTGACGAGCACACCATGAACAGCATGCCCAACCATCAGATGTCCAACACACAACCATTCATACTTACATTCACAACTATGTACAATCAAGACTATCCAATTTGATTCAAGTGCATGTGTTTTTTTTTTTTTTTTTTTTTTTTTTTTGGACTTGAAGAGGGAACTGGAGTACTTGGAGAAAACCCACACAAGCATGGGGGGGGGGGGGGGGGGGGGGGGGGGCATGCAAACTCCTCACCGAATCATTCTCACTCTCGAACACAGGGCCTTCTTGCTGGGAGGCAGAGATGCTAACTTCTCCACCAGCATGCTACTTCATTCCTTAATCTAACAATAATAGTCAAATTTACTATTCATTCAAAATATATATTTTAAGGAATACAGGGATCCCTCACTTTCTGCGACTTCTCCCCCGCGACCGCTGAATTCTGCGAAGTAGGATCAACCCCCCACTGACTGACGTATACCTACATGTATATTTGTATATAATATCAATAAATACAAATCCAATGCTATAAATGCTTATAATAAACATTAAACATTCAAAAATGATGCAAAAGATGTAAATGAAATATAAATACTCACACATACTGATAAGCGCACACCCACATATGCACGCGCACTCAGATGCATATCTCACATTAAAAAATGTAAGTCGTTTGGTTGGGAGGTTTTGGGTTTTTTTTTTGTTTGTTTGTTTGGGTTTTTTGCATAGTTGGCCTTGTTTTTGTGGCATTTTCCTTAACTTTTCCCCTAATCTTCCTCAATTTCCTTATTTTTTTAATTCAATGAATATTAAAAAAACAAAACAAAAAACCAATCAAACAAAAAAAACACGATGCACTGAAGCCACATGAATTGAAGCGCGGAGTAGCAAGGGATCCCTGTAATTCATAAGAACTTATGTTTTAATTTCACCACAGAGTATTACATATTGAAAACTTAAAGGCGGAGAAGTAGCCCATTTTTTTTTTCTACTGAGGTGTGGGGGTAAACATAATAAAAAGTAATTCTGTCTGACGCGTTTATCAAGATGCACAGCAAAGCAAGTGAAAGGCAGTAAAATAAAGACTGCAACCCAATAATTAACTGCTTAATGTTATCTCCTTTTTTTTTTTTTTATATGTTTCTCCTTCCTGCATAAGGAGCTACATTTGTTTTGTGGAGATTACCATCAGCGCTACGAAACATGAAATTAATCTTTTCATTCCAATCTCAGGTTTATTATATGGCATGAAGCAATGGTAAACAGGCCTATTCAGGTTCGCTCATGAGGAACATGGAGTAATGCAAACTTTTTTACAAGCGCTTCCTTTATAGCAGTCACTGACCTATGTTTGTTTCTGCGAGTTGAATTATTGGAATAAATACCTGCCTCCTGTTCTACAGCTCTCAGTGCATCATGCGGTAAATTACTGATCCCTATCTTTTCATTAGATAGGAACGTCCGTGGAACACAGCATTTGTTCATTCCATGAAGATTTTTTTTCCCCCTTCAGGATATACACTAAAATCCAACATAATTTCTTCCTTCTACATTTTAAGGAGTCCAATAAGAAATTCCTGATTTTAATGGGAGGGCAGTGGTGGCCTAGTGGTATAAGTGCTGGATCACTGATCCTAAGGTTGAGGGTTCAAGCCCCACTCACCACAGGTTATCACCGCCTCCCACCCACCCACCCCCCAGTGCAGCTCACTGGGTTATCAAAGGCCAGCCATGTCTCTCACTGTCTATGGTGTGAGGTTCATGCAAAAGAACCATTGCCGACTTTTGACAAGAGTAGTTGCAAAGCCGACAGCATGTTACCACCCTGCGATGGCCTGGCGAGCTGTTCAAGGTGTACTCTGCCCTTGCCCAGTGTCAGCAAGGATGGGCGTCAGCCTCCCCGTGACCTTAATTAGGATTAAGTAGTTACATACAATGAACTGATGATGAACTGATTTTAATGGTTGAACCAACGTGGATTGATCCATAGCTAACCAAGGTTTGTACTGAATACAGAAAAGGATGCCATGGCATTGTAGCAGTTAGCACAGTCCCCCTAGAACAAGAATGTGAGAGGTTCAAGCCTTGTGGTCAAAAATGTTGTTATCATAGCACAGAGACAGCACTTGTTATGGTGGTAAATGATCTATTGGTGGCCTCCAACCATGGCTGTGTCTCCCTGCTTGTGTTACTTGACCTTTGTGTAGCCTTTGCTACTATTACTCATATGATTCTCCTTGACAGATTAGAAAATGCTGATGGAGTTATGGGAACCACCCTCTCCTGGTTTAAATCTTATTTAACTGACCGTTATCAGTTTGTATATGTCAATGGAGATTTCTCTGTATGTTCTAATGTTCAGCTTAGTGTTTAACAAGGTTCTGTCCGAGGCCTGTTGCTATTTTCTCTCTATACATGCTCCCTTTGGGTAATATGATTCGTGATCATGGTATTTGCTTTCGTTGCTATGCTGGTGACACTCAGTTATATATTTCAGCAAAGCCAGATGAGAGGCATCAGCTTAATATAGTTGAAACATGCGTAAAGGACAATAAACACTCGACACTTACTAAGATCCTCCTATTAAACTCAGACAATACAGAAGTGCTTGTACTTGGATCTCAGGCAGGTAGGAATAAGGTTTCTGATGATGTAATAAGTTTGAATGGTGTTTCAGTCTCATCATGTGTTGCAGTAAAGGTTCTTGATGCTGGTCTTCCATTAAAGACTCATGTAGAGAATATTACTTGAGTCGCCTTTTTTCATCTCATGAATATTGTTAAAATAAGAAATATGATGTCACTGAATGATATGGAAAAACTTGTTCATGCTTTTCTTACTTCAAGATTAGATTACTGTAATGCTTTACTGTCCGGTTGTTCTAACAGGTGCATAAACAAGCTCCAGTCCAGAATGCAGCAGCAGCGAGGGTCCTTACTAGAACCAAAACACACAAGAATATAACCCTGATCTTATTTACATTGCACTGGCTCCCAGATAAATTTAGAATCAAATATAAAATACTACTTTTAACCTACAAAGCAGTGGTCTCCAACCTTTGTTGTACCAGGGGCCTGTATATGTTTCCGCACACCTGTTAGAGTCTACTCTGTAGTCATGTTTTGGTGGCTGTCAACGCAGAAAACCCCACCTCACAAAGATATGTGGTTGGAAATGGAAGAAAGGCTTTCAGTGCTTCTGAAGCAATGTTAAAATCAATTGTTTTTGTTTTTTTTTTTAATAAGTTCCGGAAACTCAAATAAACAAACTATAATTTGTACCATGAAAGATTTTGTTTGTGGACCTGTATGAAATGATCCAGGGACCCAGACCGGTCCATGGCCCGGGGGTTGGGGACCCCTGCTATACAGCATTTAATGATCTCACATCACATTATGTTCATGAACTTCTTGATCAAAAGGTGCCGGATGCTACGTGATACCTTGAATAATGAAAACTACCGCAGGGGGGCGGAGCGTTCTCTTGCAAAGCCTCACAGTTATAGCATGATTTTCCAGTTCATGTTTGGCACTCAGACACAGTCTCTGTTTTTAAGACGAGGCTGAATAAGAACTCTTTAAATTCTTTGATACTTTGTAAGGCACTACTTTTACTCTTTTACTCTGCAAAGCTGCTTTGCAACAATATCAATTGTACAAAGCGGTATTCAAATAAAACTGAATTGAAATGAATTGAAAATTCAAAGTGGCCTGCACAGAGTTCTGTCCTTCACCTCAATGAACACCACTGGAATGAATTAGAACTCAAACTGTGCATGAGGCCATCTCACCTTCTCAATGCCTGCAGCTACGCTCCAAAATCTAGTGGTAAGTCTTCCCAGTAGAGTGAAAGTTATTATAATATACATTTTGCAGAAATATCTGATCAAAATATGAATCTGGGACAATATATCAAAATATTAGCTTTTATTTGATATTTATTTTTGTAGTTAAACCACCTAGAACTTGGCACAACCTAGATTTATGTATTTATTTATTTATTTATTACAGAACATTGCACCTTAGTTACACACATGCAAAAAATGTGAATTCAAAGACACATCATTGTGCATTGTTGTCCCAATTTAGGTTCTTTATATGTCATTCCTTTACTCTTTAAATCTGCAGTTGTTTCTTCAGATCCAATAAAGGTTGTCAAAACAACTCTGGTCTGGTCTCGGAGGAAACGCAGTTTAATTTTTGTAGATCAATAATACTCGTCTATTCTTAGAATGCAAACTAATTTTTCTGCGAAATTCATTCCCATATACCCGTTCTCCTTAATGCAGGTGGACTGGCCCGCTTTTCCTTTTTTTTTTTTTCTTTTCTTCACTTAATATCACATTTTTATCATATTCTATATGCTTGGAACAACATAAATTCCATTGAAATCAAATCAGATTGTACAGAAAACTGTTTACCCCCCAGTGTTTTTATTTACAATTATAGGGCAGTGGTGGTCTAGTCGTATAGGGCGCTGGATCGCTGATCCAAAGGTTGGGGGTTCGAGTCCCACTCTCCACAAGGTTGTCACTGTCCCCCCCAGTGCGGCTAACTGGGTTATCAAAGGCGGGCCATGTCTCTCACTGTCTATGGTGAGAGGCATGTAAAAGAACCATTGCTGACATTCGTAAGGAGGAGCTGCAAAGTCGTCAGCGTGTTTCTGTCCCTTGCTAAAAAGGGTTGTGACAGGAAGGGCATCCGACGTAAAAACCTCTGCCAAATCAAACATGCGAATCAAATGATTCTCTGTGGCGACTCCCAAGTAAAAAAAAAGGGAAAAAGCCGAAAGGAAGACAGACAATAATACATGATACATATCTACTTTGATAAAAAAAAAATGTGGCAAATAATATGATAATAAATAAATAATTAATTAATGAGATAGTCTGTTCCTTAAATGCCAGGTTTTAACATTTATCTTGTCTACTTTTAACTTTGATTATAGTCCACGTTTGTTGTCACATGGTTCTAAAAAAAAAAAAAAAACATGTTTTTCTTTGTATTTTCATGCTCCATATTCTCATCTATAGTTGTTATTTATTTCTAATATTTTGTGTTGATGATGGCAGAACAAAACCTCCCCTTTTTCCGAGTACAAGGCACTAAAATGCTTTCAAAAGAGTTCAGATCAGAACTCAGTGATGGCCAATTCATGTGTGAAAATGATTCATTTTGGTTCCTGAATCATTCTTCCAAAGTCTGAGCACAAACTTTACGTCCTTGCCAAAAGTTAAAAAAAAAACAAATAAAAACAATTGATGGGTTAACCTGAAGCAACCACACATTATTGCACTGCCTTCAGAAGCAGGCAAAGTGCTCACAATCTAAGAGGGGATGCATCACTCCACACACTTCCTTTCTAAAGCCGAAACACACATTGCCCTGAAAGAGGGCAAAGGTGGACGGATCATATCACATGACCTTTTCCTATTATCCAACAGGTTACTCTTTCTGCTCCCTGGCAAATTAATTATTTTACAATTAGTTTCACTAAATTGAAAGATATATATATATATATATATATATATATATATATATATATATATATATATATATATATATATATATATATATATATTTTTTTTTTTTTTTTTTTTTTTTTTTAATTATTATTATGGCCACACAGATGATTATACCTGTGGAAATCCTCTTACTTTGACTGTTAAACAAGCTAGAGTTTCTACTCGACCTGTCGACATTCAAAATAAATTATGTTAGTGATGTCCAATAAGGGTCTTTTTTTTTTTTTGTTTGTTTGTTTGTTTGTTTGCTTTGTTTTGTTTTGTTTTTTTGGGGGTTTTTTGGACATATTTTCCTCAACAAAGTTGATAGCCACCACTTTCCTTCTGGATTGTTCTAACATGTTAACGTGGTTTTAATTCTCTCCCAGTAATAATTTTGACTGGGTAAAGTGTATACAGTGATGCCTCACTTTCCGTGGTTAATTGGGACCGAGCTCCCCACGCGACCATAGAAATCCACGAAGTAGGATAATCCCTCCCCTGACTGATGTATACGTACATGTATATGTGTATATAATATAAATGAATACATATTTAATGCTATAAATGCTTATAATAACAATTAAACATTTAAAAAAAATAACATAATATGTAAATAGATTATAAACCCACACACATATAGATGGTATTGCATGAGAAGAAAACGACACACATATATACACGCACACGCACGCGGGTGCACACACAGATGCAACAATGTAAGTAGTTTTGACAGGAGATTTTGGGTTGTTGTTGTTGTTTTTTTTTCTGTTTTGGTTTAGGTTTTTTAATATTTTATTTTATTATTTTATTTTATTTATTTTGCATAATTGGCATTGTTTTTGTGGCATTTTTTTTAACTTTTCCACCTATTATTTCTTAATTTCCTTATATATATATATATATATATATATATATATATATATATATATATATATATATATATATATATATATATATATATATATATATATATATCCACATGAATTGTAGCGAGGATCCTTGTATTTTAATACCACCACATTTCCTCAGTCGTGCTATCTGAACAACTTTATTAAAGATAGAATAGTCCAAACATCACATTTTCAACAAAATTTCAAATTTAACATTCCAAATATCAAATACACTGAATATTACAGAAACAGAAATAAATAAATTGCATACAATAAGGGCCCGCGCACACACACACACACACACACACACACACACACACACACACACACACACACACACACACACACACACACACACACACACACACACACACACACACACACACACACATTCGGTTGTGTTGTTCACTTGCACTCCAACATTCAGGAGCTTTACACACAGGCAGTGATTGTGTGGAAAGGAAACCAGGACTGGTCAGTTCAAACAATACAATACATGCAGTTCAAAGGGACAGTCTAGTTATAATGTAATGAACTGTGGAGACGTGAGCTCTTTCCAGGCATTACATATATGTGTGTGTGTGTGTGTGTGTGTGTGTGTGTGTGTGTTGTGTGTGTGTTGTGTGTGTTGTGTGTGTGTGTGTGTGTGTGTGTGTGTGTGTCTGTGTGTGTGTGTGTGTGTGTGTGTGTCAATTTTTACCCAATCAGTTCTCTGCCTTTTTGATGATGTTGTAATTATAATGACGAGATCAATTTAAATGTATAACCTCAAACTGAAGGTATATAGTAGTTAAAGTGTAGCATAATAATATATTACCTTCTCGCTGTGTGCCCCTGTCCTCAAATCATGGGCAACTATGCTAATTACCCACTCTTCGTACATTTGCTAATTCTGGTAAAATACACCAACCACCCCCAGTGCAGCTAACTGGGTTATCAGAGGCCAGCCATGTCTCTCACTGTCTGTGGTGTGAGGTTCATGTATAAGAACCATTGCTGGCTATCGTCAAGAGTAGCTGCATAGCCGACATGTTTCTTCCCTGTGATAGCCTGGGAAGTACTCTGCCCTTGCCCACAGTGGGCTGAGATGGACGTCAGCCTCACCGCGACCCTAATTAGGATTAAGTGGTTCAGAAAATGAATGAAATGAAAACATCAACACAGTTACGTTCAATCTTGTTCATGATTTTAAAGGAAAACCCGAGTCATTGTCATAATGTGTCAACAGACCCATTCATTCATTTTCTGAACTGGTTCATCCTAATTAGGGTCAAGAGGAGGCTGGCGCCCATCTCAGTTGACCATGGGTGAGGGCAGAGTACAACATGGACAGCTCATCACAGAACCAACACTCACACAAGCATTCATACCTAGGGGTGATTTGGAACAGCCCTTCCATTTACTTTGCATGTTTTTGGACTGTGGGAGTAAACCCATACAAGCTCGGGGAGAATATGCAAAGTTCACACAGAAACCACCGAGCTGGGAATCAAACCCAAGACCTTTGTGCTATGAAGTTGATGTGCTGTCAACCATGTCACCAGGATGCCTGCATCTTCTTGCTGTGTGACAGACATGCTAACCGCTACGTGGACGTGCTAACCACTGTGGTGTCTACAGGCCTTAAAGTATTATTCTATCATAGCAGTGGCTTTCATCTACTTCCAACCTTTTCTGCTATTCTGCTCCTACTTCCTGTCCTCTAATTTTTTAAGGACAACACATTGTAATGCAGTGCTCAGGTTTAGGTTAATGCAAAGGCCATATAATGCAAATTCCTTTATACTCACAGTATTTTGAGAAACTGAGCATGTGGGAATATGCCAGTCCATTATTGGTGGTGAGCATGCCCTCGGATTGCGTGCTGATACAGCTGCAAAGTCAAATATACTTTAGGAAATTATGTATATGTCAGTCTGCCAAAGTATAACTTGTGTGATTGTTGCCGGTTGTTCACTCAACATGAGTCACCATGGATCACATTCTTTTTCATTTCTTCTTTTATCTCATCACACACTATTTTGACATGTCCTATCTTGGATGCATAATTAATTCTCCAGATAAATGTGATTGTTCCAAAGGAAATATCTGTCAGAAGACTTTAATTGTTTTGTCTGATCAGTTGGTACCTTATAATGAAACAGGTGTACAAACAACAAAATCCATGTCTTTTAAGCTTCAGTACATTTTACTCCTAATCTGATGGCCAGTTTATTCAGGTGATAACATGGCAACTGGGTGTAGACGAACCAGATGGTCTTGGTTCAGTTCCAGTTACGAACACCACCATGGTTTAATTCCAAATAGGAAGCAATTTGTTCATTAAAATACACCTGCATAAAGTAAATCAGACATGCTGCAGTTAGAATTCCAGGGGGGGGGGGCACTACTGAGGGAAAACCAAAACAAAAGAACAAACAAACAAAAAAACAGTTGTGTACGGGTTATTTACCCCCCCCCCCCCCAAAGCAATGAGTAACATAAAATATTTTCAAATTATATTGTTTATATAATTACAGTTAGGTCCTTAAGGAGTTACAGCATAATGATTTTTGTAAATTTGTTGTTGTCTACCACAATCATTATGTAATTGAAGTGCATCTTTTTTTTTTTAGAATATTTTATTGTCAATGATGACCTGTAATCTGATGGTCTGTAAGGGTACATTTCCGCCTTTAAACTCTCCTTTTCCACATGATCGTATACCCATTTTCATTATTTTTATCATTTGTTGCAATCTTTCAAAATCCATTTAATAATTTGTATTCTGCAGAAAATGTTGCCGGCAACAATAGCGATATTCAGATATTTATCTAACAAATCAGATATGAACTAATTCACGTCTGTATAGAATAAATTAAGGTGCTTATACAGTTTATACACAACTCTATTTACATGCATCATAGAACGTGTGTGCTTGTACATATAGAAGAAACAATATTGTCCCATGCATTCATATGGGAATTAGTTTCATGTTGCCTACAGAGACATGAGATGATCAAGACATTTTAGATTACAATGTTGCCCCTGTAAGCAGAGTTATTGTTTGTTTTTATATTTGCACGGAAAAGAGTTTGTGGAAGCTTCTCTCGATTTTATTTTCATCTAAGTCAGTGTTGTTTTCATCTGTCCAAAAAAAAAAAAAATGTCCAGAACTAGGCAAACTTTCTAGCAATGTCTAATCTGACTTTACAGTTTTACCAGTCATTTGCTTCTTTAGATAAGGCCTCAGTATGTACCTTCATTAAAACATAAGTTGACCTTCTCAAGAGTGTTCTTGAATTGGTGATGTGATTAAAAAAAAAAAAAAAAAAAAAAAAAAAAAAAGATTCATCTACCGCTTTCGGGTAGAAACCTCCAGATTGTGATTTAAACTGTCCTGGAATTTAAAAGCATTCACGATGCCATGCACCCTAACAAGGTTCCCTGGACCCCTGGAATAGAAAAAGACACACAACATCACCAATCCTGCCCCATACTTCACAATAGGCATGAGGTTCTTTTCTGCATACTCAACTTTTGTGTTCCGCCAGACCCACTTAGAGTGTTTGTTGCCAAAAAGCTCTATCTTGGTCTCATTGACTAAAGCACACAGTCAAGAGTCGAAGTCCCAGTACCGCTTAATAAACTACAGATGTTTGCGTTTATGATTGTGAGTGAGAAAGTTTTTTTTTTTTTTTCTTTTTTTGACTGGACATGCCTCCCAAAGAGCTTGTTCAAATGTTGGCGGTGCCAGGTAGTTGTTTAAGAGACTTTCAGACCCCATTTGTTGTGATCCTTTAACAGTGAGCTTTGGAGAACATTATACAGTAGACCCTTGACTATCCGCAGTTTTGCTCACACGGTTTGAGTATTCGCGGACTGCCAAGCAACTGACACATCACTCAAATTCAGCCAATGGCCTTCTCCTTCCTGCTGATTGGTTGAAATGATGTAACACCCCTTTTTCCTCATTTGTGCACAAGTTTTCAAGAAGCATCTTTTTTTAGTGTATTTTAATTACCAGTTAAGCTGTATGATGCCACTCAAACACTGTGCGTCTTCTCTGGCTAAGCACTAGAAAAGGTTGGATGTCTCGGTTGGATGAAATGACCGTTTCCTCTGAAGTGCCTGAAGAGAAATAATCACTTGAAAGCACTCTAGTATTAAAGTCTTTTTCAATCATTATTCCAGTACAGTACCCAAGTTTAATGTTTACAATGTTTGTGTGTGTGTGATTTTGTGTACTGCGGTGTAGCATGTTTATTGTTTTGTTTTGTTTATCCAATTTATTATATTTCATGTTCTTTTATGTTCTTTTTGTTATGGTTTATGTTTGGGGGGGGACTTTGATTTTGACGGCTGTGTTCTCTAACTCGCTGCTCCGGCTGAGGGGCGTGGCTGAGCTGTTCCATGGCTTCTAAATTCTAAACATTAACTTAGGCACTGTACTGGAATAATAATTGAAAAAGACTTTAATACTACAGCTTTACAACAGTTCAGATGATTATCTTCAGGCACTTCAGAGGAAACTGTCGTTTCATCAGGGAAAAGTCTTATTTCTTTGGAAGAGACGGTGCTTAGCCAGCGTTTGAGCGGCATCATAGAGTTTAACTGGATAATATATTATACATATGAAATGAAAGCATATGCATACTGTATGTATGTATGTATATGTATGTGTGTGTGTGTGTGTGTGTGTGTGTGTGTGTGTGTGTGTGTGTGTTAATAAAAATGTTTAATAATGGTTTAATTAATAAATATGCTAATAAATTATATATATATATATATATATATATATATATATATATATATATATATATATATATATATATATATATATATATATATATATATAATTACAGCTTAAACAATGCCCTGTGAATTTAAAAACAATAAAAAAAACCTACAAAAATAAAATAGAAAAAAGATGCTGTCAAAATAATTATGGTTCAAATGGCATCTTCTTAGAATTGATCTTCTAATAATTATTTAATAATCAGTAACGCCAGTTCACCGACAGACATGACACTTGAAGTTGAGATGCAACCAAATAGCCTGGAAAGAAGCTCTGTAGTCATGAGGACAGCATCACATGGACTGTAACCCAAGCCCTCCATTAAAAAACTGGAGCCGAGAGGTGGTACCACATTTGTGTGTGAAACCAATTTGATTTGTTGTGTGTGGGAAATGGCCCTTTGTAAATTCAGAAACAAACAAACAAAAAATAATTATTAGGGGATTTATCTTCACCTTCAATTGCACTATGAACTTAAAAAAAAGAAAAAAGAAAAGGAGCAGATGACGTAAGGAAAAATAAT
This sequence comes from Plotosus lineatus, assembly GCA_024760905.1. Lineage (NCBI taxonomy): Eukaryota > Metazoa > Chordata > Actinopteri > Siluriformes > Plotosidae > Plotosus > Plotosus lineatus. Next base: position 19,482,658 of record CM045750.1, read on the forward strand.
GCTGATCCTTTTATAAATTCCATTCATTTATAAGAAACAGACCACCTTCATTCCTTCAGCGTACTTATACTGTCCAGAAACCTCTCTATAGTCATTCACATTTGTTTGGTCAAATTGGATTAACATTTCATTTTATATCAGCTCATCAGTGGATGAAGTTGCCCCGGCCAGTTTACGTCATCTTGAAGGCTGTCTGTATTTGATTTATCTGCTTGATTTATCATGTCAAGCAGCAGCACAATACTCAATAAACTGCAGAATACCAAAGAAGAGAAAGCTGCGGAGGCATGAGTCATGGCTGACAAGAAGGAAAATTCAGCAAAATTATGAGCTGAAATAACACGATCAAGTAGCGCTTAGCATAAATCCAGGGTCAGAAAGGTTTTCTTTCTTTTTTTTTTTTAGAATCCATTTAACTGCAGATTAACCTGAAATATTTTATTTCACACTCATTGCATTTTTATTTATTGATTTTCATTAACACCCTGTTATGTATAATTCACGGCCAAAATTACATTTCCTCAGAAACTGTGGTATATTAGGCTCACATAATACAGGGATCCTTCACTTTCCGCGGTTAATGGGGACCGACCCCCCCCCCCATTAACCGCGGAAAGGGAAGCCCCCCCATGACCACTGATTTACTTGAAGGAAATCCACTGATTCCCCCTGACTGAGGTATATATCAATAAATACATATTCAACACTATAAATGCTTATAATAACAAATAAACATTCAAAAATAATGCATAATAAATAAAATTCCCACTCTCCACAAGGTTGTCACTGTCCTCCCCAGTGCAGCTAACTGGGTTATCAAAGGCCGGCCATGTCTCTCAATGTCTATGGTGTGAGGCATGTAAAAGAACCATTGCTGACTTTCGACAAGAGTAGGCTGAAAAGCCGTCGGCGTGTTTCCGCCCTGCAATGGCCTGGTGAGCTGTCCAGGGTGTACTTTGCCCTCGCCTGAAGTTGGCTGAGATGGGCGCCAGCCTCCCCATGACCATAATTCGGATTAAGCGGTTACAAAAAATGAACTGATAAACTGATAAATAAAATATAAACACACACACACACACACACACACACACACACACACACACACACACACACACACAGACACGCATGCACACACACACAAATGTGCACATCACATAAAAATATAAGTTGTGTTCTGTGTGTGTGTGTGTGTGTGTGTGTGTGTGTGGGGGGGGGGTATTTTTTATTTATTTATTATTATTATTATTATTATTATTATTTATTTATTTATTTTTGCATAATTGGCCTTGTTTTACGGCATTTTCTTTAACTTTTCCCCATTTTTTTTCTTAATTTCCTTATTTTTAAAATTTTCAATGACATTTTTGAAAAACCCGTGATGCACTGAAGCCACAGAAACTGAATCACGAAGTAGTGAGGGATCACTGTAATTACAGTCACGCTGAATGTCAACCAGATCTGGCGAGCTGTTCCAGGGTGTACCTCGCTTTCACGCAGTGGTTTCCTGAGATAGGCACATCTTCCCCATGACCCGTGTGGGATGAAGTGGTTTGGCAAAATGAGTGAGTGCAAATATTCTTACACTTACAAACCTCTACAGTATTACATACATCATCATCTTTATATCCAACATGGCTGACAATCACAAATGTCCAGGCATTCCTGCCTACATTTTTAACTCAATTACAGAATATACATAATGATGTTAATTCTGTTATAATGTAATGGATGTTTTTTGCTGCAAGTGCTTGGCATGGAACTTATAACTGTGAATAGACACACTGTGCAACAACAGTCGTATTGTCAAGGCTCAGAGTAATGCAGAGGATTGCACTGAAGCACCACAGACACATCACAGAGCCAAGGGTTGGACAGCCATGCGTGAACAGAGAGTAAACTGAGCGCTGAGGGACCACGGCAGTGTGAACTCATCTTCCTCCAGCAGCAGCAACAGAGTAACAGCTGACAGGCTGAAATGCAGGGTGAAAAAGAGAATGCGCACAGGGGAATCTGATGCATCACTATATCAAAAGTAGCAGACAGATGCAGCCATAATAGAACGGAGTGCAATTATGCAGACCTGACTGAATATAATAGGTGATTTGTTATTATTGGGTGCGCTGTTTAATGTGTTAATCAGCGATGAGCAGAGATAGCTCAAAATGTATTGTAAAATATGATATCTATTAGTGAGGGGATTCAAGTTTGGATATAATTTATTAATCCTGCAAGGGAAATTTGGCTTCTGTATTTGACAATGACACGCACACACTCGGAGTAGTGGGCTGCCACATAGTGGAGCATCCAGAGAGCAATTGAGAATTGGGTACCTTGCTCAATGGCATCCCAGCCATGAAGTTGGATGAAGGAAAGATGCTGCTCCCACAGCCATACAATGACAGCGTTTGAGAGACATCCAAACATCCAAAGAGACTTACATGTATCTTTTTTTTTTTTTTTTTTTTATGCATTTGAACAAAGGGACAGTGGTGGTCTGGTGGTGAAGGCGCTGGATCACTGATCCTAAGGTTGGGGGTTCAAGCCCCACTTGCCACAAGATCATTACTGTCCCCCTCCAGTGCAGCTAACTGGGTTATCAAAGGCCGGCCATGTCTCTCACTGTCTATGGTGAGAGGTTCATGTAAAGGAACAATTGCTGACTTTCAACAAGAGTACTGTAGCTGCAAAGCTGTCAGCGTGTTTTCATCTTGTGAAGGCCTGGCGGACTGTCCAGGGTGTACTCTGCCCTTGCCTGCAGTCGGCTGGAATGGGTGCCAGCCTCCCTGTGACCCCACTTAGGATTAAGCGGTTACAAAAAATGAACTGAACAATTGAACAATTGAAGCTTGCACAACTGCTCAACAGTTGCAGCTTGGTGGTAATAGGGTGGGACCTTCAGATCTGTCATCCAGAGAGTTGACCACTGAGCCACCACTGTCACAATTTTTTTTTTCCTGTTGCTCCAGAAATCAAAGAAAGTAGTCTTTAATGCAATGATATGCAAATGAATGATGCTTGTAAACAGTGCCTTCACTTACTATATTGTTTGGTTATTAACCATCAAGACTTACTCATTCTTAGTCACTGATTTGTCGTACACTTTCTGGACAACTATTGAATCATCAGTATGCTCTGATTTTAAAAGTAACCAGAACCACGATCAGATTTACATCCCTGTGTCGTGATGCTAATAATATTTGGGCATAAAAGCAAATTACTTAAGAACGTGGTGAATATTTCCACATATTCAGGGAGCACGTTCGACAGTTAATTGGGACCAAGATCTCCACTCAACTACCGAATTCTGTGAGGTAGAATCACCCCCACACACAACCGACTGACGTATACGTACATATATATGTGTATAATATCAATAAATACATATCCACTGATATAAATGCTTATAATAACAATTAAACATTAAAAAATAATGCATAAGATGTAAATAAAATATGAATACAGTCGGCCTTCTACTTACGAAAACCTCTGAATACAAAAAATCCAGGTTACGAAAAACATTTTCCTAAATTTTCGTCCTCCTTTTATGAAAACAGCCTCTTTTTACAAAAAGCAATAAAAGCGCCATTCAAAAATTCAAACGCACCATTAAAACATTCAAACAATGCGCGAGATGCTCTCTCATTGCTGTCCTCCAACATCCCGCTCCGCTGGCCTCCCATTGGCCAGGAGGGAGCTGAACGGTACCCATACTTCCTGTTTGTCACTGCCTGTTTGTTTGAGAAGGAGAGTTGAACAGGACTGATGGCCTGTGAGATTTTTTGAGCGTGATCGTTGCAGCATTATATTTCGTTATCTATCATGGACCCCAAGAAAGTGATTCCCGGTGACACTGAAAAAAAGAAGCGGGCTCCGTTATCAATCAAAGTGAAGCAGGAGATAATAAAAAAATACGAAAGTGGGATGCGGTTGGGCGAAATCGCAAAGGAGTATGGCCGAAACCCCTCGACAATCGGGATGATATTGAAACAGATGGAGACCTTAAAAGCGGAGATACAGTGGCGGAGGCGAATATTTCGGAAAATTTTAAGGACCTTGTGAACGGGGGTGAGGGTTCTTCAGACCAGCAACCCTCGGACTTTAAAGCGTCACGTGGGTGGTTTGAGAGATTTAAAAAAAGGTAAATAATTTTCTTTTACTTTTAACACATATTTCATACAAAATTGGTGTACTTTCATAATTTTTAAAGGGTTTATGGGGTAGTCTTGGGAGCCTTGGAACAAATAACGTGTTTTACATGTAAAATGCATCTCTACTTACGACAACTCCAGGTTACGGGAAAGGCGCTGAAATGAATTGATTTCATAAGTAGAGGGCTGACTGTGTGCACCTCACAAAAATGTAAGTATTTTTGATGGGAGTTTTTAGGTTGTTTTTTGTTTTGTGTCATTTTAGTTTTTTTTTTTTTTTTTTTGGATGATTGGCCTTGTTTTTGCAGCATTTTCCTTAACTTTTCCCCCTATTCTTCCTTAATTTCCTTATTTTTTTAATTCTATGAATATTTAAAAAAAAAATGCGATGCACTGAAGCTGCATGAATTGAAGCACGAAGTAGCGTGGGATCCTTGTATTTAGTGTTGTGACATTTTCCTCACCTTTACTCTTTTTATAGCTCTTTTCTATGGTTTGTACAATCCTTGAGCAAAAAAAAAAAAAAAAAAGCCATAGTGACATCATGAGTCTCGTCATCTAATTTGCACTCATCTTGGATTAGATGATTCACGGATTCTTTATCACACTTGAAATTTATCATTTATTGTTCTGGAAAGTGGGCGACATTTTTTGCCATGCCATAATTAAAGTGACTTGGAGAGCACAACCCTGTCAGGCAATGTCTCGTTGATCCAACCACACTGACACTAATTTAGCTGTAGGGGGTCAAACAGGAAAGTTCACAAAAGCAGCCTATTCCTGAAAAAGGAGCAAACTGTGGAGGCTGGCAGGGGGTTGAAGAGGGACGAAGCATGCTGTCCATCACAGTATGGGTCTGTATAATGTCATGTCAAAGCTCATTCGGAGAGCATTCATGACAGGCTTTCAGTGTTCTAATACAGGTTAACTTTTTTGATATAATCAGGCCATTAGGAGAATCCTCATGCTACAGCGATCTATATCCAAGGTCTACGAGAGCCAAAACAAGAACAAAAAGGAGCTTGATTTGGAGCTCAGTAACCACATTTAGATTTTTACTGCTGTGATGTCAAAAGACATCATTTGGATCAATAGGACCTTTCATTCATTCATTCATTTATTTTCTGAACCTCTTAATCCTAGTTAGGGTCACAGGGAGGCTGGCGTCCATCTCAACCAACTCTGGTGTGCACCAAGGACAGCTCACCAGGCCAACGCAGGGGTGACACTCACACAAACATTCATCCTCATACTCACACGAACACCTAGGGGTAATTTCAATCAATCAATCTGGGTGCTGTGCCAGAATTGTGGCGTAGGTGGCAACCATAACAGCCTTGTCATGGCTGTATACAAAGGGCAAAAATATCCGCAGTAGCGGCCCAAAGGTCTTTCTGCAGGGTGGTTTTATTGAGACACCATCTCTAGCTAGCTGGCGGTTGACTCTAAAGAGTTCATCCACACTTTGATAGGTCTTGTTTTTATTACTACTGGGTTGCTAACCACCCTACTCACAAAATTTGGAGCCTGGTGGGGGAGCCGGTCTAGGGGTTTGCCGACCGCTTGACCATGCAACAGATTGTACTGGCTTTCACGTTACAAGTAGCAGGGCAGGACCTGACCTGACAGGCTAGGGATCCTTTGGAACAGCCAATTAACTTACTGTGTATGTTTTTGGACTGTTGGAGGAAACCAGAGTACTCAGAGGAAACCCACACGGGCACAGAAACCCACACAGAGCATACCAATTCTATACAGAAACCCCCGAGTCCAGGAAACAAACCCAGTACCTTCTTGCTGTGAGTCAGACGTGCTAACCACTGCGCCACCGTGCGCCATTCTATAGGACCTTTCCTCCTAAATAATGAATAAAATGTGTCAGTTAAATGAACAAGAGTACAAGGCTGAAATGTTTTGTGTTGCAGTGGTTGTCAAATGCAATGATACACAAGACTCCAATTAAGCTGTACAGCATTGTCTGACAACATATCTGAGGCAGCTTTGCTTTGTATTGCAAATGAAGATGGCCTTTTTGGGCACCGAATAGCTTGCTGAGACAGTCTTCTACTAAGTAGTCCATTAAGAAGTTTATTGGCTGAATTATCTAAGGGGCTGCTGGGATAAATAGGAGAAGAATATGTTAAATAAGGAAGTGTTTATGCATACATGAAGACTGTTATACACGATGCCTTCTTCTCTTGTTGATTGTCTGTCAGTTCTGTGACATAACACACTGAATAGAGGTGTTCTCATATGATACTGATCACAATTTCAATTTTCCGTGATTATATTCAGATGCGAAATAGGAGGTGATCAAATAGCATTGGTAAGCATCATAATAATCGGTATACATTAGTGTAACACATTTAAAATGGGGTGGGGGTGATACTGTGAGATATTCTGGCCATATTGCTGCTAAATGCACATTTTTTAATACAATATCACAGACCCATCGGAACAACGTGGTGTGCTTGATTACTATATCTTGCAAGCGCTTGTCATTGGAGTTAATGCTATGCTGCAGGAGTTTACACGACGCTACAGCACTGACTTTGCCTTCGTACTGCCCATAGAAAAGATGTTGACGGCTCATCCATCCAATCATGACAAACTCTAGGGCTGGTTTCCCTGTGACATTTGAAGTGTCAAGTGCCACAATTGAAGTGACATAGCTTTAGAGCATAATAACATCAGATGAAATATATCAGTGGCATGAAACCCATTTTCACTGAGGGCCACAACACTAAATTTTAAAGTGATCATGCATTTTATGACACTGTTGCATTTTATGACAACGCTTAGCAGCAACACGCTGGCATGCAATCCTTCTTCAGCATTGAATGACGAGCTGTTTACTTGAAATTTATTGCTGCCACCTAGTGGAAGGATGATGAATTTGGTTTCAGGGTAATGGTTGAAGCAAACCGTACGATAATCATATTCTTAGAAAACTCTTGAGGACCACTGCAAATGAGTTTAGACCAGATTAAAAATCTTTGGAGTTATAAAGGAAATATAATTGGACAGAATAGTAAATCTTCTTTGTACTAATATGATCGCTTGAGCATATTGTCAGATCTTGACCCTATTTAAATTCGCAAAACCAAAGCCTTTACAGAGGTTACTTTAAATAATTAATACATATATTGAAGCAGTACATAAAAGTGGAGCTCGGGATGGATATCTCTGCTGATAACGTCGGATGCTGGTGTTGTATGTGCAGATACTTTAAAAGTTGAATCAACTAAATAAACCTCTGCATTTCCCGAAACCAGATAAAAGTTAATGTTGAGTTTTTGTTTAATGTCCTTTACCCGGCTGGCTTCAATTGTGTCACCTGTCAGGTTTCGCAACTCACACAAACCTCTCACATACTCAACCTCTTAAAAATATGAACCATGTATGACTTCCCGCGAGTTATTCTTTGGCCATCTGAGAAAGAGACAAACATATAAGTGAGTGGATTGAGAGCTACCTGGGCCCAGCAGGTGTCTGTGGGATTTTAAATAATTCAGTTTTCCAAATTAGATTTTCCTGACATTAATGAATGTATTAATGAGCCCTATTGACACACTCCCTCATGTATATGAGCCAAGTTGCAGGCTGTGTGAAGTAAAGTTAAATAGGTCACTGTGAACTTGGAGGAGAGACAAAGGAGAGGGGCAAAGTCTATCAAACTCATTACTTAATTGCTATCTCGAACTTCTATTGAGCTTCCTGGGCTTTTTCTCTGGGATTATAATATCAGTAACCGTAGGAAACATTGAGGGTGAAAAGGACAGTGCAGACAATGGCACAGGAGCAAACGACGCTCAGATATTACAAAAGGGTATTATATATTTAAAAGATCTGCACAAAAAACAAAAACAAAAAAATACTGGATTATGGCATGGTATCCTCATTGTATCATCAGTGTTGTTCCAAAGCATTATAGCTATGATTACAGCCAAAAGGGAGACCTGAGAATTTCTCTCACAGGGAAATATTTGCCGAATGGACATTCAAGTTCAAGGCGCAACTAAAATATGAGCTGTGTTTTAATAATAATAATAATAATAATAATAATAATAATAATAATAATAATAGTAAAAAGGTGTTAGGCAATTAATGTGGGCAGCCGAACCATACAAACAGCCAAGACGATGTAATATAATTAGACTGGAGAGATTAATAGGTAAGGTGATTGGACACACTTACTCAGCCCTGCAAATCAGTCAATCAGAACACAATTAAATAAATGAAACACAAACAAATTAATACATATACAGCTGCAGAGGAAGAAGCATTCATCCGTCCACCATTTGTCTGTGAGGGGTAAGCCGGAGCCAATCCCAGCTGACGTTCATTGAGAGACGGTGTACACTCTGAAACGGTTGCTAATATATTATGGAATTGATACAGATACAACCGTGGCCACCAACAGACAAATCTAGAGCAGCCAGGTGACATAATGTGCCATGAATTTGGTGTGTGGGAGGTACCTGGAGCACCAGAGAACAGTGATATGGGCACAGGGAGTACATGCAAACTCAAAATAGAATGATTCTTGGTAGAGATGTGGACCCTGAATCTCCTCACTATGGGCAACAGAGAAAAACTTATAAGCCAACACTTCACCCAAGGCACAAACATTTAAAAAAAAAAAAAAAAAGAAAGAAGCATCTGCAACTAAACACACACACACACACACACACACACACACACACACACACACACACACACACATACACACACACACAATAAGAAAAGAAAAACGTAAAGAGGTCAGCATAATCCCCCCCCCAAAAAAAAAAAAAAAAAAAAATCAGCCACATTATTACTATTTAGTATTGCTTTAAGCAGTGCAAACAAAAGAAAATGTGTCAATAAAAACAGGTCATTAAAAATAGATTGAGGAAAAATATATACAGTACATGTAACAAAGCAGATTACAGCACAAACATACAACACACATAAACTATGATGAATTACATACGGCTCAAAACAGGCACTGCAAACAAAGCTATAATGCAGTGGTACCTCACCTTACAAAATTAATCCGTTCCAAAGCCTTTTTCGGAACCTGACTTTTTCGTAAGTAGAACCGCATTTTACATGTAAAATGCGTCATTCTTTCCAAGGCCCCCAATACTACCTTTAAAAATGATAAAAGTATACCTTTTAATTACTTTGTGTTGACCAGGCCTTCTTAGAAGAGTTATAATCTGACAAATGTGTATGCAAGGTTAAAAGCCTGAGCCAAAAAAATGAAGTTGCAATGAGCACACTCGAAAAACTCATGAAACAAGCTGCTACTCAAGGGAGTTGCGTCATCCCTCCGAGCCAATGGGAGGCCAGCAGGGCGGGATGTTGGGAGATAGCCAATGGGAGGCCAGCGGGGTGGGATGTTGGGAGACCGTCAATGAGAGCAACTCGCACATTGTTTTTTTTTTTTTTTTGTTTTTTGTTTTTTAATTGACCATGTCTTCTTAGAAGAGTTATAATCTTACAAATGTTTATGCAAAGTTAAAAGCCTGAGCCAAAAAATAAAGTTGCAATGAGCACACTCAACAAACTCATGAAACAAGCTGCTGCTCAAGGGAGCTGCGTCATCCCTCCTAGCCAATGGGAGGCCAGTGGGGCGGGATATGGGGAGATAGCCAATGGGAGGGAGCTGTGTCATCCCGCCTAGCCAATGGGAGGCCAGCGGAGCGGGATGTTGATAGACAGCCAATGGGATAGCAAGTCACGCATTGTTTGAATGGTGCATTTTAATGTTTGAATGGCACGTTTGGTGCGTTTCATAAGGAGAACTTGTTTCATGTACAGAGACAAAAAAATTAGGAAAATGTTTTTCGTAAACTGGATTTTTTGTTTTCTGGGACTATTGTAAGGAGAGGTACCACTATACAAACATAACACAATACAGTACATACAACACATTCATCCTCGTTCATTTTCTGTAACTGCTTAATTCTAATTAGGGTCGTGGGGAGGCTGGCGCCCATCCCAGCCAACTTAGCGCAAGGGCAGAGTACACCCTGGACAACTTGCCAGGCCATCGCAGGGTGGAAACACACTGACGACTTTGTAGCTGCTTTTGTTGAAAGTCAGCAATGGTTCTTTTACATGAGAGACATGGCCAGCCTTTGATAACCCAGTTACCTGCATCTGGACCTGATGTGTGTTGGGGGTGGGTCAGAACCTGTGGTGAGTGGGGCTTGAACTCCCAACCTTAGGATCAGTGATCTAGCACCTATACTGCTAGGGCAAACACTTCCCCACATTCATCATTCATTTGCTAAATTGCTTAATCCTATCAGGTTCTCAGCTGACACTCGTCAAACACAAGGTACACCCTGAACAGTTTGATGGTCCAATACGTCAGTGTGTTTCTGCCCTGCAATGACCTGGCGAGCCGTCCAGAGTGTACTCTGTCCTCACCCGGATTCGGCTGGGATGGGCGCCAGCCTCCCCATAACCCTAATTAGGTTTAGCGGTGACAGAAAATGAAACTTCTGGGGAAACATTTGGAAATGAATTAGGACCTCCACCGCTACTGCTACCTACACCATATGTGCTAATTATCCAATCTCCAGGCACGAAACTAATCTAAAAGCGGAACTAACCATAAAGAGGCAAAACGCCTAACCTGCCATACAAGAAACAAGAGCACTCTGGGAGCACAAACCTCTGCCAAGTCATATGGATTAAATACACAGCGTGCCCTGCTGGGATTTAACTTACCGCCAAATGCACAATCTGGATCATATTTGGATGAAACTTGGGCTTCCATCAATCTTCTGATCCAAAGTATTTGTTGCATATTTTGTTCAAATTCGACATATTTTAAGAGCGATGTGAATCTGTTATGAAGCTATATGTCAATTTAAGAGGTGTTTTGAAATTTAGATAATTATTTTATGGTCATAAAAATTTAAAGGGAGCATCCATGGGTTAGCACTCCTTTCTCAGAAACACACAAATAAATACAATAATAAAAATGGTGGAAAATTTTCATGGTGGAAAAAAAGTAGAACACAATGGGCTGTTTTTTTTTTTTTTTTTTTTTTTTTTTTTTAATAAAGATGGGGTGTTGTGCTATTGGCCAGTGCATAGTTGAGTAACTATCACCAAAACAAGGTTGATTATTTACCTACAGAAATACAATCCAATGTTTTTCATTCTTCTTATACCTGAGGAACTATTCAGAATTTACCTTTAAAATAATAAATAAATAACTTAATGACAAACTATTAACATTAAAATTTTAAATTGAAAAATAAATGCATAATAAGGGAAGTGGTGCCCCACTCCCCCCACTACAGTCAACTGGGTTATCAAAGGCCGGCCATGTCTCTCACTGTCTCTGGTGTGAGGTTCATGTAAAAGAACCATTGCTGACTTTCATCACGAGTGGGGTGCAGAGCCGTCAGTGTGTTTTTGCCCTGCGATGACGTGGTAAGCTACCTAGGGTGTATTCTGCCCTCGCCCTGAGTCGGCTGAGATGGGTGCCAGTCTCCTTAGTGACTTTAAATAGTATTACGCGGTTACAGAAAATGAACGAATAATAATAATAATAATAATAATAATAATAATAATAATAATAGGGCAGTGGTGGTCTAGTGGTATAGGGCACTGGATCACTGTTCCAAAGGTTGTGGGTTCAAGTTCCACTCTCCACAAGGTTGTCACTGTCCCGCCAGTGCAGCGAACTGGGTTATCAAAGGTCGGCCATGTCTGTCACTGTCTATGGTGTGAGGTTCATGGAAAGAAACATTGCTGACTTTCGACAAGAGTAGCTGCAAAGCCGTCTGCGTGTTTCCGCCCTGTGATGGCCTGGCAAGCTGTCCAGGGTGTACTTTTCCCACGCCCTGAGTCGGCTGAGATGGGCGCCAGCCTCCCCGAGACCCTAATTAGGATTAAGAGGTTACAGAAAATGAAATGAAATGAAATAAAATAATAATAATAATAATAATAATAATAATAATAATAATAATAATTGTACAATGTTAAGTAATCACATGGTACACATTACATTTATACTTACATTTAGTGTTTGAGAATATTAAAAATTAATAACTTAAGCGATCCCTTTCAGGTTCTCACCCGTGTGGTTAAAAGAAGGAAATACGACATTTTGTATGTAACCTCAATGCTAAAGATTCACTTCACCTCTGACACTCAGTTCGAACCCTGACCCTGAACTCACTGCTCAGTTCTTCCATTTACAGTGTTTGAAACACCTGCATCCAGTCCATGTACAGAAATAACAGTGTACTGGGAACTGCTGTTATAGAAATGAATCCATGTTCTATCCATGCAATCAGAGCTGATGGATCAACAGCAGCGTCGTCTCACGTATGATGTGAGTGATATTTATGGATATGTGGTTTTCAGTGTGCTGAAGATCATTCCAATAAACACTCTTCTGTTGCCAAGTTGGCTTGCTTCCTCGTTTTTAAAGGAAATTGTGTACGCACAGATCAACTAATATGGGTTCAGTGTCATCAGTCAGGATCAGCAAAGAAGTATAAAAATGTTAGATTGTTTACCAAAAGAAATAAAAAAACAAAACAAATGAAATAATAGGTCACCACAGGGAGGGAAAAAAAATCGTAGTAGTTAATTGAAACATATTTTTCTTTAATTTATAGAGGAAATCATACATAAAAAACAAATATGGAAAGTGCTTTGAACAAAATGTGATTTTAGTGAATAATGTATGCATCTGAAGATGAGAAAAACAAATAATAAGAAAGCAATCCTGCACAATTTCATAATAAATTAATTAAAAGTCATGGTGTAGAATTATACAACGTAAATGTGCAACATTTTTTTTTTCTTTTTCCAGATCACGAATATTATTAGAGACTGACTTTATTGTTTGTTTATTATTATTGTTAAAAATGCAAAGCTGTTTCCTCAGTGTTCCTGGAAAACCTACCATGAGTGTACTGTGCAAATTTTTAAATAATTTAAATAACAGGGGAAATGTAAGTCTTTCTTTTCTGTGGTGAGGAATTTCTCTGTTTTTATCTCTTATGCATTGATTTTCAGCGTATTGTAATTGCTATTTTTGCAGTTGCCACCCCTGCCTTGATGTTGGTCTAACATGGATCGCTATGCTAGGATTAAGTCAGCCAGGCTAATGGAGACAACTAAATTGTATATCTGTTTGATGTTGTAATGCTCCATATTAAACATAAGCGTGCTGGGATTATGTGAGACATGAACATTGGGAAAGCTAATAGGCTTGATAAGGAGATGCTGACAGTAATCGCTTCTCTCTGTGCTTTCACATATCTCCTGCCAGATATTTAAATACTGCCAACTGAAACATTAAAATATTATAGCATGACATGCTATTATAGCCACGTATAAGATGCTTCTCCAATTCAAATACTTAGATCAAAAAATTATAAGTGAACTTTAAAACTGTTTTATATATATATATATATATATATATGGTGACCTAGCCCCCCACCCCCCGTGACTGCCGATTTCCGTGAAGTAGGATCAACCCCCTAGACTGACGTATATGTTCATGTATATGTGTTTATAATATCAATAAATACATATTCAAACTATAAATTCTTATAACAATTAAACATTAAGAAATAATGCATAAGATGTAAATAAAATAGAAATACAAACACAAAGATGTGCACGTACACACAGACAGATGCACACTTCACATTTTAATGTAAGTTTTTTTTTTTTTTTTTTTTTTTTTTTCTCGCCTTGAGTGGCCTTGCTTTGTTGCATTCTCCTTACCTTTAACCTATTTTTCCTTCATTTTCTTTTTTTTTTTTTTCCTGGTGGGTATTTTTGAATAACTCATGATGCACTGAAGCCGCAGAAATTGCAGCACAAAGTATTGAGGGATCACTTTATACACACACACACACACACACACACACACACACACACACACACACACATATATATATATATATATATATATATATATATATATATATATATATATATATATATTCTTTTTCTGTAACCACTTAATACTAATTAGGGAGGTTGGTGCCCACCCCAACCGACTCCGGGCAAGGGCAGAGTACACCTTGGACAGCTCACCAGGCCATTGCAGAGCAGAAACACACTGACGGCAATGCAGCTACTCTTGTTGAAAGTCACTTCTTGGTTCTTTTACATGAACCTCTCACAATAGACAGTGACTGACATGGCAGGGCCTCTGCTAACCCAGTTCGTTGCACTGGGGTGGGGGTGGGGGTCATTGAGAACCCTTCGGATCTGTGATCCACACTGGGGAACAGCAGTGACAACCCTTGACAGTGGGGCTTGAACCCCAACCCTTGGAGCCATAATCGAACACATTATCATCGGGCCACCACTCCTCATATATCTATGCATGTGTGTGTGTGTGTGTGTGTGTGTGTGTGTGTGTGTGTGTGTGTGTAAAACGGTGCAGGTGGTCAGAATGTCTTTCTCACAGCAAGAAGATCCTGGGTTCGAGTCATGAGCTCAGGTGTTTCTGTGTGATATTTGTACCTTCTTCTCGTGCTTGCGTTGGTCTGCTCCGATTTCTTCTCACAGTCCAGAAACGTGCACATTAAACTAACTGTTGTTCCAAATTGCACATAGGTATGAGGGTGGATGGTCCGTTGAGCTGTTCAGGGTGTACTTCACCGTAGCCCAATTTTGGCTGAGCTGGGTTCCAGCCCCCCTTTGACTTTGTCAGCATTTCATCATTATTGCTCTGGCAAGTAAGTGAGAAGAATGGCTTCAGTACACAAGCGTGCTTGCTCAAGCAAGATTATATATATATATATATATATATATATATATATATATATATATATATATATATCCTCTTATAGTGTAGGACTCAGTGTAACTAAGCAGGATAAAAGCGGAAGAAATTAACACATTTTCTTAAAATGCTGATAACATTTTCCATGTACAGTAATAACTTACCAACACGACTGAGTAAAAGCACATTATTGGACGCCTGACCTGTAATAAAAATCAATTTGCTTTCTTTTGGATAACAATAAAAAACGAATGGATGTCAGATGGCTTGTGCTGAGTATTAATAAATACTACAAAGGTTTTAAATTGATAAATTTTCTTTTCCCTTTTACAATATGTATGGGTCAGTCATTTTTAATCTGTCTAAAAAATACATCACATCTTCCTAAAATTCCCCTCACCAGCCTCTCGTAGCTTCTTTTGTACATTTCTATGCAACACTGCTGTCTTTAAAGCCTCGAATACGAACTCTCCAAAGTCATCACTGGCATTCGGACAGTATTCTGAATAAGACGGGACACGATGAGTTGAGCTAATTAATCTGACAGTTTCCAACTGGGATTTTGCCATTGCTTGGGTTGAGCCCCTTAAGTGCGTGCTGTAAACTATTATTAACACTCTGATTCAGATTGATGTACCGAGTTATACTCACAGCACAATCGTCAGGGAAATGTTCAGAGCCACATAATAAATGCCATGAACGACAAGAACCCAAGAGGAACGGTGAGGTTACAGGGAGCAGAGATAAAGAAGGTGGAGGATTTTAAGTATTTAGGCTCAACAGTCCAGAAGGAGGACATGAAGGCAGTTGCTGTAAGAGAAGAAGATGCAGAGGATAGGGTGAGATGGAGGCAGAAGATTCGCTGTGGCGACCCCCGAAGGGAAAAGCCGAAAGGACAAGAAGAAGAAGAAGAAGAAGAAGAAGAAGAAGGCTCAACAATCCAGAGCAATGGAGAGTGTGGGAAAGAGGTGAAGAAGCGTGTGCAGGCAGGTTGGAATGGTTGAAAAAAAGTATCCGGTGTGATGTGTGATAGGAGGGTATCGGCAAAGATGAAAGGGAAAGTGTACAAGACGGTGTTGAGGCCAGCGATGTTGTATGGGTTAGAAACAGTGGCACTGGGGAAAAGACAGGAGGCAGAGTTGGAGGTTGCAGAGATGAAAATGTTGAGGTTCTCTTTGGGAGTAACGAGGATGGATAAGATCAGGAATGAGCACATCAGACGGACAGCACATGTAAGACGTTTTGGAGACAAAGTCAGAGAGGCTAGATTGAGATGGTTTGGACATGTACAGAGGAGGGATAGTGAGTATATTGGTAGTAGGATGTTGAGGTTGGAACTACCAGGCAGAAGGCCTCGAAGAAGACCAAAGAGGAGATTTATGGATGTGGTGAAGGAGGACATGAAGGTCGTTGGAGTAAGAGAAGAAGATGCAGAGGACAGGGTGAGATGGAGGCAGATGATTCGCTGTGGCGAACCCTGAAGGGAACAACTGGAAGGAAAAGAAGAAGAAGAAGAAGAAGAAGTGTAAATTTGTGTTTATTTTTTTTTAATTATATCAATGTAGAATTTATATAATGCTAAATGTACCTACATGAAGTTTATTCAGTGACATATTTGCCCCGGTCAGGGTGCCAGTGGATTTGTAGCCTTGCCCAAGAATATTGCGGTTGAAGCAGAAACTTATGCAACGTGGGATGTTTAAATTTTGACGCAGAGCACATTTCAAGCCCACGTCAGCACTCATCAAACAGTTCAGATTATCCGCTTGATGTCTTGGTTTTCATTTGATGGAATGTTTTCTGTCATGGTGTGAGGTGGTGTGATTTCAGGTTCTATCCTCAATGGCATAAGTGCATTAATCTGTGTGTGTGTGTGTGTGTGTGTGTGTGTGTGTGTGTGTGTGTGTGTGTGAGTGAGTGCAATGTACTGACATGCTTTCTTAAGTGTGTTCCTGGTTCATACGCACTGTACCCCTGATCTGGCCTCACCAGAAGACCCTGTTAAATAAGATGAATGAACACAAACATACAGTTATTTTTTAAATCAAGTTGAACCTTTGAACTCACCTGTATTCATTTGTAGTAATAAAACTATTAATTTCAGGGAAAGCAAGTGGCAAGATAAAACAGGATTTGTTAAATATCAAGATGGATTTCGACCATTAAATTTGTTGAAAGGCCACTTGTCAAGCCTAGAGGCACTGGAGGAGCACTATAGTGCCAAGAGGCATTTCGAACCCCTTCAGTGGCATTTCTCTCTCTCTCTCTCTCTCTCTCTCTCTCTCTCTCTCTCTCTCTCTCTCTCTCTCTCTCTCTCTCTCACTTATTTATTTATATATTCATTTATTTATTTATACATCTCCTATTCAATCACACCTTTTGCTCAGTCTTGGCTAAGATAGTCTCTAGTCTCTCTGCAACCCTAGTAAGATTAAGTGATGTGGCAAATTGCAGACAGTACAGGTAAGTCCCAAGCTTAGAACCATTACAGGAAAAGAATATCTGATGAACTATAAGAAAAATAATAATAATAAAAAAATTGTAATGCATCTTCTTCTCTTACACCAACTACCTTCATGTCCTCCTTCACCACACCCATAAATCTTCTGTTTGGTCTTCCTCTAGGCCTTGTGCCTGGTAGTTCCAATCTCAGCATCCTATGACCAATATATTCGCCAATAAAAAAAAAATAATAATAATAATGACAATCTATCTATCTACTGCCTGAGACGTAGGACATAGTAACGCCCTGGTTATCATCTTCATGGAGGTTTTCTTGGCAGGATTAGTGCAGGGGATGCCATTGCCCTCTGCATGACGCAAACCTATGAGCAATTTAGAACGGCTAAGTAACCTACTGTGCATGTCTTTGGATTGTGGGAGAAAACCGGAGCACCCTGAGGAAACCCACGCAAGCACGGGGAGAACATGCAAACTCCACACAGAAATGCCCAGGCCTTATAACTATTATATATATATTATTATATATATATATACACTATTATATAGATATATATATATATATCTGTGAGTGTGTATATATGTGTGAAAATATGTGTGTGTGTGTGTATATATATATATGTGTGTGTGTGTGTGTATATATATATATATATATATATATATATATATATATATATATATATATATATATATATCAGTGATACCTCTGCTCACGAACATAATTGGTTCCCAGAAAGTGTGTGTGAGGCGAAAAGTTCGTCTTCTGAACATTTATTTCCCATAAGAAACCATTAAAATGAGAATAATCCGTTCCCAGGTCCCCATAAAACATAATTTTCTACTAAATAAGCCTTAAAACTACACAAAAATATACCTTATTTTATGTATAATAAATGTCTATTGTATTGTAATTAAATAAATTAAATAAATAAACTGTACTGTATAATTAAGTCGTTTTATTTACCTTTGTGATGGTAGTTGATGGCTTGATGGAATGGAGTGGGAGGAGGAGGGAGGGAGGGACTTACTGTTTGGAAGGAGAGTTTGGAAACGCCTACTGTTTGGAAACACCCTTAGCCACACACGCACTACTAGGAGCTATGGTAGACTTAACGTACTGGTACTGGGACGCTGTCACACAAACGCACACCTCGTTCGTGTTTTCAATGATCTCCGCCTGTGGTGGGGTCTTTTTCGGTCCCATAATAGCAAAAGTACACTCAATATGGTCCAAAATGTCTATCAAACACAAACCACGTCCACACTCAAAGAAAGGGGGTGACGAACTGGGACGCCGTGAGCGTGCGTCAGCTTCTCGTGGCCGCCACCGTGGCGCTGTTCGACCGCGTGAAAACTAGTTCGTCATCAGAGACTATATGCTCGCAAATTTAATGTTCTTGAGGCGAAAAGTTCGTGATCTTAAGCGTTCGTCAGCGGAGGTTTTACTGTGTATATATATATATATATATATATTATTATTCGTAGTAGTATAAACAAGCAAGCAAACATGCTTTCACTTGTTGAACTCGATCTCAGCAACGGGTGTACACCTGTCAATCACAGAGCCCAGACACACCCACAACACATCTATGGGACACAGTCATGATAAGATGTTTAAACTATAACTAATAAATGTTACATTCTCCAAAATGTTCTTAAAATCCTTGTCCTTTATCTTTTTATTGTTTTTTTTTATTATTATTATTTTTTGAGAGATCTTTTTGGCTATATCTCATGGGAGCTCATATCGATCATGGGAAAGCACAATGTGCCTTTTTTCGTGAGTAATATTTTTATTATATTAATTTAAGGTAAAAATGAAGCTTTATGAGATTTGCAAACATTTGGACTCTGTTGTCATTTATATTTTATACAGCATCCCATCTTTATTGGAATTAGGATTATGCTTGTGTGACAAACTTGAAAATTGTTTTACATAATATTTGTGAGAAATATAAAAATCTTCAATATACAGTACACCTAACAGGGGCTGCAGTGTGTTTCAATGAGCTGCCAATGGGACATGTGAATCGAGTGTATAATTAGGCTGGCTAATGGGCTGAATAATTATGTTACCTTTAGGCCATCTGGCCCTGAAGCGGTGAGACCCCTCAAGCATTGTTCTGCTGAGCTCTGGAAAGAAAATGGAGGCTTGTCCAAGTTTCTCCCTGGTTGGACAGCATGCACTCCAGCTACATTTTCTCCTCAAAGAACATTTAGGGCATATAGGTGTAGGCAGATGTCGAGCATCCAAGTAGCAGAGCTGTCCAAGCATTTGCTTTGGAGATTGTGAGCCTGACACTGACTCCGGCTACGGCTGTGTGAGTCAAGAGAGTGGCAGCAGAGCATAATTGCCCTTGTTTTATGTGGGTGAAGCATAGCTTTCCTCCCTACGCTGTTATGTCTACAGCCAACTGTGTGCATCTGTTAGCACTTGTACACAGAATATAGTCCTTAGCACTCTTCTTAAAGCATATCTATATGACAATTGAAATAGTGCAATGGCTAGAATTTTACGTTTGGGATATATTACATGTTGTCAGGTGATAGACATATAATTGGGGTAAACATGCAATGTAGTCCTCATATAGTATCAACAAGAAACATGCATGAAACATTTATTCTTGGCCCATACGGTATAAAACAATAACTGGATAAATTATATGAAGCAAACACAAAGCCATCTATAGTCAACCTGAACCTTGACCTCTGATTTCAGTGTAACAGGCGTTCATATGCAAATATGACCTGATCAAGCATAATACACATTAAGTAGGAAATTTGATATACTGAGATATTTATATCCAGAGATTCCTCGCTACATCATGCTTCAGTTTCTGCGGCTTCAGTGCATCACAGATTTTTCAAAAAGTATTCATCAAAAAAAAAAAAAAAAGAGAAAATTAAGGAAAAATGGGGGAAAGTTAAGAAAAATCTGCAAAATAAGGCAAATTATGTAAACAAACAAACAAACAAACAAACAAAAACAAAACAAAACAAAAAAACAACCCAAAATCCCCCAACAAAACTTCTTACATTTTTATGTGAGATGTGCATTTGTGTGTGAGTGCGCGGTCATCTGTATGTGTGTGTATTTATGTTTTATTTACATATTCTTATCATTTTTTAATGTTTAATTGTTATTATACACATTTATAGCATTGAATATGCTCATTCATTTTCTGTAGCCGCTTAATCGTAATTAGGGTCGAGGGAAGGCTGGCGCCCATCACAGCCGACTCTGGGCAAGGGCAGAGTACACCCTGGACAGCTCTCCAGGCCATTGCAGGGCATAAACACGCTGACGGCTTGGCAGCCTCCTCTTAACGAAAGTCAGCAACGGTTCTTTTACATGAACCTCACACCACAGACAGTGAGAGACTTGGCCGGCCTTTGATAACCCAGTTCGCTGCACTGGGGGGGGGACAGTAACAACTCGTGACAACCAGTGGTGAGTTGGGCTTGAACCACCAACCTTAGGATCAGTGATCCAACACATATACCACTAGGCCATCACTGCCCCGCGTTGAATATGTATTTATTGATATTATATACACATATACATGTACGTATATGTCAGTCAGGGGAGTTGATCCTACTTCACGGAAATTGGCGGTTGTGGGGAGGTCTCGGTCCTCATTAACCGCGGAAGGTGAGGGATCCCTGTATTTGATCAAAATGTGGCATAATACATGAATATACAGTGGAGCCTCGGTGGTCAAACACAATTTGTTCCAACGATACGGTCGATTACGGATATGTTTGAAGCGTGAAACAATATTTCCCATTTGAAATAATTCAAAGTCGATTAATGTGTTCAGATGAATGTATGCCTTTGTCAATACAGTCGTATATACTTTGAAAACAGGGTGTATGTAATGATGTGATTTTTTTTTTTTTTTTTTTAATCATAAATGGCAACTATAGGGCTTATGAAGAAGATCGTCAACAGTCTGCCAGTCAGGGTTAATTTTTGTTGAAGTAATACATTTAACATTTTTTTTTTTTCAAGAAAATTATCAATCTGTCCTTTTACATTTTAGATTTTTTTTCTTCATTTATTTTATTGGTAAAGTATATAAATGCAGTATCGGAACATACTGCAGATTACTTTGCCTGTCACTTTTTTTCAATTATTACCTTACTTTTTTTTTTTTTTTTTTTTTTTTTAGCCATATGTCCCTTTCAGATGTTCAGGCTTTGCTAAGAAAGTTACAGTATATTATTGACAAAATGTAATAAATTGCACAGGACTGGAGAGTCTGAATGAAAAGGTGCACTGCGTCAGCAAATCATCTGAGAGTTATAAATGTAAAAAAAAAAAAAAAAAAAAAAAAAAAAAAAAATTACACAGAAGGTATTAGTATGCAAAATACCTTAATCTCTCACGGCTCACCAGGATTACAGTTTCAGTCAAATGAATCCTTGAATAAATAAATAAATAAATAGATAAATTAATAAATAAAACCGTGGAAACATGCATTATATTTCCATGGCTTCTTAATATTTTAGGTGCATGATGAGATTGTTTCTAACAAGAAAAATAATATATGGAAATTAGCATGGGGTGCCATTGGAGATAATTACAAACAAGCTGTCAACTGAATTAGAGCAGGATTTGATAATTTTTTACAATTTCCCTGGCTGAGTAAACCGTTAATAACTTTCTTTCTTTTTTCCACAAATTCATCCACCCACCCACCCATCCATCCTTCTTACTACCTATTCCTCAGATTTTCTGGAGCTGGAACCAATCTCAGCTGAAGTAGATCGAGAAGTCACGCACACCCTGAAGAGGCTGCTGGAGTATTGCAGGACTGACAGTGAGAACATCAACCATTTACATTTCCAGTCACACCTATGCACAACCTCATGTTTATTCATTCCTTCATTTTCGGAACCACTTAACATTAATTTGGGTCGCGGGGAAACTGGCACCCATCTCAGCCGACTCTGGGCGAAGGCAGAGTTCACCCTGGACAGCTTGCTAGGCCATCATGGGGTAGAAGCAAGCTGAAGGCTACTCTTGATGAAAGTCAGCAATGGTTCTTTAACATGAACCTTACACCATAGCTGGTGAGAGAGCCGGCCTTTGATAACCCAGATAACTGTACTGGGGGAACAGCAGTGATAACCGTTGACAGTGAGGCTTGAACCAAAGTCCTTGGGATTGGTAATCCACAACGTACCACCAGACCACTACTGACCTGGTGACCTAATGTGTCTATCTCAATTTTTTTTTTTTTTTTCAGAAATTAAGAGTCATACATGGGGAATGAATTGCTCTGGGTACTGCAGTGTCCTCTCACAGCCCAAAGACATGCACAGTACAGTAATCAGATGTTCCAAATTCCTGAACTATTTACTTTCATACAGAGTTGGCGAAGATAAGCTCCAGCCTCTCCATGACCCCAATAGGAGTAGACAATACAGGAAAAACAATGCATGGATGAATCAACTAATTAATTAATTAATTAATTAATTAATGGAGTATTTGATTTTTTACAAAATATTTCATTGTATTGGAACAGTGTGGCTTCAAAGTAACTGTGTGAAGCATCCTTTGGAATTATTTTTGTTTGAAGGATATGAAAGATTTAACAGATGTTTGATCAATAAATAGCAAAAATAGAATTTTTTTTTTTTTTTTTTTTTAAGTATACCTTCCGCCCTCACGCAGGGTCGGCTATGATGAGTACCAGCCGCCCCGTGACATTAATTAGGACTTTAGGACTGAGCGGTTCAGAAAATGAATGAATGAATGAATGATTTACACCTTTTAACACGATTAAAATACCAAAGCACACATTGAAGAAAATCATGAAATAGCATCATATTAAAAAAAAAAGAAAAAGAAAAAGGTTGGAACTGAACAATAAGCAGGTACTTCATATTAAACCCGTGAAGCCACCTAAACAGAGTAGAATCAGAGCGAGACTGTGGAATCTAAGAGCTGCCTATAGAATTGAGAGTTATTAAAAAATGACTTTGTGCTCTCATAAATTTTAAAGGCGCCTTCACAACGCAAAGTGCACCTTCCATTTCTTATCACATGCAAAGAGCAAAATCAAATACTTCATTTCTGCAGCACATCAGAGGTGCTAAAACTCATTTGCTGAACCTCTCTAATCGCTGGTGTATTAAACTAATGTCAAACAAATAAAACACACAAGAGAGGACACTTATTTAAGCAAGTGAACCAAAAAAAATAATAATAATAAATAATAATAAATAAATCAATGACCATGACTATACAGCTCCTTGACCCTGCACTGTACAGTAAAGATGGGCAATGGATTCTCTTAAACCAATGTTAGGTTGTAATGCATAAATTAATTGATTTTAGGAGATATATATATATATATATATATATATATATATAGGGGCAGTGGTGGTCTAGTGGTATAGGGTGCTGGATCGCTGATCCAAAGGTTGGGGGTTCGAGTCCCACTCTCCACAAGGTTCTCACTGTCCCCCCCAGTGCAGCTAACTGGGTTATCAAAGGCGGGCCATGTCTCTCACTGTCTATGGTGAGAGGCATGCAAAAGAACCATTGCTGACTTTCGTAAAGAGTAGCTGCAAAGTTGTCCGCGTGTTTCTGTCCCTTGCTAAAAAAGAGTTGTGACAGGAAGGGCATCCGACGTAAAAACCTATCCGTGAATCGTCTCTTTGGTCTTCCTCTAGGCCTTTTGCCTGGTAGTTCCAGCCTCAGCATCCTATTAGCAATATACTCACTATCCCTCCTCTGTACTGTCCAAACCATCTCAATCTACATATATATATATATATATATATATATATATATATATATATATATATATATATATATATATATATATATATAATGACATGCTGTGTGTTTAAATTTGGGAAAAAAAGGTCACCTATGAGATTTTCCCATACTTTTATTTACATATGGATGTGGACCATTCCAAGCGATGCATCCACAGGATGAGGACAATATATTCATTCATTATCTGAGTTACAACGTACACAAGTTACGACCACCTGTACTTACGACCACGTCTAGCAGATGCCTATTATGAGTGTCCTTTATATGTCAGGCAGCGCAGGGTGTAAGATAGTTGTGGCAGCACAGCATCCCCGCATCTCACACTCACAGCATTCTCCCACGACACTCAGTGAGTCGATACCGTCGCAGTAACATCTCTTTTACTGTACAATTTTACATTCGTTTGCTGTACACCGTAACCATGGCCCCCAAGAGGAAGTCCGATTCATCAGACGGCGATTCTACCAAGAAATCAAGGAAGGCACTGTCGTCGGAGACAATGATGAAAGTCAAAGTGAGATCTCCATCTCTCCCACTGCACGGTGTCTACTATTTTGAAGGACACGGACCGTATTAAGGAAGCGGTGAAAGCAGCAGCAACAATTACATCAATCAATTAACTATCATCACAAAACAGCGTGACGGACCGATTGCAGAGATAGAAAAGTTGCTATACAAGTGGTTGGAAGATAATAGGCAAATAAATGTGAAAGAGATGTGGCGAGCAGCGCAAAGTACGGCTACAGGTTTATTTCGCATGTTGAAAGAACGTGCAGGTGAAGAATACGCTTCACATGAATTCATAGTGAGCGCTGGATGGTTTCAGTTTCATTGTGTTAAATATCCGACTTACGACTTGATGGTTGGAACCGATCCTGGTTGTAACTTGGATAGTGACTGTATATACAGTGTGTGTGTGTGTGTGTGTGTGTGTGTGTGTGTGTGTGTGTGTGTGTGTGTGTGTGTGTGTGTGTGCTTTTCCTATTTTCTGCACATCTGTTACAATAGCAGATTGGAACCACTGGTTTAATAAAACTGCACATTAGGGAAGGTGAACAATTCATTCCACAGAGGAAAGAAGCTTTTGAGTAACTTTACCTTTATGAGTTGAAATGTACAGCAGGCAGTGAACTATTTCTTATTATTTCTGAGCAACATTAATTTATATATCCATCCATTCATTATCTGAACCGCTTAATCTTAATTAGGGACACAGGGGGTCTGGCGCTCATCTCAGCTGACTCTGGGAGAGGGTACAGTACACCCTGGACAGCTTGCCAGGCCATCGTAGGGCAGAAACATGCTCATGGCTATGCAGCTGCTCTTTACGAGGGTCAGCAACGGTTGTCTTACATGAACCTCTCACCACAGACAGTGAAAGACGTGGCCATTGCCCTACTATGTAACGTGGCCCAATGTATTTAAAAACACCGTATTTTGGGCTATCTATCAAATATCTTTTAAATCTGTGATACGTTCCAAACGAACATCTTAAAATATTTCAAATTGATCAAGAAAAAAAAAAAAGATGGTGATTTGTCAAAGTCAATTTATTTCAATGGCATTATGCTTAGTATTGTCATTACAACATGTCATTGTTTAAAAAAAAAACATTAAGGGTGGCAGAGTTATGTAGTTGTGAGCACATCTGCCTCACTGCAAAGTGAGTTTATGTGTGAAGGTTGCAAGTTTTCCTCACGTTTTAATGGGTTTCATCTGGGTACCTTGGTTTCCTTCAACAATCCAAAGAAAAAGAAGTTGGGCTAATGAGCTGTTGCTAGTTGCCCTTAGGTGTGACTGTGGATGGTTGTATGTGTGTTAGCCTTACAATGCACTGGTAAGCTGTTCAGGGTGTACTCCACATTTGCCCAGATTCAACTGAGATTGGCTATGGCCTCCGAACAAGGATTAAGCAGTTCGACAATGAAATCAATATATCCTCAAAAGATGGGACCTTTTTTAAACTTATACATTAAGACAGTGATTCTTAACCTTGTTGGCGGTACTGAACCCCACCAGTTTCATATGCTTATTCACCAAACCCTTCTTTATTGAAAAATAAGGTGGACCAAATGAGATGCTGTGACAGACTTGTCACCAACACCTTCCAACTTGTGCGTTTAAGGGAAAAGAAGAAGATGCTTCCTGCAAAGGAACCAACTGGTCCCTCAACCACATCCTGACAGCATGTCCTAATGCTCTAGGAGATGGAAGATATAGATGGAGGCATGACAATGTTCTTGAAGAGATCAGCTTAATTCACTACTGCACAGGCAGAAAAAACAAATGCAAGAATGTTATGACACATGTACCATTCTAACATCTCAAGCATCATTTATTATTTATTTTAACATTCAACATGGACCATTGCATAACACAGACACTGCATATCCATTTATAGTTTGCAAAGAAACATGTCTCTATACGACTCTATAATATTTTAAATCAGCATGAATTAGCTCATGGCGAGATAATGCTTAATTGCATCGCAAACTGACTATGTAATTATTAACATCTATTTACTGAAATCTGATTTTATCTGCATAGTGATAACTGCCCAGAAGTCACAAATTTAAATTCTTAATTTTAAGAGCACTCTTGTGTTCTCAACTGTAATAAGTTAGGAGGTGTCTCATCATTTTCTGAGACAGGAATTTTGACAATACTGTCATCAAACCACAGCATTATATTAAGGCATGTGTACTAAACTACAATTTTCTCCTATAATGTGAATTTGGTTAAAGGAAAATAAACAAATTAACAGATATTATTTAGCAGCAAAAATAATCGAATCATTAATCCAGCAGAAAGTTCAGCATTAAAAGCCTTGTGCATTATTAATTTGTTTCTGGTTTATTTATTTATTGACATGTACATTATTTATACAATATGCTATACAGGGATCTCTCACTTTCCACGGTTAAGGGGGACCGAGACCTCCCCGCAATTACTGATTTCCACGAAGTAGCATCGACCCCCCCCCCCCCCCCCGACTGATGGATACGTACATGAATATTTGTATATAATAATCAATAAATACATATTCAACACTATAAATGCTTATAACAATTAAACATTAAAAAATAACGTATAAAGTGTAAATAAAATAAAAATACACACGCATACAGATGTGCACCTCACATAAAAATGTAAGTACTTTTTTTTTGTTATTGTTGTTGCTTTTTTTTTTTTTTTTTTTTTTTTTTTTTTGAATAATTGGCCTTGTTTTGCAGCATTTTCCTTAACTTTTCCCTTATTTTTCCTTAATTTCTTTATTATATTTTTATTTGCCATTAAATACACTGGGCTGGTCTGATATGAGATGATGAAAACTTGTGAAACTATTGATTTTTTATGGATTATATAAAAAATGTCGGGATTTGTTGTGAAGCAAATGTTGGAGCTCCTGGGTGGCGCGAGTGGCACAACATTAAATTAAAAGGTAAAAGCATCTCAACATCGAGTTGCTTTTGGAATGTCAAGAGAAATCTATAGTGTATGTTCTTCCATCCCTCTGTCCCTCTGGGCTATGAATGGGAGTGTAAATGATTGTTTGTCTTTGTTTAAGCCGTGTACTAGAAGGGAAACCTGTCCAGGATGATCATGCTGTCCTCCTTCCTTGCATAAAGTTAACTGGGATCAGATCCAGGTGTAATCTGATAGCCCTGCAAGTAATTGGTAATCTTTTAAAATAAATTTGTGTCTCTCTGTCCAAATACACTTTGGATTGTGTCCAGCTTCCTTGTGACACTCATAGATTAGTGGAATAGAGAATGGATGGATGAATGACACCATTATTCAATTTTGATTTATTTTATTATTATTATTATTATTATTATTATTATTATAGTTATCATTATTATTATGTCATGGCCTAAAACGCTAAAATAAGCATGAGATACAGTCATCAGCACAACCTTCCAAACAGCATTTATTTTAGCACAACTTCACACAACTGAAATAAAATTTGCAGTTAATTAGAATACCAATGCGTGTAATTTCACTATTAATTCTGTTTATGTGACTCTGAATCGAGTGTGTTGCAGTGATACATACTGTTTTACCATTGTCTCAGTGTTAATTCCCAGTGCCACATCCTTGGAAGGCAAATTAAATTTTGGTGGTTCATTATACAATCCGATTTTGTTGATTATTAATGTAGACTGAAGCATCATCCTTCAAGTTCATATGGGCTTGCTGAAATGAATTGCAAATCATTGTTTAATTGCTGAGTCTCAGGCAAGGAGCGGCATAAAAGGTGTTCAGATCTCCCACTTTCTGTTTTTCCAACATGAAGCAATTGCACTTAATGTTTCATTTCAGAACTTATACAACAGATGAAAAATATTTTTATAATATATTCTAATTTAAGTAAAATGTAAGGAAAGGTCAAACTACATAAAATGGCATGTTTCCACATGAATAAACTTTCAGTGAGATGAGTTATTTAAGAATTTATTATGTATTATGTATTAAACACACACACACACACACACACACACACACACACACACACACACACACACACACACATATATATATATATATATATATATATATATATATATATATATATATATATATATATATATATATATATATATATATATATACAAAACAAAAATAAAAGGACAGGACAAAGACTTTCTATTGAAACTCCATTTATCACTACAGATCTGTTTCGAGGGGTGGTGAAACCATCCTCTCTCTTCAGGGGAATATAGAAGAATATATATATATATATATATATATATATATATATATATATATATATATATATATATATATATATATATATATATATATATATAGATGCTCCCCGACTTACGTTTTTAATTGGTTCCGGACGGCCGAAAGTAATTTGAAAGTGAACCATTACCATATCTCATAAAACACCCCAAAATCAATTATTATAAACATAACATTGTAGAATAATATCAAATAATATCAACATTAATTTCAAATTAGTCACTTATTTATACTGAGTCACTTTACATGAAGCTGAAAACAGCCAATCAGCGCTTACAATCTGTGAAGCGCTCAATACTGAAAGTAGTGTACTTGAAAAAGTAGTGTACTTGCTGTGGGTTATACAGACGTCCGGTCTTTCAAGTGCACAAAGGTGCCGTTGAACTCATTTAGAACACAGCCTGCACTGATGTGAATCCCAGCAAAGCAGAGAGTTCTTTCTTTTGTGTAAGTAAGTAAACTTTATTCAAGAGATGCATACAAAGAACAAGTACAAATCCGAATGAATATTAATATAAAAATAAGTATACACTCTTAGGATTCTGCTAAAAGATAATACATATTTGTAATCGTTCTGTAATTTGTGCACTCTTTGCTTAACTGAGTATGCATGGTAGATTGTGCCGATCTGAGCAGATAGTTAATTCATCTCTGTGTATGAGACTTGCTAGTAGGCTTACACTTCTGTTCATCAGTTCATTTTCTGTAACCGCTTCATCCTAATTAGGGTCGTGGGGAGGCTGGTGCCCATCCCAGCCAACTCAGGGCAAGGGCAGAGTACACCCTGGACAGTTCGCCAGGCCATCGCAGGGCGGAAACACGCTGACGACTTTGTAGCCTACTCTTGTCGAAAGTCAGCAATGGTTCTTTTACATGCCTCACACCATAGACAGTGAGAGACATGGCCGGCCTTTGATAACCCAGTTAGCTGCACTGGGGGGGACAGTGATAACCTTGTGGAGAGTGGGACTCGAACCCCCAACCTTTGGATCAGTGATCCGGCGCTTTATACCACTATATATATGAATGCAGCGTCATTGCATCATTACGTCAATGTCCTACGTAGGTAGGTCGAACTCAAAATTTGACTTAAAAACAAACAGACAAAAAAAAAAACATAAATATATATATAATCCGTTGGGCATTTTACACCCGAGCCTAGTGGCTCATCAGACCAATACTTTTCCCTGGATTCTGCAGCATGAAGCGACTAGGAGTACAACTACTCCTGGATGGGACACTAGTCCATCGCAGGTTACCTTCCCAGTAGAACAGCAGGTTATCTTCCCTGGGTGAACAGAGGCACACTTGTGGTTAAGATTTTTTGCCCAGGGGACTTAGCACAGTGGGGGTCTCACTGGGATTTGAACTCACAACCTCCTGATCGTGAGCCCAGCACTCCAACCACGACACCACCGGCCCCACTATCCTTGAAGTATCTCACTGTGTCTGCGTCTCTTCCCGGAAACTTCATCTTGGCCACCTCTTCCAACATCTTCACCTCAAACTCAGTGTGCACAGGCCCAGGCTCGATCAAAGACAAGCTGTTGGTAGAAAGGACCGGGGCAGCAGTGTTCTCTTTTTATCTACATGTATTTAGATCTTTTGATGCAGTGTGAGGAGCCAGTATACAGACTTGATGTTAAACTTGAGCAGCTGGACTGCCAGGCTTTCACAGAAACCCTCGATGGCAAACTTGGAGGCTGTGTAGACGTCATTAAACACCACACCTGAGCAGACGGACACAAGCATACATGACAAGATATGAGAAATTCTAGGTTTCTTGATAGGACATTGTTAAGTTTGTAAAGATGCTTTAAGACTTGCTGTGTTGTTGATTGGATGCCTAGGGCCAGCTGTAGGATTTCAAACAAGAAACGGGGGGCTAGATGCCAGACAAGACAAAAATGAATTAAATCTGGGGAAAAAAAAAAAAAAAAAAAATATATATATATATATATATATATATATATATATATATATATATATATATATATATATATATATATATATATATATATATATAACTCAAAAGAATGAGCACTCTGAACTTTATTTTGAATTTTACCTTTACATTTTGATGAATGTTTAATATTTAAATTTTAAAAGGCTTTGCCATCAATTAATAAACCCAGACATGATAATTAAAATGGAAAATCTATTATTTCTTGCTTCAAATCTATTGCAACAGCTAATAGCCGAATGCACACAACTCCCATTCTTCATCTTCATCTCTCTTTCTCTCATCCTTTGCTCATTCAGTTAAATGTCAGCATCATCTTTCATCCCGCCATCCATTTGAGTAAATATGCAACATGTTCTTCTAGAACCAAGCAACATCCCCATAAACAACGCAGGGGTGGGCTTGATCGACTCTTTGAAGATCATCAGCCTGGACCAAATGAAATCAGTGTTTGAGACCAACTTCTTTGGCACCGTTCGCACGATTAAAGAGGTCCTGCCTGACATGAGGTGCAGAGCAGGGCACATGACTGTCATGAACAGTGTAATGGGCATGCAGGGTAATGTGGGAAATTTAGATGCTCTCAAATATAGATTGCACAGTACCATCCTTTTCTGTTCATTTATCTTATAATAAAATCTTGAGTATTTATACACATTAGATTTATAAATTATTTTTTAAAAAGAAAAAATGAATGGAAAATGCATATTTAGAAATCTGACTACAATAACCATCACATTGATTGTAAATAAAACTTTAGAAGGATTATAATTGCACATAAATTAAAAATTAATCTATAAGTGGAATTAATTAATTAATTAATTAATTAATTAATTATATATATATATATATATATATATATATATATATATATATATATATATATATATATATATATATATATATACCTATACGAAAAATAAAAGGACAGGACAAACACTTTCTATTGAAACTCCATTTATCACTACAGATCTGTTTCGAGGGGTGGTGAAACCATCCTCTCTCTTCAGGTGATTATAGAGGAATTCTGCTATAATCACCTGAAGAGAGAGGATGGTTTCACCACCCCTCGAAACAGATCTGTAGTGATAAATGGAGTTTCAATAGAAAGTCTTTGTCCTGTCCTTTTATTTTTGTTATTTGCTCTACCAAAAAGTATTGAGCACTCTCCTACGGAAGGATCTACTCAGAAAATCCCCTATATATATATATATATATATATATATATATATATATATATATATATATATATATATATATATATATATATATATATATATATATATATATATATATGTGTGTGTGTGTGTGTGTGTGTGTGTGTGTGTGTGTGTGTGTATATACACACACACACAGGTATACCTCGGCTTACATCGTCAGTTGGTTCCAGGAGAGATGACGTAAGTCAAAAAGGGCTTAATTCGAATTAGCTTGTCTCGAGGCTAGCCTAGGCTAGACTACACCAAATTCACTTATTTATATATACATAATATTAAGCTATATACTGAAATATACTAAGCATCTTTAATATACCCTCTAGGGCAGTGGTTCCTAACCTGGGTTCGATCGAACCCTAGGGGTACGGTGAGTCAGTCTCAGAGGTTCGGCGGAGGTCAAGACACACCTGACTCATATTCATGACGACATGCCTCGCTTGGCCATCACTGGCTGCAGGTGATCACGCTACATTGCTTGGCCAATCTGTGCTGCAGGAAATTTGGTGTGCTCAGTAGTCGAATTGTGACTGTTGTGATGGTATGTCTTGTGATTTCTTTCTTAATGTTTTAATCCATACTATGTTGAGTAAAAAAAGAAAGTGGTCGCCGAATATGTACAACATGGATTCACATATATAACAGAACGTGATATTAGTAATATCAATAAATACATATTCAATACTATAAATGCTGATAATAACAATTCAACATTCAAAAATAATGCATAAGATGTAAATAAAACAAATACACGCGCATACAGACCCACGCGCGTGCGCACGCACTCAGATGCGCACCTCACATAAAAATGTAAATAGTTGTGATGGGGGAGTTCATGAATTGTATTAGTTTTGTTCTTTGAACACAGTGATGTTAATGCACGGTTCATTTTGGTGCCCTAGTAAAAACATATACCTGTCTTGAATTTGAAAAAAAAAAATCATATTTTATTTTTCACTAAAGAAGGGTTTGGTGAATAAGCATATGAAACTGGTGGGGTTCAGTATTGCCAACAAGGTTAAGAACCACTGCTCTAGGGTGATCCTAAAACATGATGAAGTGCATTCTAGGGTGGCTTTATTTCAGAGAAAAGTGCCTTCTGTGGTTCCCCATGCCAAAGAAATCATGAAAAAATGCCCTTTACACAGGTCCTGTGGAAGATAAAATATGATGAGGTGCCCTCTCAGGCAGTGGTCCCCTATGACGTGATCTACTAGAACCTATCCTAGGGGAATTGCCAACTCTACTGGAACCTCTCCTTGGAGAATTGCCAACTCCACTGGACCCTCTCTTACGGGAATTGCCAACTCCACTGGACCCTCTCCGATGGGAATTGCCAACTCTACTGGACCCTCTCCTAGCGGAATTACCAATTCTACCGGAACCTCTCCTAGGGGAATTGCCAATTCTACTGGAATCTATCCTAGGGGAATTGCCAATTCTACTGGAACCTCTCCTAGGGGAATTGCCAATTCCACTGGAATCTCTCCTAGGGGAGTTGCCAACTCCACTGGACCCTCTCCTATGGGAATTGCTAACTCTACTGGAACCTCTCCTAGGGGGATTGCCAATTCTACTGGAACCTCTCCTCGGGGAATTGTCAATTCTACTGGAACCTATCCTAGGGGAATTGTCAATTCTACTGGAACCTCTCCTCGGGGAATTGTCAATTCTACTGGAACCTCTCCTAGGGGAATTGTCAATTCTACTGGAACCTCTCCTCGGGGAATTGTCAATTCTACTGGAACCTTTCCTAGGGGAATTGCCATCTCTGCTGGAATCTCTCCTTGGGAGCAGTGGTGGCCAAGTGGTATAGGGCGCTGGATCGCTAATCGTAGGGTTGGAGGTTTGAGTCCCACTCCCCGCAAGGTTGTCACTGTCCCCGCAGTGCAGCTAACTGGGTTATCAAAGGCTGGCCATGTCTCTCACTGTCTATGGTGACAGGTATGTAAAAAAAAAAAAAAAAAAACAAAAACATTGCTGACCTTCATAAAGAGTAGCTGCTAAGCCGTCAGCATGTTTCTGTCCCTTGCTAAAGGGTTGTGTCAGGAAGGGCATCCGACAAAAACCTATGCCAAATTAAATGTACAAATCAGATGATTCGCTGTGGCGACCCCTGAAAAAGGGGAAAAGCCGAAAGGAAAAGAAGAAAGAAAAAGTTTTTTAGAACCAAGCAACCCCTAACTCTCTCTCTCTCTCTCTCTCTCTCTCTCTGTCTCTCTCTCTCTCTCTCTCTCTCTCTCTCTCTCTCTCACACACACACACACACACACACACACACACACACACACACACACACACACACTCGCCTGTGTGTATGTGTGTGCATATTTGTATAAAATATATACAAATATATTGTATTAATCCTTCAGGGGGAAGTTGCCTCTGCATTTAATCCATTAACAGTGAGTACAGTACACACATTTAAGCAGTGAGCACGCGCACACATGCGCGCACACACACACACACACACACACACACACACACACACACACACACACACACAATACACACACACACACACACACACACACACAGAAGTGGGCAGCCACACTGCAGTGCCTGTAGAGTAGGTTGGGGGTTGGGTGACTTGTTCAAGAGCCCTTCAGCTGAGCAGGAAAAAGAAAGGAATTGGATATCCTCACCCTGCCTCCACATCTTCTCCTCACCTGCTGATCTGGGAATTGATCTAGTGACTCTTCATCCCAAACCCACTACACGAACCATTAGGTCAATGCTACTCCCAAATAGCAATGCATATACCGACGTATCATCGAAACATGACCTTACATTTGCCGTCTTGAGATGAACATTCTTTACATTATTTTGAACTTTGCCGGTCAGTCTAGCAGAGTTGAAAGACCTCTAGAGAATCAAATATGTTTCTCAAGAAATGAGGTCAGGAATTGCTTTCTGTTACTAGATTTAAAAAAAAAAATGTGACTGATATAAAGAACAGACACCAAAAATAATTCCATAGATATATTCACATGGGTATGAACGACATGTTGAAGATAATTGGTAAGTCCAATGCTAAAATAAGTAATTGGCGACTTCTTAATTGTATAAGAGATCCAGTTAGAGATACCAATGCTTATGTAATAAAGTACATATGTGTACAATGACATGGATTAAAGACCTGATTCAACCACCCCGGCAATTCCAGATTGGGAAATATTTCATCGTTCGTTCATTTTCTGTCACTGCTTAATCCTAATTAGGATCGCAGGGAGGCTGGCGTACATCCCAGCCAACTCTGAGCGAGCGCAGAGTACACCCTGGACAGCTTGCCAGGCCATCACAGGGCAGAAACACGCTGACGGCTATGTATCTACTCTCGTCAAAAGTCAGCAATGGTTCTTTTACATGAACCTCACACCATAGACAGTGAGAGACATGGCCGGCCTTTGATAACCCAGTTAGCTGCACCATGAGGGGACAGTGACAACCTGTTGAGAGTGTGGCTTGAACACCCAACCTTAGGATCAGTGATCCAGCACCTTTACCACCAGGCCGCCACTGTCTGGAATATATTTATCCGAACTTAATACCAATAATACAATGGAATTGAAGTTCCTCATACTATGGTGTGGTGGCTTCATCCTTCTTTTATGGAAAGCAATAGCAAAGGTAAGTTTACCAAGGAAAATAAAATTGCATCCTGAGCTGAGGATTAGTGCTGGCTTTTTTTGGAGGGTGGTAGAAGAAGGAAATTATTTTAAAGAAACACCTCTCCAAGGCATATGTATACTCTCTCTCTCTCTCTCTCTCTCTCTCTCTCTCTCTCTCTCTCTCTCTCTCTCTCTCGCTTGCTCAAACACACACACACACACACAAAACAATGAAAGGTCAAGACCAATGATGTATAGCTAAAGATGGCACACAGGGACAATGGTACTGCCACCAAAAGGTAGCAACCATTGCCCAGATTAGGCTCTCAGTTTACAATTAAGGTAACAAACCATGTCAACTGTTAGCATGGTTAGCACGTCTGCCTCACAGCAAGAAGGCCTGGGTTCGCTTTGTAACTTAGGCGATTCTGTGTGGTGTTTGCAGGTTCTCCAATTGCTTCCATGGGTTCCTCGAGGTCTTCTTCTTTTCCTTTCGGCTGTTCCATTCAGGGGTCGCCACAGCAAATCATCCACCTCCAACTTACTGTGTCCTCTGCATCTTCTTCTCTTACTCCAACGACCTTCATGTCCATGGGTGCGTCGGGGTACTCCAGTTTAATCCCACAGTCCAAAAACATGCACAGTAGGTTGGCTGTTCCAAATCAGTCCTAGGTGTGAATGTAAGTGTGAATGGTTGTGTTAGTGTTGGCCCTGTGATGGCCTGGTGAGCTGTCCAGTGTGTATCCCACCCTTCACAGAGTTGGCTGAGATGAACACCGGTCTACCCGTGACCCTAATTAGGATAAAACGGCTTAGGAAATGAATAAATGAATGAAAAAGTAGAGTGAGACAATGAGTGAAAAGTCCCAGTGTAAGTATCCAGAGTGTAAGTACTTCTACTCTACCACTCACACAATCTGATTAGTGGATCAGAACTAAATGTTCTATAAATAGTTCTATACCACAGCTGTGTTCTTGAGTCTCAATCACAATATTTTTGGCTACCACATTTATTGATGGACTTGTTCTAGTCTGGTCTGGAACCTTCCGAGTTGTACGACGACTCTTGGCGACCTGCCATGAAGGATAACGCGTTGATTATCATCTTCATGGAGATTTTCTTTGCAAGGATAGTGCAGTGGTTTGCCATTACCTTCTGCACGATGCGAACCTACGGGCAATTCAGAACAGCCAATTACCCTACTGTGCATGTTTTTGGACTGTGGGAGGAAACCCACTCCAGCACGGGAAGAACATGCAAACTCCACACAGAAACGGCCAGGCCGGGAATCGAACCAAGGCTTTCTTGCTGTGAGCCGGATGTGCTAACCACTACACCATCGTGCCGCCCAAACTTGTTCTAATGGACTGATATTTAATGTATAGGGGCGTTTATTTAGCATTTATGGAAGGAGCCTCAGGTATCCGCGCTTTGTAAAAGGCAATATGCTTTCTGTTCTGGAAAGTGTTGGGTTGAGGACTATGATAACAAGATACCTTTTCTTATCCTCTTTCAATTTTCATGTCCTCTGTCAATATTGCATCAATAATGGATCTGAAATTAAGCAGTAAAGTGCACGCTTTGTGAAGGTCCTGAGCGTAGCGATTGCGTGTTATGTTGAGTTCATTGTTTCTCAGAACTTCTGATGAGGGTTCAATGTTTTTTTTTGTTTTTTTTTATACATAGTCTGGGCAGAAATGCTGTAGAAGTGCTTGCAGCACAGAAAAGCAGGACAAATGTGTGCAAAGTCTATAATGCAGCAGCAGCTGAATAGAAAACAAAAAGTTAAAAAAAGGTGTAATATTGGAATCCAATTTGCTGACAGAGCAAATAAAGAATATATAAAGAGTGCTGCTATTATACTATAATGTTATTTAAAAGCGTCTGCAAGCGTGAGGCATAGAATCAATTGTATATGTATACTTTAAATAATAATAATAATAATAATAATAATAATAATAATAATAATAATAATAATAATCATCATCATAATAATAATAATACTAATAATAATAATAATAATAATAATAATAATAATAAT
The DNA here is from genome assembly GCA_024760905.1 of Plotosus lineatus. Taxonomy (NCBI): domain Eukaryota; kingdom Metazoa; phylum Chordata; class Actinopteri; order Siluriformes; family Plotosidae; genus Plotosus; species Plotosus lineatus. The sequence continues at coordinate 19,520,406 of CM045750.1, forward strand.
AATAATAATAATAATAATAAATAAAAAATAAATATATACATGGGGAAAGTTATGGCCTGGTGGTCAAAGGTGCTGGATCGCTGATCCTAAGGTTGGGGGTTCAAATCCCACTCACCACTATGTTGTCACTGTCCCTCCAGTGCAGGTAACTGGGTAATCAAAGTGTGGGAATGTCTCTCACTGTCTATGGTGAGAGGCTCATATAAAAGAACCATTGCTGACTTTCGTAAAGAGCAGCTGCATAGCCATCAGTGTGTTTCTGCCCCTTGCTAAAAGGGCTGTGTCAGGAAGGGCATCCGACATAAAAACCTATGCCAAATCAAACTTGCAATGATTCGCTGTGGCGACTGTGGCCGATTAAGTCAACTATCATCACAATACAGCGTGAAGGACCAATTGCAGGGACGGAAAAGTCGCGAAACATGTGGTTGGAAGGTAAGAGGCAAAGAAATGCAAAAGTGGTGTTGTGAGCAGCGCAAAGTAAGGCTACAAGTTTATTTTGCATGTTGAAAGAACATGTAGGTGAAGAATATACTTCACATGAATTTGTAGTGAGTGCTGGGTCAATGGGATCCGACTTACAACCAATCCCGCTTACGTTGTAGGTCGTAACTCACATAGTGAGTGTATGTGTGTGTGTGTGTGTGTGTGTGTGTGTGTGTGTGTATATATATATATATATATATATATATATATATATATCTCAGATATTACATTCATTCAAATTCGGTAAAAAATGCAACTTTGTATTGAATTGTACAGCAGCTAGAGACCGCTCCAAGACCGGTTAAAGATTAGAGAAAACCAGGAAAGTTTCTCTTTATTTCTTTTTAAGTTCTTCTTGGTAATGAAATTTCACAAAACTCAAAGAACAATGTCTGCCAACCATGAAACCCCTTGAGCCACTATGCATCTTTGGAATGCAATATTTTCATGCAATGTTGATAAATGTTGCTACTGTACTATATGTCAGATTGACAGTAGTGCTATAGGCTGCTGGATCACTGATCCTAAGGTTGGGGGTTCAAGCCCCACTCTCAATGGGTTGTCACTGCCCCCTTCCCCCCCAATGGTGCAGCTAACTGGGTTATCAAAGGCCGGCCAAGTCTCTCACTGTTCCTGGTGTGAGGTTCGTGTAAAAGAACCATTGCTGACTTTCGACAAGAGTAGCTGCATAGTCATCAGCGTGTTTCTACCCTGCGATGGCCTGGTGAGCCGTCCAGCTTGTACTCTGCCCTTGCCCGGAGTTGTGTGTGACAACCTTGTGGAGAGTGCGACTTGAACCCCCAACCTTTGGATCAGCGATTCAGCACCCTATACCACTAGACCACCACTGCCCCCAGGTGCCAGCTGTCTCACTACCCTAATTTGGATCAAGTGATTACAGAAAATGAATGACTGTACAGTATGTCAGATCAAAAATTAAAGATTTGGCTCGGTAGCATTAGCCTTAATTCAATGTATTTCATCTACTCGATGCAGCAGAAACATAGTTAATTTATACATAACTAGATACAAATGACACAAGTGCTACATTACTCAGTAAATTTGACTTTTTATCCAATATGTAAATTATATTTCTCCCAGAGTTCAACCATACTTGAGTGGCAAAGTTTGTTCAGTGGCAGCATTTATCAGTTTGAATAATTTATGGCATAATAAAGATTCACATATACATTTAGGCACTGCCTAAAAATAGATGTCCCAATGGATGTTTTTTAATGATAAGAGTCCAAGCCTAATTTTGATCTTCATATTTTTCCTTTGAGCTTCTTACTCTACTTTGATTTGTGACCGCTGTCTTGTTGGTGTAAGTATAATTTAGGTATAGTTATAGTTTAAGTTACAGTAGTTCACTGAGTTTATGTTCGGTCCATCTTCTGATTTTGACATTTGGTCCAAACATTCATTTATCAGTTTGTATACCTACAGGAGTTAGATTATAGCTCTGTATAAGTCTGATCAGTGGTGTATGAGCCTCCATTGTTTGGTTTTGATCATAATAAACCTCCCCCTCATCATGCATACAAAACAGCCAATCATCATCAACTCAGTGACAGGCCGGCCTTACTGAGGTTAGGAAGCTCAACTTTTCAAAATATACTACACAGGAATAGCGCAATCTAATTGGTCCACTAGTTTGACATTATTCAGAGTGGATAATGCCTGAATCAAAACTACAAACTCTCACTTACTATCATGTTTTAAAATGGAAAAAGGAAGAATAAAAAATCAGATGAAAATGTTGAGGTTCTCTTTGGGAGGAACGAGGATGGATAGGATCAGGAATGAGCACATCAGAGGGACAGCCCTTGTATGATGTTTTGGAGACAAAGTTAGAGAGGCTCGATTGAGATGGTTTGGACATGTACAGAGGAGGGATAGTGAATATATTAGTAGTAGGATGCTGAGGTTGGAACTACCAGGCAGAAGGCCAAGAGGAAGACCAAAGAGGAGATTTATGGATGTGGTGAAGGAGGACATGAAGGTAGTTGGTGTAAGAGACGAAGATGCAGAGGATAGGGTGAGATGGAGGCAAATGATTTGCTGCGGCGATCCCTGAAGGGAACAGCCAAAAGGAAAAGAAGAAGAAGAAGAAGAAGAAGAATATTCCAGATTATTTTTAGGACAGGTGGTATGGTTCTGGATCACTGACTACAAGATTGGGGGTTCAAGTCTCACTCTGAATGGGTTGTCACTGCCCCCACCCCCAGTGCACCAAACTGGGCTATCAAAGGCCGAGCATGTTTCTCACTATCTGTGCTGAGAGGTTCTGAGAAGTGACTTTATGACTGAAAGGTCGCTGGTTTGAGTCCCAAAACAGTGGAGAAAATGAATGGGAGTTGGGGAGTGAGCCGCACCCTCCCTTCCTCCACATAAATGGCTGAAGTGCCCTTGAGCAAGGTACCTAAAACACAACTGCTCTCCTGGTGTCCCATTGTGTGTGTGTGTGTGTGTGTGTGTGTGTGTGTGTGTGTGTGTGTGTGTGTGTGTGTGTGTGTGTGTGTGTGTGTGTGTGTGTGTGTGTGTGTGAGTGTGTGTGTATACTCAGTTTGAATTGGTTAAATACAGAGGAAATAATACAGTACGCATATCCAAGTAATATGTATATATGTGTTTTCCCCTCCAGCATGTTTTACTATTTGTTACTACTGGTTTTAACTTTTTCGAATAAAAATGTATCCAAGAATAAGTTGAATACTCCATTAGCTAGATTATAGATCACATCAAAGTTTGATGTTACTCATATCCCATTATTGCTGCAAATCATGGATGGATCCATCCTTAAAATGAGAATGCATGCCTCACTGCATCTCAAAGATGAGCTTATTAGTGTTCTGTTCCACAAAGAAACACACATCGCTTTCAATTAACAGCAAGAGTGACAGCAACTAAGAGGCACTTATTGCATGCTATTCCTGGGATAAACACTTTCTGGGTTTGGGCTGGGCCTGTACTGCCTTTTAACAATACTACTTACATAGTGTTTTCATGTAGAACTACAAACAATTTTTCTTTCCCCATCTCAACTGTATCATGCAATTCCTGCAATATATTTATTTGTTACGTTTCTGAACCGGTTAATCCTAAGTAGGTTAGGGCGGAGTGCAGCCTGGATGGCACGCCAGGCCATGGCAGGGCAGAAACATGCTGATGACTATGCAGCCACTCATGATAAAAGTCAGCAATTATTTGTTTACATGAACCTCCCACCGTAGACAGTGAGACACATGGCCGGCCTTTGATAACCCAGTAAGCTGCACTGGGAGTGTGTGTGTGTGTGTGTGTGTGTGTGTGTGTGTGTGTGTGTGTGTGTGTGTGTGTGTGTGTGTGTGTGGGTGGGGGTGGCCAATCAAGTAAAAATGAAATGACTATGTTCAAAACGAGTTCATTTGTGAAGGGTACAATGTGCATAGCAAAAGCTTATTTGGACAATTGAAGAAGTGGGCAGGGGTGGCCTGGCGGTATACCTGCTGGATTACTGATCCTCAGGTTAGTGGTTCCAGCCCCACTCTCAGCGGGTTGGGTTGTCACTGTCACCCCCAGTGCAGCTAACTGGGTTATTAAATGCCGGCCATGTCTCTCAGTGTCCATGGTGTGAGGTTCATGTGAAAGAAACATTGCTGACTTTCGATTAGAGTAGCCGCATAGCTGTCAGCGTCTTTCCGCCTGGCGAGCTGTCCAGGGTGTACTCTGCCCTTGCCCCGAGTCGACTGGGATGGGTACCAGACTCCCCTCAACCCGAGTTAGGATGAAGTGGTTACAGAAAATGGATGAATGAAGATGAAGAAGCGGTTGCTTAGAAGTAAATGATGTTGACATTGTGATTCTAACAGTTGGGCCTACTCTATAAACTATACGATATATATATATATATATATATATATATATATATATATATATATATATATATATATATATATATATATATATATATATATATATATATACATACATACATACAGTGAGAGAGAGAGGCAGAGAGAGAGAGTGCTTTCATGGTTTAAGAGAGAAAATGTTCATAGACATGAGAAAAAATACATTTATAAAAGTGTAGGGTCATAACATCTGCATTCTGGCCTTTAGAATTTACTTTTAATAATATTCCGCTCTGGAATCTACAGCCTTTTTTAAATGCATTTTTTAAATGCTGTTTTACAAAATAACTCGCACAGTCACAATGGAAAGAATATTTTCCAATATTACAGGAAAATATCAAGAAAAGTTCCCAATCTTGGATCTTCAAGCAAATTATAAGTCTATAATTCCCCTTATAGCACAGCCGTTTTTGGCTGTTAGCGACATCATGGTTAGCACATCTACCTCAAAACAAGAAGGTCCAGTATTCAAGCCTCATTCATGGCAAGCTTCCATGTTCTCACAAAGCTTGCTTGAGATTCCTCCGGATACTCCAGTTTCTTCCCACAGTCCTAAAACATGCAGATTAATTTGCTCACTCAGCCTTTGCGGGGCGCACTCTATAATAATTATAATGATTCGTTCTAGTTATATTTTCTGGAGGAAAATGTGCTGAGCTTTACAATCATCTGACAGTGGAGACTTCTTCCATAAATGTGAAGTAAACATTGTATAGAAAACATTACCTTCTCATCAGTTAGACATTTTCTTTTTTTAAATTACAACAAAAGAGATTAGGATCATGTGGCGTGTCCATTTGAATTACTGAAATAATAATAGAAACAATAAAACGCAGAAGTACTTGACAAAATATGTTGCTTGAAATGTGCCGACCTCAAATTTTTTATCAGTTCCTGGACCTTTAGTCGTGAATAATTGGTGAAAGTTTTGTCATCATCTGTCGAGTGATTCAGAACACGAAGTACATATACACACACACACACACACACACACACACACACACACACACACACACACAATGCCTCCGGCAACACCACAGTGGGTGGAGACACAATAACAACGAAATAAACTGAGCGCATTCATATAAATCTGTCACTTGAGTAAGAATCATCAATGCACGGTGGCTTAGTGGTGATCACGTCCGCCTCACAGCAAGACGGTCCTGGGTTCGTTTCCTAGCTCGAGTGTTTCTGTGTGGAGTTTGCATGTTCTCCCCGTGCTGGAGTGGGTTTCCTTCAGGTACTCCGGTTTCCTCCCACTTTCAAAAAGCACACACAGTAAGTTAGTTGGCTGTTCAAAAACATCCCTAGGTGTGAATGTGAGTATGAATGGTTGAGTGTGGGAATTGCAATGGCCTGGTAAGCTTTCCAAGGTGTACCCCACCCTTGCCTGAAGTCGGCTGAGATGGGCGCCAGCCTCCCCGTGACCCTAATTAGGATTAAGCGGTTCAGGAAATGAATGAATGGATCAGCAATGTTGTTAAAGCTGGTTCCGTAGAAGATTAAGCAATGCTTTGTAACACTAAAATTCGAAATGAAATACTATAAGTACAGACATTTTCATTGGTAAAGAGATCCATCATTTATGTCCTGCATGTTGCAAGGTAGGGATTCCATTCATAAAGTTTCTGCATTATGACAAATTAGATTGCCAAAACGAGGTGCACTTAATTTGAAACAGTGTTTTGGGAAATAGTTTGCGTCAAAGTAACATAGTCATGAATTCCAGTCCCCAAGGTTTACCAGCAGAATTGTGGCCAGAGCATCACGTTACTTCTCAAGATTAACCTTCTTTGCATAGGCCATCCTGCTGCCATCTCTTCCCCACATAAGTGATACACATTGATTCAATTGCCCATATGATATATAATATGTGTTTCCTCAGATCACACCAGCCCACCTTCTTCTATTGCTCCATGATTCAGTTTTGAAGGCCATGTGCTCATACTTGGCACGTTCAGTGGTGTAAAGAGGACAAGTATGTGTCTTCTGACTAGTCTGCAGCTATGCAGTATCCAATGCAGCAATCAATTTGTAGAAATGTGTGCTCTGATACATTTTATTGTGAACAATATAAAAATACTTCGCAATTCCTTCTCTACTAATCTTCACTGCAAATGTCCATCATGGAGCCATTGGTGCCTGGGAATCTGTTCCTGGCATATTGTTTGTCCATCCTTGAGGCACATTTTATAGCAAATAAGCACTGCAGACCAGAACAACACCATGTGGTTTTGGAAATGCTCTGGCTTCCCAGTCTACCCATGTCTAGCCATAATAAGTAGGTTTTTGTTAAAGTCATGCAGATATTTGCAAATTTTCTAACTTCCAACAAATCAACTCGAAGATCTAGCTTTTCATTGCTGCTTAATATATCCCATCCATTGATAGACACCATGTTGAAGGAATCCTACACAAACATGGGGAGAACTATGTCTGTCTGTCTTCCTTTCGGCTTTTTTCCCTTTACTTGGGAGTCGCCACAGCGAATCATCTGATTCGCACGTTTGATTTTGGCAGAGGTTTTTACGTCGGATGCCGTTCCTGTCACAACCCTTTTTAGCAAGGGACAGAAACACGCTGACGGCTTTGGAGCTACTCTTTACGAAAGTCAGAAATGGTTGTTTTACATGCCTCTCACCATAGACCGTGAGAGACATGGCCCGCCTTTGATAACCCAGTTAGCTGCACTGGGGGGAGAACTATGTCCATACAAAAACGCTGCAAACTCAGGACCTTCTTTTTACAAGGTAGACATTCTAACCACCATGGCACTGGAACTGAAACGGACGTCATTACGCTGAAATCAGTGGTGTTCACAGGTGTTGACTTTATCTCTCAGTTGTTTTAAAGTTACTTTTGATTGGCTTATAAAAATCCCAGTAAAAGAATGGAGTACAGATGTTTTCCTCAGCCACAGAATATATATATATATATAGATAGATAGATAGATAGATAGTGTGTGTGTGTGTGTGTGTGTGTGTGTTATTGACATTAGCAGAATTATCCTAGCCTGTATCCCTCTAATTCTCACTGGCCTTTTAACAAAGCCTATTGCCAAGAAAGGTGGATGCAAAATAATTACAGTTACTCACCCCCCAAAATTATCGGCATTCCTGGTTAAGATGTGTTGTTTTGCTTCAAATGAGTTCATTTTGTTTCTAAATAATATAGGGCCACTATAAAAAAAAAGGAGGAAAGCCCAACCTTTAATTCAAATTTATTTCTTCAATGAGGAAAAATACCACATTAAGAAATAATTATTTTCTATTAAGTCATGAAGAAACCACTATTATTAACACCCCTGATGTTAACACCTTGTTTTACCAACTAAACCACATCTAATCTCATACCAAGTTTCAGAGCATGAGGGAATACAGAAAGACACATCTTGGACCATTCCTCCCTGCACAATCTCTCTAAATCATCCAGCGACCTGGGTCCTCTCCTCTGCACTCTTTTGTTCCGCTTACTCTACAGGTTCTCAATGGTGTTGAGGTCTGGGGAATGAGATGAGTATGGGAGGAGCTTGATTCTGTGTCTGGTGAACCATTTCTGTGTAGATTTGCCCGCATGTTTACGGTTATTATCTTGCTGTAAGACCCAGCAACAACCCGTATTCAGCTTTCGGCCAGAGTCTACCAGATTCTGATTTAAAATGATCTAGTATTCCAAAGTGTTCATGCTGCCATGCGCCCTAACAATGTTCCCAGGGCCTCTGGAAGAGAAACAAGCCAACATCACTGATCATTCCGCATGCTTCACAGTAGGCATGCGGTGTTTTTCTGCATACTCATCTCCTGTGTTCTGCCAGACCCACTTGGTGTTTGTTGCCCAAAAAAAAAACTATATCTTGGTCTCATCTGATCAAGGCAAATGGTCCCAGTTGAAGTTCCAGTACCACTTAGCAAACTCCAGATGTTTTTTTATGATTATGAATCAGTTTTTTTTCCCTGCATGTCTCCCAAACAGCTTGTTGGCATGTTGATGGCACCTGATGGTTGTTTTAGAGACTCTGTGACCCCATTTGTTGTGATGCCTTAACAGCAATCTTTGGAGAACTTTTTATTTATCTTACCATCCTCCTCACTGTGTGTGGTGGCAAAATAACCTTGCGTTCTCATCCACTGCTCTGTTTGCTTTAAACTTCTTAATGATTCCCCTGACAATAGATATGCATAGGTGCAGACAAGGGTCGATTTTCTTGTGGTCGTTGCCTGACTTGTGAAGGTCGACACACATCTGCCTCACTGGAATGATGTGTTTCTTTGTCTTTCCCATGTTGGAGAGTGGGAAATAGAAATGGCCTCTGTGTCACACATTGAAACAGGAAGTGATTAATTACTAATTAAATGTCCCTTGATACTCTGATCAACTTTGTAAACGACTGTAGAAATAATAGAAATACTTCAATTATATGTGTTTACTGGGAATTATCCGGGGTGCCAAAAATTTTGGAAGAGATGGTTTTATGAAAAAATGTTATTTCTTTTGTCAGGAATCCCCCCCCCCAAAAAAAAAAAAAAATTAAAAATAAATAAATAAATAAATCACTGAAGTTGAAGGTTACATTGTTCTGTAATTTTCAGTGTGAAGTTAGATTCTGCAATAAAAACTGAATTTGTTTTAAGACTTTAAACACATCTAAACCAGAGGTGAAAAATAATTATGGAGGGCAGTGGATTCACTCACCTCGGCACACAACAGCAGGCTCTACCTTCAACAGATCAACATTGTGGAAGAAGCATTTTCTTACGAAGAATTACACAGGGGCATCTCGAACAAAGAAAAAACAAAAAAAAAATCCCCAAATGATACTAATTTTCAACAATACCACACACGTCAGGATTATTAATACCACTGTATTAAGTGCTTTGTGCATCAGAAACCATTCCTCTTCATGGTTCTGTGCAGTACAGCTTCCGAAGGCCTCTCTTATGCATGCGTCCCTTCAGCTTGCCCCATGGGTTTTCAGGGAGGTTTAGGACCGGGTACAAAGATGGGCCATAATATTCTCTTGGGAAAGCCTTTGAGGACCCAGTTTTATTTTGCCAGCAAAGACATGCAGATTTTTAATTAAAATGTCCTGATATCTCATGATGTTGATGCTGTAATAATACAGTACTCATATAATGATACAGGCTCACACAGTAACTGATCATGGAAGGCAAAACATTGGTATTAATGAGTGTTTAAATTAAATGTACAAATTGTGCTCAGGGCAGTAGTTGCCTAGTGGTAAGGCACTGGATCGCTGATCTTAACATTTGGGGTTCAAGCCTCGCTCTCCACAGGTTGTCACTGCCCCCCCAGTGCAGCTAACTGGCTTATCAAAGGCCGGCCATGTCCCTTACTGTCTATGGTGAGATGTCCATGTAAAAGAATCATTGCTGACTTTCACGACAGCGTGTTTCCGCCCTGCGATTGTCTGGCGAGTTGTTGAGGGTGTACTCTGTCCTCAGCCGGACTCAGAGGTGATGGGTGATGCTAATTTTTTGACTGAATTTTGGGTTTTCATGAGCTGTATGCCAAAATCATCAGTATTAAAACAATAAAAGACCTGAAATATTTCAGTTGGTGTGCAATGAATCTAAAATATATGAAAGTTTAATGTGTATCAGTACATAACAGAAAATAATGGACTTTATCACAATATGCTAATTTTTTTAGAAGGACTAGTGTGTGTGTATATATATATATATATATATATATATATATATATATATATATATAATGCAGTAGTACAGTCCGTCTTTCTTTCGGCTTTTTCCCTTTTACTCGGGAGTCGCCACTGCGAATCATCTTGATTCGCACATTTGATTTGGCAGAGGTTTTTACATCGGATGCCCTTCCTGTCACAACCCTTTTTAGCAAGGGACAGAAACACGCTGACGACTTTGCAGCTCTTCTTTACGAAAGTCAGCAATGGTTCTTTTACATGCCTCTCACCATAGACAGTGACAGACATGGCCCGCCTTTGATAACCCAGTTAGCTGCACTGGGGGACAGTGACAACCTTGTGGAGAGTGGGACTCGAACCCCCAACCTTTGGATCAGCGATCCAACGCCCTATACCACTAGACCACCACTGCCCCAGTAGAGGGTAAAAAAAATAGTTCCTTCAAATTTCTCACCCTGCAGTGGACAATGAGATCAGCTTATAAAAATGCATTTGCTTCAGATGACTCAAAGTAAGCAAGTGAGAGCCTTCACCCTCGCTGGATAGAAGAGCTGGCTGGAATTGTACAATATATATATATATATATATATATATATATATATATATATATATATATATATATATATATATATATATATATATATATATATATATATATATATTTTTTTTTTTTTTTTTTTTTTTTTTTTTTTTTAAGAAAAACATAACGCGCCTTGGTGATTACGAAGTTTATTTTTCTGCTCCAAACTGATGTGGTGTGTCATAGATTCCCATTCATGTCATGGTTTCCATAGCAACAAGAAGTCATTTGCCTTTGGTTTTGATCTTTGCCTTGCAATATTAGTGGTGCATTATTCATTATAATCACTTGTTTTGTATTACAGCATTATTTTGTTTAAATATTTCTTGCTGTGTCTTATTAGCTTTGTGAAGTATTATGATGAATTCTTGTCCTTTAAAATAATCCAAGATTCTTATTGTCTTATTTTCCAGTTCAGTGTTTCCTGGGTTCCAATCTTGCCTGTTATTCCAGTTCAGGTTGTAGCTGGTGATAAGTTACTGATGTCGGCCTCAGTATCGAGCCATTCAAAATATATTATGCGGTGGATTAGAGAACAATTATGCTGAGATTGACATCTCTGGAATATTTCAATTCTCTACAATTGCCATGCATGGCCTTTCTGTTAATCCTGATTGAATTTCACACCATTAAGGTGCCTATCTATTTACCAAATGTTCATTGATTCATTTTGCCAACTGTTTAATCCTAATTAGGGTCGCGAGGAGGCTGGCACCCATTTCAGCCAACTTCTCGTGAGGTCGGGGTACACCCTGGACAGCTCACCAAGGCCAATGCAGGGTCAATACTCACACAACCATTCACACCTTGGGAGATTTAGAGCAGCCAATTAACCTACCATGCATGCTTTTGGACTATGGGAGGAAACTGGAGTACCCAGAATAAACCCATGCATGCACGGGAAGAACATGCAAAATGCACACAAAAAGCACCCAAGCTGAGACTCAAACCCAGGATCTTCTTGCTGTGAGGCAGACGTGCTAACTACTACGCTGCGCCTCTGGTCATGTGCTTTTTTGTTTTTGGAAGCAGACACATGGAGACTTTTGGCAAACACACAGAACGAAAACAAAATATAAAATAGGCCACATGGGGACGAGATGGGCTCACCGAAACAATATGGCGGTATAGATCATACATAGCAACTGTGAAAGTGGCAATGTTAACGTCCGGAAACCTCATACAGGGATCCCTCACTTTCCATAGTAAATTGGGACTGAGACCCCCCTGCGGCCACCAAATTCCACAAAGTAGGATCACCCCCCCCCCCCCCATCCCGACTGACATGTATGTACATGTATATGTGCCTATAACATCAATAAATGCATATTTAAAGCTATAAATGCTTATAATAACAATTAAACATTAAAAATATGCATAGGGTGTAAATAAAATATAAATACACACACATAGAGACTCACGCACGCACTCAGGTGCACACCTCACAAAAATGTAACTAGTTTTGATGGGAAGTTTAGAGGGTCCCCCCCCATAATTGGCCTTGTTGTTTCCTTAACTTTTTCCCCTATTCTTCCATAATTTCCTTATTTTTTAATTCGATGAATTTTGAAAAAAACAAAAAAACTGCAATGCACTGAAGCCACATGGATTGAAGCATGACGTATCGAGGGATCCCTGTATACAGTTTTGCCTCTGTGACCTTGAAAATGTGGTCAAGGTCAGTCACACACAAACTCATTCTAGCACTCACAGTAGTGAGCCAGGATACCAAGTTTGAAAGCCACAGCTTCAGCACACAGTTAGAAACTAAAGTGTGATGGACAGATGAAAGGAAACCATTCCTATAGCTTATGAGCCACTGTGGGTGGGATCTAAAAACAGGTATGCAAGAGATACTAAGACTGTGAGTCTTCTTTAATGTTGATGAGCAATCCAAACCTCTTCCTCTCAAGCAAAGATCATTTATTCATCTCGACTATCCTGAATACCTTATCATATTGAGTGATAAAGGCAAAACTTTGTTGGCAGCTCATAATTCATTCTATATGATAAATAATAAGAATAATAATAATAAAATAAAATATTTGGTTGGACATGGGCAAATTGGATTTGACATGCGTTAATAATAACATTGACAGTCAATTGCAAATGGGCAACTCTAGAGGGATTTTGTGGTTTATTTTGCATTTCTGAAGATTCCCTCCTGGGTAAACAAGCGATGCAATCATCACATAGATGACAATACATAAATGTTTCAAAGAGCTTCAGGGTGTAGATGCTGAAGTCACACACAGGAGAAAAAAAAAAAGTTTTTGTGTCTGACTGGTGAATATAGTGACAAACAAAGTATTCCAATTGCCTTTGGTCCCCGAGTCGAAACTGATATGCCGTGAATGAAAGTAGGGGCAATTATGACAACACTGTTGACCATAATGCCATAGACTTCAAAAAAGTTGCAGCAAAAACACATTATGATGTCCCAGGGGACAATATCCTCCACTGTCTCAGTTTCACAAATGTGTGAGGCTGGATATTGCCTTTGTGGGATTGAACCTGTGTTATCTGTCCATTTCTCCATTTTCTTAGTCTTTCTTTTCTTTTATTTGTATCCCTTTGTTATACACAATGGCTAGCGTGACAGTGTACCTCAGTAACTCAGTTGTAATACCGTTCCTTTAGGCACAGGGTTTGAACTGTTGTGGATATACAGGGGTCCCTCACTTTCCGTGGTTAATTGGGATCAAGATCAACCCCCCTGATTGACTATACATACATGTAAATGTGTATATAATATCAATAAATACATATTCAACACTATAAATGGTTAAAATAACAATTAAACATTCAAAAACAATGCATAAGATGAAAACAAAATATAAATGCACACATACAGATGCGCTCACACACTCACATAAAAATGCAAGTAGTTTTGTTGGGGGGTTTTGGGTTGTTTTTTGTTTTTGTTTGTTTGGGTTTGTTGAGGTTCTCTTTGGGAGTAACGAGGATGGATAGGATTAGGAATGAGCACATCAAAGGGACAGCACATGTAAGAGGTTTTGGAGACAAAGTCAGAGAGGCTCGATTGAGATGGTTTGGACATGTAGAGAGGAGGGATAGTGAGTATATTTGTAATAGGATGCTGAGGTTGGAACTACCGGGCAGAAGGCCTACAGGAAGACCAAAGAGACGGTTCATGGATGTGGTGAAGGAAGACATGAAGGTTGTTGGTGTAAGAGAAGAAGATGCAAAGGATAGGGTGAGATGGAGGCAGATGATTCGCTGTGGCGACCCCTGAAGGGAAAAGCCGAAAGGAAAAGAAGAAATAATTTTTATTTATTTATTTATTTTTTGCATAATTGGCCTTGTTTTTGTGGCCTTTTCCCCTATTCTTCCTTAATTTCCTCATTGTTTAATTCGATGCATATTAAATTAAAAAAAAAAAAAAAAAAAAAAAAAAAAAAGCAATGCACTGAGGCCGCATGAATTGAAGCACGAAGTAGCGAGGAATCCCTGCATCCCTCATATTTCAGACCTTTTCAATAACTTACTCACTATTTTACCAAACAGCTGAACCCTACTAAGGTTTCGGGGAGGCTGGAGCCCATCTCAGCCAACATGAGATAAATGTAGGGTACTCCTGCGACAGCTAATCAGACCATCGCAAGGAAACACAGACGCACACACATTCTGTCAAACACCTAGTGACATTTGAGAATTTCGAATTACCCTAATGTGCATGCATTTGCAGCGATTACCTGGTGAGTTGTCCAGGTTGTAGTCAAGCCGTCGCTCCGAGTCGGCTGAGATGGGTGCTAGCCTCTTTGTGACCCTAATTAGAATGAATTGGTTCAGAAAATGAATGAACGGATGGGTATGCTGGGACTGTGGGAGGAAACCTGAGCACCTGGAGGAAATCCACAGAAGTGCAGAGAAAACATGCAGACTCCATATACAAACACTTTCCTGGACAAAGGGCTTGAACTCAAGACCTTCTTGCATTGAAGCAGAAGTACTAAGCTTTGGACTTGCAGAGTTACTTACGTCTGGTCTGGACATCTGGTCTGACAGATGTACAGATTAGACATAAGTATTTATTTATTTATTTATTTTTATTTATTTTTTTTTTTTTCTGAGATTTTGTGGTTGCCTTTGGATGTTTTCTGATTTTCTGACACAAGTCAAAGTAAAGTTTCCTTGCAGCTCTTTGGTATATGTCATTCGACAGCTGCATTCTGCCTTGTATTATTTTTTTTCCAGCTATAGTCATGGCTTGAGACGGCTTATCCATGTCTGTGATATTCATGCCGGTATTCAATCACCTCAAAAGAAAGATCGTTACACTTCTCATGAGATTTTCTCCATGTAAAATATGGGTGATATTTGACAGTAAGCCACTCTGGATTTCTACTTTTGATCTGCCCTCTTCAATCCCCTTCAACGCTGACATTTCACTCCCAACCTTGTAAGTGCTCAATGCATCACTTGGCTTTTAAGCACAAGTGTAAAACTTCCTCAAAGAGTCAGATTCTGTCTTGTCATCTGCTCCCTCATGGTGAACTATTGTCTTTACAAGTGTCTCTACTTTCTAAAATAAAATGCACAGACAAAACAGTGAAATGTAATAGTATATTTTAAACCAGTGTTCTGAAGCAGGCTGCAGAGGGATGGAAAACCAGAACGCCATTTATTGTATATCCCAAGACAAGACAGCTCACATATTATGCAGATATTTGAAGGGTGCCTGTGCTGAATTTAGTCCCTCATCCATTCATTTTCTGAACCGCTGAATCCCCATCAGGGTCGCAGGGAGGCTGGAGCCCATGCCAGCTGACTCTGGACAAAGGCAGGCAGGGTCCACCCTTGAAAGCTCACCAGGCCATTGCAGACAGAAACATGCTGATGGCTGTGCGGCTCCTCTTTTACGAAAGTCAGCAATAGTTCTTTTGCATGCCTGTGACCATAGACAGTGAGAGACATGGCCGGGTCCATTCAGCAACATCAGTTCTTACTTCTTGTGACACTGTGCACACTCAAAAACAACGGATAACCATCACTTCAGGTCCAGGTAGTAATCCACATGAAAGAATTATCTGGGTTTGTGTTTTTATGGTGATTTATTTTAACACACACACACACACACACACACACACACACACACACACACACACACACACACAGAGCTAAAACAGTCTTTCCTGTTTATATTTCAAATTTTAAATATGACACTGAGGTAGGTCAGGTGAGTTCTGTGCTTTAACCTGGCCAACAGCTCTGTGCAGGGCTGTAGTCGGGCATACACGGGAGTGCACGTGTGCGTGTCCGTGTGTGTGTGTGTGTGTGTGTGTGTGTACGTGTGTGTGTGTGTGTGTGTGTGTGTGTGTGTGTGTGTGTGCAGGGATCCCTCACTTTATGCATTTAATTGGGAACGAGATCCCCACGCGACCATCAAAATCCGCAAAGTAGGATGACCCCCTCCCCAACTGACGTATACATACATGTATATGTGTATATAATATCAATAAATACATCCAATGCGATAAATACTTATAATAACAAATAAACATGAACAATTAACCTAAGATATAAATAAAAAATAAATCCACACACATACATATGGTATTGCATGAGAAGAAGATGACACACCTACATTTGTGCATGCGCTCACACGCACGCGTGCAGATGTGCGTGCACACACAGATGCATTAATGCAAGTAGTTTTGATGGGAGATTTTGGGTTGTTTTTATGTTTTGTGCTGGATTATGTTTTTTTTTTTTTTTTTTTTTTTTTTTTAACAATTGGCCTTGTTTTTGTGGCACTTTCCTGAATGTTTTCACCTATTTTTCCTTAATTTCCTTATTTTTTAATTCAATGAATATTTATTATTATTATTATTATTTTTAAAAAGCGATGCACTAAAGTCACATGAATTGAATTGAAATGTGAAAAGCAGCCTCATAGCATACCCACTTTTCTTTTCTTTTCTTTTTTTTTTTTTTTCCACTACAGCACTGGCTCTGTGTAGCTAATGGCGCCTGTTCACTGTACTAAGTTCATGAGGAAAGGAAACAGCACCCCCTCTAGGTGCTTTATTGTATACTCTCGGAAACACAATAAAAATACATGTAATTTATTTTTCCATTTTTATTTATTTTTTATTTTATTTTATGCATTTAAAAGGAATATCCCACTTATTCCAAGTGGCTGTGACAAAATTGGTCAGCTGTTGAAATTTAAATGTCCAATATCTCCAAAAATAGTGAGGTATTCATCATCAGATGATGCCATTCCCATCTCTTTATCACTCCAAATGTGAGTGTTTAAGAAAACAGGTGAATAATTGCTGTTTAGCCAGAATATTTTATAACACTATAATAAAATGAAACTTCAAACTGTGCCACGATCTCAGATAAGCAATTCAGTGCACTATTGTTCAGCCAAAATGGTTATCCGCAATCAGTAGCGACCTAATATGATGCAGCTGCCCAGCACAAAGTGTTTTCCTATTCGTGTTCACTGTTTAACAAAATCCAATCCATAAACTTGGCTTCGATATTAAAGCCACTGGTGGCTGACTTCATTTTGGTAAAGATGTGTTTCCTCCTCAGGTCAGACAATTTTCTACAGCCACCAGACTGTTTATAATTCCAAAAAAATGTGTCAGTCTGAGCGCTCCGGCTGCTTCTGCCAAAAATCTCTTCTCAGAATGTTTGTCCAAAACCTTGTTCACAAACTGTTCTGAATTATGTTCCCAAACTCAATGAATCCTTCTGCCCAGCATGAGGTCAGTACTGTTTGCCTGAGATCTCCTCTTCAGGAGCCCATGGATATGAAAACGATGATCAGAAGTAAATCAGACACAGCACGATGCGTACAGTCATGGAAAAAGGAAGGACAGAATTATTGTAGAGCTGTGGTTTTGTATATCAAAACATGACCAAGCGGTCCACATAATATTAAAAAAAATATGCAAATCTACCCTCAGGTGTAAACCATCCAACGACGGACCGTCAAGGCCAGCAAGGCTTAAACACTATCAGAAGCACTGACCGACATTTACAACATTAATTCTAGTATTTGTTCCATTAAATTGTAATAATTTATTCTCAACAGTCTTTTCTCATTATTTCGTAACGTGGCTCTTGGCTGTACTGCTTCCAGTACGTGTTTATGGATTTAAGATTTTTTTTTTCTTTTTTTTTGTCCAATCATATTTCAGCTTTTATGTGCTGCCATGTCAATCTAGTTCTAACAAGGCCTTCAGAATCAGCGGTGAGGGGCGATATCATTTCAAGTATATTCGCATTATGGCTGTTTCTTGAACCAATCAGATTTCAGAGTCATCTCACAAGGCCAGGAAGCTGACCCACAATAATGTCAGCATTTTCCCATCCTCTGATTGGTTGGTCAGAGCAAAACAGTTTGATAAGCTGTATAGTCTGTTGTGACTTGCAAACAATACATTTAATTTTTTTTTTTTTTTTTTTTTTTTTTTTTTACATCCGCAATTGACTGAGGGAAAATTAAAAATTCAATTTCAAGGTAGACACTTCCTGAAAATCCAGCTATCATAAGGAGATCACACCTTTTTTATACTGTGCTTTTGTACATTATTGATGGTTTGCATAATTGTAACATGACCATGGTGGTAATTAAGAGGTGGATTAAGTCCATTAAATTCCCACTGAAAGCCCAAGTACCAAATGCACAGCCTGCACTGAAAACAACACACAAAATATTCCACATTTTCATTATTCCTTCAGAACAAGTAAACCAAAATACATAATCTGTATGTTCCATCGCTTGAGATCTCTATCTCTCCCACTCCTTGGTGTCGACAATTTTGAAGGACAAGGACCACATTAAGGAAGCAGTGAAATTCGCAGCCACAATTAAGTCAACAATCATCACAAAGGCCCGATTGCAGAGATGGAAAAGTTGCTATCTACGCGGTTGGGAGCTAATAGGCAAAGAAATGTGAAAGTGATGTTGTGAGCAGTGCAGAGTAAAGCTACATGTTTAGTTTGCATGTTGAAAGAACGTGCAGGTGAGGAATATGCTTCACATGAATTCGTAGCGAGTGCTGGGTGGTTTTGGTTCCGTTGTGTTAAATAGCTGACTTACGACCAATCCAACGGGTTGGTCGGAACCAATCTAGGTCGTAACTCGGATAGTGACTGTACATTCCCCCAAAAGCTTTGAGCACCACATTAAACAACAAGAACTTGAAGTGTTTATATTTTGTACATTTCTATCCACTTCTCAGATTGTGGTGGAGGAATTTTGGTCTTCTTTTCTTACCAGTTGTTTGAAGGCCTTTTTATTTTCTTTTATTTATTTATTATTATTTTTTATGAACAACTCCCTTAAGTTCACATAACAGCACATAAATCAGGTTGAGGTCTGGACTTTGAT
>CM045750.1:19544418-19654418 GCA_024760905.1 Plotosus lineatus
TAGTCCCGGCTTTGATCGGATTTCAATAGGAAAATTCAATTGTGCTATTTTTCAGAAGCCGCCTTTTCTTGTGCAAGTTTCTGATATTCATATTGAGTAGGAATGAGCTGGCATGAAATGGGATTAGTATTAGAGACAATTTCTCACACAAAGCATGCAACTCCCTCTGTTCTGCCAGAGTCTCTGCTAGCATGAGAAGAAATCCTAGAAAATGTTTTGGATAAAGAGCTCACCATCTTCTATGAATTCTTTCTGCACTCCACATCTGAAAGCATGCAAGTTTATAAAGGTCATTTTGCATCCAGTAAATAACAAATTATTTTGGGGATGTTATAAAAATAAACAGTAATGAAACCAAAATGGCTTTAGAAGGTGTTTAAATACTGAAAATTAAATATTGCTGGGGACTTAAAAAAAAAAAAAAAAAAAAAAATTCGGACCCTGTCTCGGCCCCATATCTGATCTATGGTTATAACTAGCATAAGTACCAGTAACCAGTCTGTGAATTAGTAAACTTTTTTTTTCTTTGAAGGTCTTCCATGACATCTCTTTCTATCGATCTAGTATTGCATTTAGGTCACAGACCACCTAGATGAGTCCTCCAGGTACATTGGTCTTGGGATAGTCATTCCAGATGCCCCCAAGTCTCATTTTCTTGGCGTCTACTTCAAGTTCTCAGCATAAAGTGCATCTTGGCTCGTCACACACACACACACACACACACACACACACACACACACACACACACACACACACACACACACACACACACATAAATCCTGAACTTACTGTACATGACCAGGTGCTGCTACTTTCCAATTACATGGATTTCTTGAAAGATTCACGCAGGTTGAATGGAGCGGCGTTTCACAGCTGCAGAGTTGTGTAAAGGAAGTTCGAGTTATTGTTGACATGAAGATTTTCTAAGTTTGTATGGTCTTCTTCTGGGTTCTCTGGTGTTCTGTCATGTCCTAAAACAACTGTAAGTGGACTATGTTGTGATCCCGACAGTGGCAGTTTGGTGATACTGGAGCTTGGACTCCTGATCTTCGGATCAATAGCCCAAAGCCACAACCACTGAGCTGCTACTTCAATTTCCTCATCAGGGAAACACATTGGTAGAGTTCTGCAAGTTCTGCATAGATCCTCAATATAACATGTCATGATAGAGGGTAACCAAACAACAACAACAACAACAACAACAACAAAATCATAAAAAAATGTATTCTGATAAGGCTTCTTACAAAATGCAGTCATCTTCAACACATAAATGAGTCTTCATCTTCTGTCAAATTTTACAGTAAACTACAGGGATCCCTTACATTCTGCGGTTAATGGGGACCAAGACTCCACCCCTCCACTGCCGATTTCCGCAAAGTAGGATCGACCTCCCTGACGGACGTATATGTACATGTATATGTGTATATAATATCAATAAATACATATTCAATGCGGGCAGTGGTGGCCTAGGGGTATCGGCTCCTGGATCACTGATCCTAAGGTTGGGGGTTCAAGCCCAACTCTCCATGGGTTGTCATTAGGATTAAGCGGTTCTAGAAAATGAACTGAACTGAACGTATTCAACACTATAAATGCTTATAATAACAATTAAATATTTAAAAATAATGCATAACATGTAAATAAAATATAAATGCACACAGATGTGCACCTCACATAAAAATGTAAGTTTTTTTTTTGTTTTTTTTTTGCATAATCGGTCTTGTTTTGTCGCATTTTCCTTAACTTCCCCTATTTTTCCTTAATTTCCTTATTTTTTTATTTTTGAAAAAACCCACATTGCACTGAAGCCACAGAAACTGAAGCACAAAGTAGCGAGGGATCACTGTATATCATGGTAGGGGGTAACCCAACAACAACAACAACAACAACAACAACAACAAAAACATAACAAATATATTCTGATAACATGAAAAGCTTCTCACAAAACACGCTCATCTTCAACACATAGACGAGTCTTCATCTTTTGTTCAATTTTCCGGTAAACTATCCGCTTCAACAGCTGACCTTGAAGACAATAAATTACATTTTAGCTTCTGCAGTCAGGCATTTCTCAGAATGGATCCGCGTACATCTGGAAAACAAATACAAGGAAAGCCTACACCTCAAAAAATGATCGACTGTCTTTGCCACCAGCACATTTTCCCAAAATAGACAGACGACCCGACTCACCTTTTGCAGCTCCCAGGCCTAGATTTCTTCGTTACTGGGGGGAAAAAAGGCAAATGTATTTATGGGATATTCAGATGTCTTTGTATATTCAGGTTTGTAATGAATCATTCTGTCATGCTGTCATGATGGTATTGTTTGGATACATTTGTATTAAGTAGTAAAATGAATTAATATATTTTGGGAATTGGATTTTATGCAGCTCAAGTCTTCTAGTGCACATAAACATCCTACAGCCGCCAGATGGTTGTTACATCCCAAAGGTGATGAAGCCACCCTGGTGGTCACACACCAAAACTGAGTTTGACTTCTTGGATTGAATTCATCTAGTATGAAATAGCTTGTTGTATTCAAAGCATTTGCTTTGAACATCACAAATGACAAGGGGACTTGCTGCTAGGCTGAGCTCCAGCAGATTAAAAGTAAATAAAAAAAAAAAAAAAAAAATGAATATAGGGCGGCATGGTGGCACAATGGTTAGCATGTCCACCTCACATGAATACATTTGATACCCGGCCAGACTCAGGCTTTTCTTTGTGGAGTTTGCATGTTGTTCGCGTGCTTGCATGGGTCCCCCAAAGGTACCCCCAAAGGTACCCCCAAAGGTACTCTCTTTTCCTTCCATAGTCAGCGAATTGGCTGTTTCAAATCACCCATAGGTGTGAGTATGAGTTTGAATGGTTGTATATGTGCTGGCCCTGAAATGGTCCAGGGTGTACTGCACCCTTGCCAAGAGTTGGCTGAGATGGGTGCCAGCCTATCTGTGACCGTAATTAGAATTAAGTCGTTTAGAAAATGATACAATGGATATTCATTCATTTTCTGGACTGCATGACCCTTATTAGGGTCGAAGGGAGGCTGGCGCCCATCCCAGCTGACTCTGGGTGAGGACACAGTACACCCTGGACAGCTGACCAGGCTATCACAGGGCAGAAACATGCTGACGGCTATGCAGCTACTCTTGTCAGAGGTCAGGATTGGTTCTTTTACATGAACCTCACACCATGGACACTGAGAGACATGGCTTATACGGTTAGCTGCACTGGGGCAGATAAACAATTTTAAATCAATTTTCGATCAAATTCATTGGAGTGTCATAAAATAAAGTTGATTGGGAAGTAGAGCTTGAACTTTTCTTGAAAAACAAACAAACAAACAAACAAAACAAAAAACAAACAAACAGGTGACCATGCACCAGCTGGGCGAATGAAGGCTCAGGCTCAGTCTCACCCAAAAGCCCTGCTATTGCTTGAAACATGTCCAGCATGCCCCTGTTCATGTGCCGTCGCCTTGTGGGTTACATTTTCGCGCTCAAATAACCGACATATTACGAAGCGAATCAGGTCATTTTTTTCAAAATAAAAGACTTTTTCAAAATGAAAGATCATTCAGACCCAGATAATAAATAAAACAGAAATAATTAATTATTTGTTCTGCGGACCGGTGCCAATTGAACCGCGGACCGGTGGTTGGGGACCACTGATCTATAGTGTTTCCTTCTAAGGCCAAAATGAGAGACACGTGGCACAGTCGTTTACCATATATGGAATGGGGCCTGACGTCACTTGTGTGGTGCTGTTATATGGGACACCAGACAGGAAATTTCAGTTGAAATTTAGTAAGGCCTGCATTGTTACTCCGCTCGGGTCAGTGTGTGTTACAGTCATCTAAGTTTGTTAGACTGTTCCGATGTGTTCTGTGATGACAATGTTAAAGTGAGTGATTTTCTTTAAATGTTATTTTTCCCTTTGAAAATCTATCATCACATGGAGCCTCTATTGTAATCTATTTTTAAAGACACAATCAGATGACATATCAGCACAGTAAATTACAACATGACAGATTTTATCATGGGACAGTGGTGGCCTAGTGGTAAAGGTGCTGGATCGCTGATTTTAAGGTTGGGGGTTCAAGCCCCACTCTCCACGGGGGTCACCCCCCCCCCCCCCCCTCCCCAGTGCAGCTAACTTGGTTATCAAAGGGTGGCCATGTCTCTCACTCTCTGTGGTGAGAATCTGTAAAAGAACCACTGCTGACTTCTGACAGGAAAAGGCTGCAAAGCCATCAGCGTGTCTCTGCCCTGTGATGGCCCGGTGAGCTGCCGAAGGTGTACTCTGCCCTCGCCCAGATTCGGCTGGGATGGGTGCCAGCCTCCTTCTGACCCTAATTAGGATTCAGCAGTTACAGAAATTTTATCATGAATCACTGAACTGTCTGTCTGTCGGCTTTTTCCCTTTTACTCGGGAGTCGCCACAGGGAATCATCTGATTCGCACGTTTGATTTGGCAGAGGTTTTTACGTCCGATGCCCTTCCTGTCACAACCCTTTTAGCAAGGGACAGAAACATGCTTTGCAGCTACTCTTTACGAAAGTCAGCAATGGTTCTTTTACATGAACCTCTCACCATAGACAGTGAGAGACATGGCCCGCCTTTGATAACCCAGTTCGCTGAACTGGGAAGGGGGGGGGGGGGGCAACCTTGTGGAGAGTGGGACTCGAACCCCCAACCTTTGCATCAGCAATCCAGCGCCCTATACCACTAGACCACCACTGCCCCATCATGAATCACTGAACTGTCACTTGTAATATGCTGCAGCAGCCAGGTGGCGTACTACAACGTTTTGTATGTTGTTATATTTGTAGAAATCAATAGTGTGACCCTTAGTGTACTGTAAACCAAAAAGATTTAAAAGGTGTTTCTGGGAAGAATAACTTTATATCCGTAATTGGGTTGGAGTTTCCATAGTTTTATTGTTGTTTGTCATTCCTTGCTAAAATTCTGCTATTTGCTAAAGCACTGGTTCGGTAAGATATTCCCAGACAACAACCATTTCCAATTAGGGGACAGAAAACACATTTCCTACTGAGCCAGCATTTTTTTTAGTGCACTGAAACCTGACACCCTTGCTCTTGTTCAAAGGATGATAATTATAAACCAGACCTTGCATCAACAGTCTTGTCTGCAAGGGTAGTTATTATACATCAGGGGATTATTCATCTTTCCTTTGTACATTTTCAGAACCTGAGACAGCAACACAGGGCTGGCCAGGGTGATGTCGTCTGTCCATTTATGTGTGTATTGTGTATACGGCTAATGCATACTGTTTCATGTGAAATGATGGAGCCTATTAGTAATAAATCTGAGATATGTGTGATGGCATGTGGGAGATGTGACAGCTGGGGGTATCTTTAAAAGGATCAGGTAAATCATATGTCAGTAATTTTGCTTTTTTATTCCAAGATCGCACATCCACACTTGTGGGCACTTAAAGCAGGGAGTTGATCAGACAAGCATATCTACAGGAACCCGTGCAACCATCAGGAGAACATGCAAACTCCACTCAATCAGCCATGTGGTTTGAACTCTGAACCTTCCTGTTGTGAAGCAACAGTGATAACCACTGAGCAACAATGCTGCCTTATTCATTTAATTGTTTATGTGTATATTTGATCATCATCATCATCATCATCATCATCATCATCATCATCACCATCACATCACCATCACATCACCACCATCACATCACCATCACATCACCACCACCACCACCATCACATCACCATCACACCACCACCACCACCATCACCACCACCATCATCATCATCATCATCATCATCATCATCATCATCATCATCACCATCACATCACCATCACATCACCACCACCACCACCATCACATCACCACCACCATCACATTACCATCACATCACCATCACACCACCATCATCATCATCATCATCATCACCACCACCACCACCACCACCATCATCACCACCATCATCACCACCACCATCATCATCATCATCATCATCATCATCATCATCATCACCACCACCATCATCATCTTAATCTGGGGTCGGGTTGGAAGGGAAGCAGCCGAAGAGGTCTAGACGTCTCTGTCTCTCCCCAGCCACTTCCTTCAGCTCTCAATTTCCAGACCAGCTGACAGACACAATCCTTCCAACGTGATCTGGGTTTCTTCCTGGTTGGACATGCCTGGAACACCACACCAGGGAGGCATTTTGGAGGCATTCTAACCACCTCAGCTGGCTCCTCTCAATGCAGAGGAGCAGTAGTTCTACTTCGAGTTCCTCCAGAATGGCTGAGGTTCTCATCCTATTTCTCATCATTCCAGGACCTCCAGCTCTAATTGGAGTGAGTCCCAGCCGAGTGCCAAGTGGCCGAGATGAGAATCAGAACCTCCAAAGTCCGAGGCCATGGTTCTCAGCCAGAAAAGGGTTGGGATGCACCCTCCGAGTCTGGAATGAGATCCTGCCCCAAGTGTAGGAGTTAGAGTATCTTGGGGATGTATATATTTGTTTAATTGTTTAAATGCATACAGTTATTTGAAACAGTTCCGCTGTCAGATAAATTAATGGAAATATAAAATGTTCCTGTGCGGAATTATTTTAACCCGAGTCCTCAGTGCTGGTTTCGGTACTGAGAGTCAAACAAACTGTTTAGAACTAATCAGATACGAACTCAAAGTCGACTCAACTCCATTACACTATCAGTAAATTTAAAAGAATCCACCTGAATTTGGTCACAGCCGTCAAAAACAACCTTTAATAAAACATGAAGAATCCAAAAGAACCAGTGAAAAATCATTAGAAAATAAATAAATAAATCAATAAAATAAAATAAAATAAAAAATAAAAATGAATGGCTGTTCGAGTGCCAAATTTTATTTGTGATATAATTTCAAAATTCTACATTTACATTTAAATTTTACCTTTTCAATGTTATTAGCTTATTTCATTTGTAATTTTTAATTGTCACTTTTATTTTTTTTTTAAGCCATCTGGTCATTTGGCATGAAATTAAAAATAAATAAACACATAAATAAATAAATAAAAACTAAACACATATTCTTCTATTTCTTTCTTTATTTATTTTATTTATTTATTTTTACATTTTTGAGACTTTCATCATTAATTTTCTGTAACCACTTAATCCTAAATAGGGTCGCAGGGAGGCTGGTGACCATGCCAGCTGACTCCGGGTGAGTACACCCTGGACAGCTCACCAGGCCATCACAGGGCGGAAACATACTGACGGCTTTGCTGATCCTCTTATGGAAAGTCAGCAATGTTTTTTGTTTACATGAACAGTGAGTGACATGGCCGGCCTTTGGTAACCCAGTTAGCCGCACTAAGGGGACCAGTGACAATTCATGGAGAGTGAGGCTTGAGCCCCCAATCTTAGGATCCGTGATCCAACACCCTTTACCACCAGGCCACCACTGCCCAATTTTTTTGAGACGCTCTATTAAAAACAGAGATCAGAATCATGATTATATAACTAGAAGATAAACTCAAGGCAATAGAATATATATTTTATTAATCTTATACTATGTTTTTAATTCACGGGCCACAGCAATAGGCAGATTCATGATTCCACTGTTAGAAAACACCTGCTTCATTCTGTGAAGAGTTTTATCATTAAAAGCTGTCTCTTTTTCTTTCGAAACATCTGGACCGGCAAACAACTGTAACCTCGGTATACTATCACATAATGTAAAAGAACTACGTGTCAAGAGGAGAATTTTTAAGCGCCTCAATGGAAGCAGTGCACCTGGTTGTTTACCACAAACACACACATACACATCTGCAGGATGCACCCAGCGGTGGTATAATTATTATGAGAAGTCAAGCAGCTCCCATTCACCAGCGCAGACCCCCACGAAGATAACAGCACTCACTCTCTGAAAGAAAAAAAAAAAGATAAATACTGCCCATTGTTATAAAAAAGGAAGAGATAAAAATAAATACATAACTTTATATATATATATATATATATATATATATATATATATATATATATATATATATATATATATATATATATACACACACTGTATAATAATGTGTATGTGTGTGTGTGTGTGTGTGTGTGTGTGTGTGCAGTAAGCCCCCTCTCTTCGCTCTTCGATTCCTGCAGCCTCAGTGCATCGCAATATTCATCAAATTAAAAAAATAAGGAAATGAAGGAAGAATGGGGGAAAAGTTAAGGAAAATGCCACAAAAACAAGGCCAATTATGCAAAAAAAAAAAAAAAAATTAATTAAAAAAAAAAAAAAAAAACCTAGACAAACACAAAAACAAAACAAAACAAAACAAAACAAAAAAACAAAACAAAAAAAAAACAACAACAAAAAAACTCCCATCAAAACTAGTTACAATTTTTGCAGGGTACACATCTGAGTGCGTGCATGCGCATCTTTCTACGTGTATATGTGTGTGTGTATTTATATTTTATTTACATCTTATGCATTATTTTTGAATATTTAATTGATATAATAACCATTTATAGCATTGAATATTTATTTATTGATATTATATACACATATACATGTACGTATACATCAGGTGGGGGGATGATCCTACTTCGCGGAATTCGGAGGTCGCGTGGGGATTGCAGTCCCAATTAACCGACCGCGGAAAGTGAGGGATCCCTGTATCTGTGTGTGTACATATATATATATATATATATATATATATATATATATATATATATATATATATATATATATATATATATATATATAAAATCGGTTGTTCAGAAGAATATCATAATAACATTATAACCTAGTCATTTCCCAAACTTGCTAAATCCTCCTAAGGGACAGGGAGGCTGGTGCATATCTCAACAGAGACTGGACAGCTCCCTAGGTCATCACTAGGCCAAAATACACACATGAGGGCAGGGCACACCCTCGACAACTCACCGAGCCATTGTAGGGGCCAATACTCACACAACCATTCACACCTACGGGAGATATTTGAGCAGCCAGTTAACCTGATGTGCATGTCTTTGGACTGTAGGAGGAAACAGGAGAACCCAGAGAAGACCCCTACAAGCATGAGAAGAACATGCAGACTGCACACAGAGATGTCTTCTCGCAGGACTCAAACCCATCACCCTCTTGCTGTGATGTGGATGTTCTACCTTCTACTCTGCTCTGCTACCAGCAGCATTATTCTGACCAAGTAAGTTCTGTTAGTCCTTACATCACACTTTTTTGTATTAGAGGAGCTGCTGAATACTAATGAAAATGGAAATGCCTTTCCACTCTTCCTTTAATGTGAAGCCCATATGAACATGATAAAATAAGAATCTTTGTTGAAGTCCAATAAGGGACTGTAGTAATCCAAATGCCTCTAGCACGGATGGAGAATGATGAAGGCAGCGGGATGCAAAGCACAAAATGCAGCCTCGTAATGACATGCCAGGCAGAGACAGATGAACCGAGGTTCACATTAGATCCTCTTTTAAAGGACTTGTCCTGCAGAACGTGAGGTATAACCAACTGTCGTCTGCAGGCTATTAGCCAGCTTAGGTATATCACAAATCCCACTGAATGCGACTGTTATTAATTCAGCTGAATTTTCATTGTGTGTGTGTGTGTGTGTGTGTGTGTGTGTGTGAGAGAGAGAGAGAGAGAGAGAGAGAGAGAGAGAGAGAGAGCCTGCATCTATACCCGATGTGTGAAACTGCAATCAACATCACTGCGACCATTTGATTGGCTAAAAATTCAGGCTGTCTATTCCAAAATATCATTATCTATTCATCGTCATCATTCATTTTCTGTAACACTTAATCCTAATTTGGGTTGTGGGGACGTTGCCACCTATCCCTGCCAACTCCAGGCACGGGCAGAATACACCCTGTATGGCTTGCCAGGCCATTGCACGGCTGAAAAACGCTGATGGCTTTGCAGCTACTCTTGTCAAAAGTTAGTAATGGTTCTTTTACATGAACCTCACACCATAGACAGTGAAAGACATGGCCGGCCTTTGAGAACCCAGTTTGCTGCACTGTGTGTGTGTGTGTGTGTGTGTGGGGGGGGGGGGGGGGGGGGGGGGCAGTCAAAACCCATGGAGAGTGGGGCTTGAACCCCCAACCTTAGGATCAGTGATCCAGCACCTTTACTACCGGACCACCACTGCTCTCATTATCTGTTCAATTTAGCAATCCCATTACCCTCGGCTCTGAAGATTCCTTTATTTTCTGTATTATATCACTTTTCCACTGCAGATCAAAGCATGGACTGGAGCCAATCTTAGCTGACACCGGCAAGGACAGTTGTCAGGTCGCCAGTCGAGTGCACGGCTAACACAGAGAGACAGACAGACGTTCACGCTTATGTGTAATTTAGAGCATCCACTTAACCCAACCTGCATGTCTTTGAACTGTGAGTGAAAACCTCCGCACCCATAGAAAACTCACACAGGCACAAAGGAAACATGCAACCTACTCACTCATACTCAGAACCTGCACTGGGCACTACACCAACATGCTGCCCGGGCTCGGAGAGGAAAAAAATCAGAATCTATCACAATCTAATCAACTGTCAAATCAAATCATTCTAACATGAGAAACATTTTAATAGTGATTAAAGTACTAAATAAAATATGAGAAATAAGATACAATGAAGAATAGAATTAAATTGAAGGCGATATTAAATGTATTTGTTTATTCTGAACCGCTTTATCCTTCAAGGGTTATGGGGTGGCTGGAGCCAATCACACACACATACACACACACACACACACACACACACACAGAAGGGGGGGGGGGGGGGCATGTGTGTGTGTATGGGAGAGAGAGAGAGAGAGAAAGAGAGAGAGAGAGAGAGAGAGAGAGAGAGAGAGAGAGAGAGAGAACTCCAATCACTATCCGAGTTCAAACGTACGCGAGTTACGACCACCCGTACTTGTGACTACGTCTATCAGATGCCTATTATGCCTATTATGAGTTTCCTGTATATGTCTGGCAGCACAGCGCGTAAGATAGTTGTGGCAGCACATCATCCCAGTATCTCACACTCATAGCATTCTACCACTACAGTCAGTACCATCTCTTTTACTGTACACCGTTACCATGGCCCCCATGAGGAAGTCCGATTCATCACATGGCGATTCTACCAAGAAAGCAAGGAAGCCGCTGTCGTCGGGGACGAATATGAAAGTGAAAGTGAGATCTCCATCTCTCCCACTCCACGGTGTCTACAATTTTGAAGGACAAAGACCGCATTAAGGAAGCAGTGAAAGCAGCAGCCCCAATTAAGTCAACTATCATCACAAAACAGTGTGAAGGACCGATTGCAGAGATGGAAAAGTTGCTATACACGTGGCTGGAATGTGCAAATGAAGAATACACTTTACGTAAATTCATAGCAAGTGCTGGGTGGTTTCGTCGCTTCCTATTACATATCCAACTTACGACCAATTCGACCTACGACTGGTTGGTCGGAACTGATCTAGATCATAACTCGGATTGTGATTGTATTAACACTTAGTTTCATGCATCAGGGCAATACGGAACCACATTTTTGCCTCATGTGCATATCATTGGCCTGTGAGGGGAAAATTGGAGTATGTGGAGCAAACTCAAACAAACAAAGGCTGAAACCTGCATTTTTGGGGGCGACTGAACCCACTTGGAGATTAAGTCCTGTCCGTGATATGAACCAGCCCACATACACTCTGGATTGGCTGTGATTGCTGTGAGTGACAGGGCGAGCTTAGTCAGTTATCTGGTTCCAAAACTATGATCTTGAGGATTATCCTCATACACCCTGTAGATATGCCACATGGGGGCTGGCAAACTATTTTAATTGTTTAATTGTTCATTTCTTCCTAATCTGGATTTATTTTAAACCAAAGAATGCTATAGCAGTACATGGCTTTCAGTCGAGTATCTCATGAATGCACGATGTAACGTTTAGAATTAGCGCATTGAAAAAGAAAATGCAAAGCGTATCAAAGGAAAATTAGTTCAGGGTGGTGGTGGTGGTGGTGGTGGTGGTGTTAGTGGGGTGGGTGTGCCATGCATTTTGGAATAAGGATTAAAACTTTGTTTAATCAGTCAGTTTTAACAAATGTGTGACTAGTGAATCAGAAAACAAGAGGAAGTGGTGACTTAAGAATTAATCCTCTGGGTTACGTCGAATCAGAAGGTTGTATTTTAAGCCCCAGCAATACTAAGCTGACGCTGTGGGGCTCTTGAGCAAGGACCTTAAGCCTCTCTGTTTTAGCGGTAATACATCATGGCTGACCATTTGATCTGACTTTCAATCAATCGATCGATTGATCAATCAATCAATCAATCAATCAATCAAGCATCTGGCAGAAACAGGCAGAGAATTTAAAAATCAATAAACACACGGATCCCTCACTTTCCATGGTGAATGAGGACCGAGACCCCCCTATGACCACCAATTTCCATGAAGTAGGATCGACCCCTCTGACTGAAGTATACATATATGTATATATGTATATCATATCAACAAATACATATTCAATGCTATAAATGCTTAAAATAACAAACATTCAAAAATAATGCATAAGATGTAAATAAAATATAAATATACACACACATAAAGACGCGCACACACATACAGTCGCATATACGCACACACACAGATGCGCACCTCACATAAAAATGTAAGTACCGTATTTGACATAATATGTGCCCAGAGCGCTTTAAAAATTGGAGTGGATGGGCGCTTATTAAAATGTTTATCAGCGGAGTGGAACGGTAAGTGCTTATTAACATCAAAGTGGAAAACATGAATAATAACAGATTTTACTGGTATTTGTGTGATTCATTTTGTGGTATCAACCAAAGTACTTACATGAAAGCTGAAAACAAACAGAAAACAGCATACATTTTTAATAAAAGACCCCTTACTTTTCCCTCCCGGTGCTGTTTCTTTAAACATTTTCCTGGAAGTAAAATCGAGCCAAACACGAATGGCAACTTTAACACAAGGCACATTGAACCAATCAACACGAACAGAAACAAAAGCACATGGCCAGGAACGTTTTTAAATTTATGAAGTTAGTGAGTAGGAGAATCGGTGTAAAAAATACTCATCATCACTTTCTGATAGGTCCACATCTGGCTCATCACTCCATTCACTCAGAGCATCCCATAGTTTTGCTGTAGCAGTTTCTCATGGTTCATCAGTTGTTGGACATTTACCAAGAGAGCACAGCAAAATATTTTCCTGTTTTTTTAAAGCACTTCAGAACAATCAAATGTGTTGTTACTGATGAACATTATCGACATTCCCCAGTGGCAGGGTCTTGAAATACCGTGTAAACTCGCGGGTGGGATCTTGGTACCAATTAACCGTGGAAAGTGAGGAATCCTTGTACATATATTTTTGTAAAATAGAACTGCTTCCTCCTCTTTTTTTAACAAGGTTAAATCTCAAGAGCATTTGAAGCATTACAGCTTTGGAGACAAGTTTCCCAAATTAAAATACTTATTAAGAGCTTAAGATTAGACTGATGACTAGCACAGTGGCATGGGCTCTGGCATTTGTATGTGGAGTTTGCTTGTTCTACCATGCTTGTGTTGGTGTCCATCAAGAATTCGGGTTTCCTCAATCAGGACAAGGATGTGCACAATTAGTAAATTGCCTATTCCAAACTGCACCTAGGTTGGGGCGTAAATGCTTGGGTGTGTTGGTCCTGTAATGATCAGTTGAGCTTTCCAGGGTGCACCCCATCTTCACTTTATTGGGTGAGATAGGTGATGCCTTCCTGTGTGTGACCCTGTAGAACATAATTCGAATCTTCACGAAGAATATGAAGCTCAATTATATTGTATGATTTTAACCCCTTCATACCAAAATGATGCAGATATCCCAGAAGCATAGACTGGTGTCCTGCTGACGATTGCAAGTCAAATCTCATTGGGCCAAAAAGCAAGCAAGCAAGTCTGCAAGCAAGTAAGAATGCTGATGTTGAGACAATTTTTTTTTTTTTTTTTTTTTTTTTACCTGATGACTGAGACAGACAACAACTCTTTCTAGATCACCTTTCTTACATGTCATGTGTGAATTAAAACACTCACACTGGTGCATTCTGAGTGCTTCTGAATCTGCACAGCTGTTTATCAGTGTTCATTCAGGGTTCTCACGCTGATTAATCTCCAATCACAGTCGTCTCTTGTGGCCTGCTATGTCATTCGTGGAAATTGTACAAGTTGCATATTTTGTGTAAACATTTTTTTTTTTTTTTTTTTTTTTTTGCTATCTATGATGTACACTTAAATGAGTGTGCATGGAGCGCCTGGCCAAAAACAAGTCATATATTTTAATAGCTCTAATTATGGCATGCAGTCACAAATGAAATATTTCAATAACCTTATGCAACATCGCATTTTTGTCCGTTCACAGCTGCATGAATGTCATGTACTGATGATGGAGATGTTTAAATACTCTGAAAAGTCTTGCCCAGAATATCAATAGAAGAAAATCTATTGATCGATTTGGCAGCGAGGGTGGGATCAAGAGCAGTCTCCAGATGGCGGAGAGTCAGGTTGAATCGGCATGTAATGTGTAATGAAGTTCACCTCCAATAGAGAGAGACGGAGAAAGAGAGAAAGTTTGTGATCTGGTATAGAGCTGTGATGTGTTTTACATTTGTGCTTGTTGACGTTTTCACGCAGGTCCTGTAGTGAAACTGCCTCAAAATAAAGCTGGCAAAAGGTTGCAAGTTCAAAGTGAACAGGAATAAATGTGTATATACCACAACTGCACATCGACAAGGTGCATAACTTTCAACCTGGAGATCACAAGATTAGATCCAGGATAATGCTGCAGCCATCCACAACCAGGCAGAGTCTATGAAAGCTAATTGGCTGAGTTCTCCAAACAGGGAGGGATGGCATACACTTCCCTGTCATTCACAGCGATCACCAGCTAATCCATGGACATCTATGAGGTTATCTATACAGAATAACGGATAACGGTTGTACATGCACAGCAGCTCATCAAGAGACGGGTGGTAACATCAGATGTCATGGAGGGGGCATGTGCATGCTTACGTCCCTGCCTGGTTGGCAGAGGTCATATGTGATAGGGAGACAACACTTGACGGGAGCAATTGGATGCTGCTAAAATTAGCGGAGAAAACTGGAGAAAACTATACAATAGAATATATCAAAATATCCTCATATGAGGCTTGAACCAGGCGACTCCAAACATGTATTTCACGGAGAATTATTTGTATTTATTCATTTTCTGAACCCATAAATCCTAATTATGGTCACACGAAGGCTAGTGCCCATCTCAGCCAACTCTGGGCGAGGGCAGAGTACACCCTGGACAGCTCACCAGACCACTGAAGAGCAAAAACATACTGATGGCTATGTAGCTCCTTTTGTTGAAAGTCAGCAATGGTTCCATAGGCTGTGAGAGACATGGCCGACCTTTGAGAAACCAGTTAGCTGCACTGGAGGGGGGGGGGGGGGGGGGCAGGCACAACCCATGGAGAGTAGGGCTTGAACCCACAACCTTAGGATCAGTGATCCAGTACCTTACCACCGAGCCACCACTGCCATGCGTAAGTTCTCTCTATGTGGAATTTGCATGTTTCTTCCAGGTCTTCCAACTTCGTCATACAACAGTCCAAACATATATACATCAGACATCAGGCAAATGGGCTGCACCAACTTGCCCTTAGGTGTGTGTGTGTGTGTGTGTGTGTGTGTGTGTGTGTGTGTGTGTGTGTGTAAATGGTTGTGTGTGGTGCCCTGTTATGGTCTCACAATCTGTTTAGAATATACTCTGCCTCAGCCAATGACAACTGAGCTAGGCTTCAGCCTCCCCGTGACAGGTAGATTAAGTGGAAATCAGAATATATAAAAGTGAGTGATGCCAAATGTCACACCTGTCCCAGGTACTGTTCACTCTGGTAGTTTTTTGTGAATCACCTCTCTTTATTTGTTTTCATTCATCTCTGCCACGGTGCTGACCAGCCTTTCCTGTCTGTGCCACTCAGCTCCACCCACAAAGCAAGAAGCCAACCCAAGTACATCCTCTTCACCAGTGCGATTAGTCACAGGATGAGCAGCGTACAATTTTTGGAACATTAGAATAGACAACCTTTCACCTGCTTTCAGACTCTTTTAAGTACCTGTCATGTGTCTTCACACCGGGGCTGCATCCATCTAGCCTGACTACAACACAGGTCTGATTGAGGGATTGTTTCTATGATAGTCCTGTAATGTTCGGTTGTTCTTTTTCACTTCTTGTTAGCCGTTCTAGCCAAGTCACTGAACTCTTAAGCATAGGACACTTCCCAGAATAATCCGGAAACAATGCATATTATTTATATAGATGTCAGTGTCCTGCCTCTGACAGTTTTTTGTTTGGCTGTTTATTTTGTTTCACCAGATTATAATCCCCTAATTTAGTCATAGTTTCCCATTCACCACATACTGTCTGCCAATCATACGGCCACCACCAACCAAGGAGAGGTGTAAGCAAGCACGTGCCTCTTCTGACACATGCGGTCACCTGCATCTTTATGAACCGCCATGCATATTATTGGGCAGCCAGACAAACTCTGTAGGAAGGCGCTTGTCACCCCCATGGATTCATCAACTCACAGACATCAGTGATTTGCTGGTTGATCAGGTTGCGTACGACGGCTGTGTGCAGCTGAGACAGTTTTAATCAGAATCAACATCAGTCTACTTTATTGATTCAGATTTTTTTTTTTTTTTCAACTTGCTAAACCTGTGTTTACACTGAGACATGATGTCTGCAATCTCCATAATTAAAAAAAACAAACAAAAAAAATACAAAACAAAAAAAAACAAAAAAAAAAACAAACAATAGTGGCGTTTCATGATATATGAACACACTTGGTCCACGATTGGGGTGTACAAAAGGAGGCAGAGTGCATCCTGCAAAATGAAACTTGAGGGAATCGTGCTGCCAGGTTCCTCTTCAATGGCACATCAAAATATGCTGCAATCCTTTAAGATCTACTGCGCTCCATTACGATTCCCACATTCTATCTCGAATGCCATCAATTTGTAATACAGAAGGTGCTTCTCCATTCGCGGTTTTGCACCAGCGCCCCCGCATACTCGCGGATTGCCGACAAACCCGGAAGTGTCTTGCAGTGGTCCGAGGGGATGCTCAGGGAGTGCAGGGCCTTTTTCCACTGTTGGCTAAGATAAGCCCAGCCTTAGGATTGAGATAGTGACAGAATATTAGTGAATGTTTTGGAGATGGGCCTTGGCGCAGCAAGGTATAACTAAAGGTGTACGTAAAACAAAACAAAAAAACTTCCAGCCAATGGGCTGTATGTGGCTAATGGTTTTAATTACCCATGTGCTTGTCATATCTTATGAAGTTATACAGTTATGTTGACATTACCAGATGTGACATGCTCCACCGAATGTTGGCGGTGTTTCAACTGACACCGGAGCTTTTGAGACAAAATGCGGTTTATCCGGACTTTCAATCTTTCAAGTAAGCAAGTGAATGTTGAGTACTAAACAAGTATTCAAAGCGCACTTACTTACTTGACAGATCGAAAGTCCGGATAAGCTGCGTTTTGTTTCAAATCTCCGGTGTCAGTTGCGACACCACCTACATTCGGTGGAGTGCGTCACAAATTAGCAAAGTTAAAATGAGATAACTAATTTTCTGACCAGAGCAGTGGTGGCCTGGTGGTAAGGCACTGGATCCCTGATCCTAAGGTTGGGGGTTCAAGTCCCATTCTCCACAAGGTCGTCAACGTCCCCCCAGTGGAGCTAACTGGGTTATCAAAGGCCGGCCACGTCTCTCACTGTCTGCGATGTGAGGTTCATGTAAAAGAACCAT
The DNA here is from genome assembly GCA_024760905.1 of Plotosus lineatus. Lineage (NCBI taxonomy): Eukaryota > Metazoa > Chordata > Actinopteri > Siluriformes > Plotosidae > Plotosus > Plotosus lineatus. The sequence goes on from CM045750.1 coordinate 19,562,244, forward strand.
TGTTGACTTTCGCCAAGAGCAGCTGCAAAGCCGTCAATGTGTTTCTAACCTGCAATGGTCTGGGGAGCCATCCAGGGTGTACTCTCCCCTCAGCCGGAATGGGCGCTGGCCTCCCTGGGACCCTAATTATTATTAAGCCTTAACAGAATGAATGAATGAATGGATTTTCTGACCAGATTATCCTTCAGGTAACAGTATAGTCCATTATGACTTGAATTCTGTGGTTCTTGACAGTGTAACTCAACCATATGTGGCTCTGCCCTTGAACTCCTTTCGATATTGCATACTAATGCACGTAATCTTTAGAGAAGAGCATGTAGTTTACCGTTCCGAAATTTAAATTCAAAGCACTTTTCTAGAGCGAACTGACTTGAATGATAACGGTTTAAGATAAGTAATGGCTCTCAAATAGGCTGACAGGGCTCCTCACTGAGTCCCCAGCCCCACCCTCATGTATGTTTATGCATGTATGTATTTATTTATTTATTTTTACTTTCTCTTGATTCCTTTCTATTCATTATTTCTTTCTTTCACAACAAAAATCACAGAAAAAGAACAGTTTATACTCTATTAAATAACAGTTTACTAAACTGCAAGTGCCTGAAGCAGTTTGGGGATTTGGGGAAACAAGGACTTGACGAACAGGCTTTGCGATCACTCAGGCGTGTTTATCTTCTTTCACTTTATGTTCACTTTAATACTTTCCCATCACACTCTGAGACACATTCAACCACACACTCAGACACTCACCTTTCTCAGCATGGCAGGTTAACCCCGACTCTTACTCTCTGCTTACAAGTAAACAAATGACACTAATAAGAGATTGCCAGTGATTACACACAGCTGAACCTTATTACATTTTATCTGGCAGTTCTACATTAGTCCTTTTCACAGATAAATTATGCTCAATCATGTCCCTGCTGCCACAGTGTTCATTTGTTTTAAACAAAAATTATGATGAAAATACTTGTCGGTGAGTGTATTAATAAATACAGCGATTCCTCACTTTCCGCGGTTAATGAGGACCGAGACACGCCCTCTCCCTGGACCTCCAATTTCCGTGACGTAAGCTTGACCCCCTGACTGACGTTTACGTACATGTGTATATGAGATTTCCTTTAGGCTTTTTCTCTTTATTACGGGTCGCCACAGCGAATGATTCGCACGTTTGATTTGGCAGAGGTTTTTATGTCGATGCCCTTCCTGACACAACCTTTTCGCAAGTGACAGAAATAGCTGAAATATTATATATGAATAGCTCTTTACGAAAGTCAGCAATGGCTCTTTTACATGAACCTCTCACCATAGACAGTGAGAGACATGGCCGATATATATATATATATATATATATATTTTTTTTTTCCTTTAGCAGAGGTTTAGCGACGTCCTGGTTAGCACACAGCTGTCTCACAGCATGAATCCTCTGAGTGTCTCTATGTGGGGTTTGCTTGTTTTATATGATTATATACGTTTCATCTGGGTACTCAGGTTTTCTTCTACAGTCCAAAGACATGCACCTTAGACTAATTGGCTCATATATGCTCCATCCAATCCAAATATGAGTAAACTCAGTAAGCTAAGTGAATGAGTTGGTGATTTCAACCCTGATCTCTTCAGACCACAGCACATTTTCCGCCATGCAGTTGATCGTCCTGATATAAGCTTTTGCAAACTTGAACCAGGACTGGAAAGCATATCTTCCAATGTTGAGAAAAAAAAAATCAAGAATATGTAATATTGCTGGCAGTTGTAGAACACAACCGATACATGCAGTGCCTTTAGTGTTACTGTAGGCCTCCTGGCAGCCACCTGTACCAATACTGTTTTTGTCTTTTCTTCAATTTTGAAAGTGAAAGGCCAGCCGGTCCAGTTTTTTTTTTTTTTTTTTTGTATTGTGCAATATTTTCTCCACTTATTATTTATTATTATTTATGATTTATTATTGTGCTACACTGTGGTATATGTAATGCCTTTAAAATTGTTTATGCTCTTCTCATGATACCTGTCAACATAGCGATAGATGCCTTTGACAAGCGTCTGTTTTTTTGTTTTTTTTACAGGCTGTTTTTTTTTTTTTTTTTTTTTTTTTTTGGGGGGGGGGGTTTGCAGTAAGATACAACAATTAATTTAATGTCAGGGAACCCCCAACGAGATTATCTGAACTCCATTTACAGTTAAGTCGAGTTATTTTTAATGATGGATAGGATCAGGAATGAGGACATCAGAGGGACAGCCCATGTATGATGTTTTGGAGACAAAGTTAGAGAGGCTCGATTGAGATGGTTTGGACATGTACAGAGGAGGGATAGTGAGTATATTGGTAGTAGGATAGTGAGGATGGAACTACCAGGCAGAAGGCCTAGAGGAAGACCAACAGGAAGATTTATGGATGTAGTGAAGGAAGACATGAAGGTAATTGGTGTAAGAGAAGAAGATGTAGAGGATAGGGCGAGATGGAGGCGGATGATTCGCTGTGACGACCCCTGAACGGAACAGGAAAAGAAGAAGAAGAGGTGACTGTCTGTATTCCTTTCGGCTTTTTCCCTTTTACTCGGGAGTCGCCACAGCGAATCATCTGATTCGCACGTTTGATTTGGCAGAGGTTTTTATGTCGGGTGTCCTTCATGTCACAACCCTTTTTAGCAAGGGACAGAAACACGCTGACGGCTTTGCAGCTCCTCTTTGCGAAAGTCAGCAATGGTTCTTTTACATACCTCTCACCATAGACAGTGACAGACATGGCCCGCCTTTGATAACCCATTTATCTGCACTGGGGGGACAGTGACAACCTTGAGGAGAGTGGGACTCGAAACCCCAACCTTTGGATCAGCGATCCAGCGCCCTATACCACTAGACCACCACTGCCCCTACTTGACTACTTACTTAAGGTGACTACTTACTACAATTTAACAAAGGTTAAAATGTGGGTCTCCTGAATGGTGCAAGGTGTGTGATTATCAACCTGGAGATCGCAAGTTCAAATCCAAGTTGATGCTGCAGACATCCATGACTAGTTGATTGGGAGGGTGGGCTGGCATACACTCTCTTGTCACTCATGGTGATCACCAGCCAATCCATGGGAATCTTTGAGTTTATTCATACAAAAGGGGTAGATAGCATGTTCCTTCAGAATTGTCTTGGGCGCCTCCAAATGCACATGCTCAGCAGTTCATAAAGAGGTGGGTGGCAGCATCGCATATCATGAAGGGGGCATGTGCGTGCTTACATCACTCCTTGATTGGTGGTGGTCACATATTATAGGGAGGGAATACTTGATGGGTAGAAACTGGATACGGCTAAAATGGGTGTGTGTTTGGGGGTTATAATATACATTCCCCATTTTTTTAAGTTGAATTTGACAAATTAAAAATCACATGAAAAGAGAAAAAAAAAAAGTTTTGACATGATTTATCTTTTTTTTTATCATTTTTAAACTTCAGAAGAAAAAAAAAAAAAAACATGCTTTGGATTTATATTTACTGTGAAGTCTCAGAATGGCAGATCTGTCTCACCTTCAAGAGGAAGTAAGGGATCAAGTGATTGATGTGGCTGCCACTTGACCACAGGTAAGTTTCCAATTGAATCTAGAGAGTGCCAATATATATTCATTGAAAATGTCATCTGCAGAATGTATGACATTCAAACTCCCCAGCAGGAATATTTGCTCTCCAATACTGCAGTCAGTGAAAGGTGTGTAATCGCCAATCACTGATTAGAAAAAGGGACATGTGTTTACTCACACAGGGACGTCAGTGACAACACTTTAGAAGATTGAGGGGTAGCCTTGGTGGTGCTGTATACTGGACCAGGTATGCCATGACAGGCAGGAGGTAGCTTTCCGAATTGTTAATTTTGATTTCTTTGCCAAATTATAGGAATTTGCATCCAGATGTTTTGCGACTCTAAACACAAGCAAATAGTGTGCCTTAAAATAAGTATATAATAATAATAATAATTTATATATATTTATATATATGGCGTCCGTCAGTCTCGAAGAACTACGGACTTGCACTCTGGCTGGTATCCCGGCTGGTAATACTCTCCAGTGTGCAGAGCATGGGTAGAAAGTATGGAGGACAGGCTGTTACCCCAGCAGCAAGCCCTCTCCCCCCCCCCCCTTGGCGCCACCAGAACGATCCATTGGAAGGACAGAAGGCGGTATGACTAGGTTCCAGTGCTGCTGCAGGATTTGGCGGAACGTTGCTGTGAACGAACTGCCTCAGGAGACTCCGAGTTCCAATTAGAAACACACTGACGGCAATGCAGCTACTCTTGACGAAAGTCACAAATGGTTCTTTTACATGAACCTCACACTATAGACAGTGAGAGACATGGCCAGCCTTTGATAACCCACTTAGCTCCACTTGGGGGAGGTTGGCAACTTGTTGAGATTGGGGCTTGAACCCCCAACTCTAGGATCAGTGATCCAGCCGACATTACCACCAGGCTACCACTGCCCAAATATCTTAATAATTCAAATATTATATGTAAATAAAATACAAATGGTGAGACCAAGAATTTCAGCAAGTCTCAAACTTTTCTCAAATTTCCCATGTGGAAATCTCCAACTTTTTCGATGCCGAGAATGTCATGAGACAGTACAAGTATTTGAGAGCATTTTCGGAATGAAAAGAAACAGCTGTGAATTGTCACTTGCATCAGTTGCTTTTCTACTGCAGCTCGATTCTGATCACACCTTTAAATACCATATTTAGGAGAAAAAAAATAAGTGTATGTATTTCAATCATCAGTCAATCATCTTCTCCTGGTTGATCCAGAGTTGGGCCATGGGGCAGTATCGTCATCACTAAGGTCCAGGCATTCCTTTCCCCAGCCACTTCCTTCCGCTCTTCCAGGGTGACATAAGGTGTTCTCAGACCGGTCGGGAGACATAGTCCCTCCACTGTGTTCTGGTCGGCCCCGGGGTCCCTTCCCTTGTGCCCAAAACACCACAGCAGGAAGACATTCAGAAGGCATTGTAGTTAGATGACCAAACCAACTGGCTCCTCTCAATGCAGAGCAGCAGTGGTTCTACTCCTAGCTTCTCTCATATGGCCGAGTTTCTCACCATATCTCTCAGGGACAGAAGCTCATTTCAGCCCACTTGTAATCGTGATTTATTCTTTTGGTCACTGCCGATCGACTGGTGAAGCAGAAGCAAGAGTTTGGTCTTTCGGCTCAGCTCCCTCTCACCGCGCCGGACCGGTATAAGCTCTGCTGAAATGCAGAGGCCACACCAATCCGCCTGTCGATCTCCAGTTCCATCCTTTCCTCAGTTGAGCCCAGGATACTTTAATTCCTGAACTTGAGCATACATAATCTTGACTATACATTCTGTTTATAATGTACATTATTCCGCTTACTTTTTCCGTTGTACATAAGTTGTAATGCCTGACCGAAGAACGTATATGCGTTCAATCATGAGTTGATGCTTTTGTTCTCTGTACTTTACAATTCCCTTCACTTCTATTTTACAGCCTGCATGGTTCATGTGTATGTTTTATGAGACTCTCAATTCAGTGTTTGGCTCTTACGACTAATTAGTGGTGTGCATGTTGTGATATGGTGTCTTTATTTGCTGTCATGAAGTGTGCTTCAAATATTTATTAGTGATTCTGTTGCCCCTTTCATGTAGAGGCTATTACTGATGTCTTTTGCTGTTACTTTGGATTTTTACTTCACAAATCTGACAATGTGTGTCATCAACTGCTGTTGTTTTTCATGGCTGATATGTTTGATGTTAGGTTGGTAATACACCAGTCATTTTCTATCCTTTGCAGGACATTCAAAATTCCTCTATTGTCTAAGCCCAATGCTTGTGTAATGGGTCTGATAGGTTTTCGCTCATTTGTCAGCTTCAAAAATGGCTCGCTTTTCTCTGATAGACAGCTCGCTGCTTTATCTTCGCACAATAAAAACAGTCATTTCAGGGGAAAACCACAAGGCTCAAAGCAAAGGGTTTAGAGCTATTAACTATATTTTATATTATTCCAAACGTGCACAGCCAAGCAACAAGAAAATCATGGAAGCAACATAACCTGATCATAAAAATAGCATTAAATAATTCAAATAATTCATTTTCTGAACCACATAATCCTAATTAGGGTTGCAGGGAGGCTGGTGCCCATCCCAGCTGACTCTGGGAGAGGGCAGAATACACCCTAAACAACTCACCAGGCCATCACAGGGCAGAAACACACTGATGGATATGCAGGTACTCTTGTCGAAAGTCAGCAATGTTTTTTTTTGTTTTTTGTTTTTTTTACACGAACCTCTAACCATAGACACTGAGAGACATGTCCAGCCTTTGATAACCCAGGGGGGCAGTGACAACCTGTTGAGGGTGGGGCTTGAACCCCCAACCTTGGGATCAGCGATCCAGCACCTTACCATCAGGCCGCCACCACCATATTATTATTATTATTATTATTATTATTATTATTATTATTATTATTATTACTGTTTCTTTGCATCAGTGAAACAAATACATGACACATTGCTGGAATACTGGTCTCGTGGCATAGGGTGCTGGATCACTGATCCAAAGGTTGGGGGTTCGAGTCCCACTCTCCACAAGGTTGTCACTGTCCCTACAGTGCAGCTAACTTGGTTATCAAAGGCCAGCCATGTCTCTCACTGTCTATGGTGTGAGGTTCATGTAAAAGAATCATTGCTGACATTCAACAAGAGTGGGCTGCAAAGCTATTGGTGTGTTTCCACCCTGTGATGGTCTGGCAAACTGTCCAGGGTGTACTCTGCCCTCACCTGGAGTTGGCTGGGTTGGGCGCCAGCCTCCCTGTGGCCCTAATTTGGATTAAGTGGTTACAGAAAATGATGATAATAATAATAATAATAATAATAATAATAATAATAATAATGTTTATAAATATTTTGCCTTGAAAAGCCATTTCATGTAGCTCTTTCTTTTTAAACTATTTACTTTAAGTATGTTATGAAAGTTTACAATGAATTGTGCAATAGGCAACAAAAAAAAAAAAAAAAAAAAAAAAAAAAAAGAAGAAAGACAGAAAAAAACTAATCAAGCACATTATAATGACTACGGCTCCTGTGTCCTGCCTGAGATCCCTTAGTACTTAAATTTATTAACTCCACAGAAGATATTTCAAACAGCCAGTTATCATAAGATTCCACGTGTCTGCTTAAATAGCCTCAACCTGCTGTCTATCTCTCCTTTCCTTTCTTAGTCTTTCAGCTATACTGCAGGCTGAGGATTACACCCACATATCCTCCTATTCCTGTTATGCATGCAAACACAGTGGACCACTGCCAGACACTGCCGTAAATAAGAGTCTCTGTGTGCTTTTAGCTGACTGGCAGTGAAGCAATTAGAGAGGTACAATGTCTCACTCCATCCTCCCAGCACCATACTGCAAAGAAAAAAAAGAAAAAAAAAAGATAGGGAAAACACGTGCGCACATACAAACCGTATAAACAGCAATTCCAAATATAGTAACCATGAAGCATAAGAGTGCATACTCTGACATGGGTAAGATGGTGAAGGTGTAGAATATATTTTAAGCAGCGGTGCTGCCAGAAAATTACACCGACTCCGCATTTGATTTTAAACATGATGCAACGAAATTTTTTTTCAGTTTTTAAAACTGAAGGACAAATAATTTTACTTCTGCAATACTTTGTCCATATTTTCACAAACATCTAATGAGCACAGCTTCCTCTTCTCTGGAGAATATCTCACCTGACAGTAAAACTCTAAGGTAATGTGATTCTAGCTTACAGGCTCCAGGAGGACTTTCACACTGGAGCTTTTGGTGTGTGCCAGGGTCGTCTTTGCTTTATACTTCAGTTTATTTAACTATTGGGAACATCAGCAGTGATAAATTCTTGCTTCACTCATCCACTAATTTTATAAACGGGCAAAAAAGTTGGTGAATTGGTGAGAGTTTAAAGCATACGTACATCACACATGTATGGGTAGGTCTTGGAGTTGACAGCATAGCGTGCCACTGGCTGGGTGAGGAAGTCCCGGCACCATCTATGTTCATGTCAGATTTCCCTTGATGAGTTCACACTAGAGCAGGAAAGGAAATGATGAAAGCCAAAGACATGCTTTTTACTGGTATTGCATGGTCAGAGACCTTAATGTAACCTGATGCTGTGTTCACCTCGCCATATTTTTTTTCCAATTATTAAAGTGAGGTTAAGTTAGATTGGCTGATGCAGGAAACCCAAACTAAGAGGAGATAACTCAGCTGTTGGTACTGCAGAACCACACTTTCATTATTTGAGTTCCCATTTTATATCCATGTCACCATGAAAGAATAGTGCATTGATGCGATAACCTGCTCAGTCAGCTCATCCGCTGATTCATTTTATTACCACATTAATGTTGCTGAGTCTCGTCCAAACCAACCTGAGCAACAGTGGAAGGGTGACTGATTCATGCTGCGATCAACGCTGAATGCTCCCCATGCAAATCTTAGAAAGCGTAACCTGTTTTTTTTTTTTTTTTCCCCTCCACCAGATAGTATATTTTGATAAATTTCATTATTGGACGCAAAGAACTGAAAATCAACCAACATTGAGATTCTGGTGGACATTTTTAAACCTTTAACTGTTTTCACAGTTATAATCACACACTTATAACTTACAAACATTGCAAAATATATTCTTATCATGTTTCATATTTGATAACAAAATAAAGCTTGTGATAAGTCCCGATTTATTATGATGCGTAATTCATTTTAAAATATATGTACAGGGATCCCTCGCTACTTCGTGCTTCAAATCCTGCGGATTTGCTGCATCACTGTCTAAAAACAAATAAATAAATAAACAATCATCAAATTAAAAAATAAGGAAATTAAGGAAGAATATGGTAAAAAGTTCAGGAAAATGTCACAAAAATAAGGACAATTATTTAAAAAAAAACCCTAAACCAACAACAAAAAAAAAAACCTCAAAACCTCCCATGAAAACTCTTTACATTGTTGCATCTGTGCACATCTGTGTGCATGCATGCGTTCAAGAGTGTATGTATGTGTGTCATCTCCTTCTCATACAATACCATCTGTATGTGTGTACAGTATTTATATATATATTTTTGAATGTTTAATTGTTATTATAAGCATTTATAGCATTGAATATGTGTTTGTTGATATCATATACACATATACATGTAAGTAAATGTGAGTCTCGGGGGGGGGGGTCCTACTTTGCGGATTTTGATGGTTGCGTGGCGATCTCAGTCCCAATAAACCGCAGAAACTGAGGGATCCCTGTATTTTTTTTTCTTTAGTAAGACATCAAGGCAGGGTTAAAACATGCCCTTCTAGACTACCAGAGATCAAAGCCTGCCCAGATTACTTCCGTAGAGTAAAGTCAAACTTTTGATTGGACAGAGCCATAATTTACTTAAATGTGTATATCTACTTACTAAGTTCTGTGCATGCCTCATGGAAAGCAAAGCTATTGTATCAGGGAATAGAGTTGGGAAGTCCCTGAAGTTTTAACTGGCTATCCAGTAACCAATATACACCAGGAAATGTCCAGTTCATGAAAAAAAAAAAAAAAAAAAAAAACTCCACAAGACTGACATTTGACTGCATACATAAAACCAGAGCTTTAAGATTCAGCTGTCCATAGCAGTTTCAGAACCGATACCCATCTAGAGCAGCGCAGCATGGAATCTCTCGAACCTTTCTTCAGTTGATAACCAATGGTGGCTTTCCATTTGTTAATATATCTGCTGTCAGACTTAATTCAGTAACCGAATTTTACATTGCTATTATTTTGGATTTTTTTTTTCATGCATAAACAAACTGTCAATTCCTATTTTTTTTTTTTTTTTTTAATTTCTTTGTGTTTTGTTTAGTTGTCTCACAAGTTTTGTTCTACGAGTTGTGTTTTGTTTACTTAAGGTCTTTAAATAATTAATCCCTCTCCCCTAAATTACCACCAAACACTTTTTAAGTAGATTCTTCAATATAATTACTACATGACACATTAAACTAGTTTGCAAAACAAAGTATCTCGCTGGATCTCACTGAGTCATCCAGTCAAACTGCTTCGGGCTTTACTTTTTATTAGTCCTAGTTATTATAAAACCCAATGCCCGGAAGCAGGCACTTTCTACAGGTGCAATAATGTTACTCTCAGCTGTATAATATGGGCACCGGGCTCGGGAAATCAGGGAAAAAGTATTTGTTTTATTTCCCACCTCACGCTTAAAATTACACTAGAAGCGGCAAGAACACTTTAAAGACCTTGACCAAGAAGTAATGCAAACAGTTACACTGCCCTCCATAATTACTAATACCTCTTATTAAAATGTGTTCTCTAGCTTCTAATTAATTCAGTTGGTTTCAGACCACAATGAAAAAAAAAAAAACAAAAAAAAAAGAAAGAAAATCCACCCTTTAATTCAAGTGCATTTATTCCGTGGGGAAAAAAATCCCACATTATAAAATTAAAACAATAAATAGTAATAAAAGCGCCGAATGTTCTCCTATAATGTTTGTTAAGATAAGATGGGATAATACTGAGAGAGAGAGAGAGAGAGAGAGAGAGACATTCTTCTCTGCACAATACATACTCTAAATCATCCAGCAGGCTGGTTCCTCTCCTCTGCACTCTCCTCTTCAGCTCACTCCAAGGTTCTCAATGGGGTTGAGGTCAGGTGACTGAGATGGCCATGGGAGGAGCTTGATTCTGTGCCTGGTGAATCATTTTTGTGTCGACTTGCCCACATGTTTAGGGTCATTATCTTGCCAAAAGACCCAGTGGAAACTGGTTCCCAGTGCCTCTGGAAGAAAAACAGGCCCACAGCATCACCAATCCTTCACGTACTCTACAGTGGGCATGAGGTGCTTTTATGCAGACTCATCGTTTATGTTCTACAAAACCCACTTAGAGTGTTTGTTGCCAAAAAGCTCAATCATGGTCTCATCTGATCAAAGCACACGATCCCGGTTGAAGTCCCAGTATCTCTTAGCGAACTCCAGATGTTTGCATTTATGATTGTGAGTCAGAAAAGGGTTTTCTTTCTGCATGTCTCCTAAACAGCTTGGGATGTCGATGGCGCCTGATGGTTGTTTTGGAGACTTTTTGACTTCATTTATTGCAATTCTTTAACACTGAGCTTTGAAGAAGTCTTTTTTTATTTTTATTTTTTGAAGAATTTATTTATTTATTAGTTTATTATTTCATCATCCTCACTGTGTGTTGTGGAAAAATAATCTTGTGTCCTTGTCCAGGCTTGTTTACCACTGTTCCGGTTGTTTTAAACTTCTTAATGATTCCTCTGACAGTAGATATGTGCAGGTGCAGGCAAGAGGTTATTTTCTTGTAATCATTGTCTGACTTGGGAAGGTCGACATGTATCTGCCTTACTTGAATGCTGTGCTCCGTTGTCTTTCCCATTTTGAAGAGTGGATAACAGAAATGGCCTTTGTGTCATGTCATATTAAGACGACAGGGAAACAGGAAGTGATAAATGAACAGGAAGTGATGAATTAATAATTCCATGTTCCTCGATGCTCTGATCAACTTTATAAACCACTGTAGAAATTACAGAAATAAGCCGATTACATTTATTTCCGGGGAATTGTTTGGAGTGTAAATAAATGTAGAACAGGTGATTTTATAAAAAAAAAAAAAAAAAAAAAAAAAAAAAAGATTTCTTAATCAAATGTTTCTATTCCCTTAAAATTCACTTGAGTGAACTGTGACATTTTTCTCTTTCTTTCTTTCTTTCGTTCTTTCTTTCTTTCTTTCCAATTTTCAGTGTGAGAATAGCTTCTGCAAAAAAAAAAAAAAAAAAAAAAAAAAAAACTTTTTTTTTTTTTAATCCATTCATCAAATCTTAACAATGGGGCCAATAATTATTGAGGGCATTGCATATGTTGTACATGTTAAATATATCACATTCGAAAAACATCGGAAGAGAATTACCATTCCAGATAAACATGGTGTACTGTATTTTTCTAATATGGCGTCGTGGTTAGCACATCTGCCTCACAGCAAGAAGCCCTGGGTTCGATTGCCGGCCTGGGCGTTTCTGTGTGGCGTTTGCATGTTCTCCCCATGCTCGGGTGGGTTTCTTCTGGGTACTCCAGTTTCCTTCCACAGTCCAAAAACATGCACAGTAAGCTAATTGGCCGTTCTAAATTGCCCATAGGATCGCATCATGCAGAAGGTAATGGCAAACCACTGCACTATCCTGGCCAAGAAAACCTCCATGAAGATAATAATGAAGGTGTTATCCTTCATGGCAGGTCGCCAAGAGTCGTCCGACGACTCGGAAGGTACCAGACCATTTTTCTAATGTTTTTTTTTTTTTCCCCTCCCAATTTAGTCTCACTGTTCTACGAACCTCATAGGTTCTACTCAACAGAGAGAACCGTTCATGAGTGTTTTTATGTGGCTGACCAGAGAAAATCAGAGTGCGGTACAGGAGGAAAATGAAAATGCAGTGTATGAGGGGATTAAAACTGCGCCACAATCAAGGAGTTCCACAGCGATTGGGCCATTCCATTTCCAAAACCGAGATGTCACTCCATTTCTGATGAACTTTTCCATTGATTCGTCACAGCTCACATTTAACCAAGGAGTACTGACAGATTCCCTTGGCTCTAGTTTGCTGAGGAAAATGACCTTTTTCCAATTTGTTGGATTATACCAGTTCATTACCCTTCCATTATGATTGTTTGGTTCCCCAATGTGATTTCACCAACACGTGGACAGAAACATTTTCCAGAACAGTACATACAGCAGGGCACTATTTGTTAAAATTATATAACCATTTATTGTCAATAGGACATAATTTTAAAATAAAACAAGAAAGATGCTTCTTTTCACTTACTGTTCCCTCATATGAATCATGTCCTGCAAACCCCATGACCTCTAACCTATTTCTGATTTGTTCAAGTGATACAAGTAATGCAAAATTACACATCTAAATCAGCTCTGTCTTTGCGTACAGGTTAAATTATTGTTCCAGCAGGGTGATCACTGTGCCCGGTGGTGTATTGTTTAGGCTGCAGGAGCCCTAAGCAAGGTCTAAACCAGGGGTCCCCAATCTTATCCACAAAGGCCCGGTGTGGGTGGAGGTTTTTACTTCAACCAAACAGTAGCCACACCTTCCACGTGTTTCAATCACCGGTCATCAAAAAAAAAAAAAAAAAAATACATTCCACATGCATGTTTCAAGTCTGTAGTGGGGCCATCTTGGTGAGATCACCTTGCTTTAAAACTTAAGCAAGTTTTAAAGCAAGGTGATCTCACCAAGATGGCCCCACTTCAGACTTGAAACACCAATGTCCAATCTGTTTTTTGTTTACTTTTCTTTTGATGATCAGTGATTGGTGGAAACAGGTGGAAGGTGTGGTTACTGTTTGGTTGAAGTGAAAACCTGCATCCACACCGCCCCTTTGTGGATAAGATTGGAGACCCCTGGCCTAGACCAAACGTTGGCACCAAGCAGTATGAATGGGGACCAGTAAAAATGTTGTGAAGGTAACCCTCTATGGACATGCATCCCATCCAGGAGGCACTGCATGCCTAGCTGCTTCACACAAAGGACACCCAGGGATAAACTCTGGCCGGATCAGCCAGTAGGCTTGGAGTAAAAACCCAACTGATGATCATTTTTCTTTTTCTTTTGTTTTGTAGCATGGAAACACTATGATCACTCTATACTTAAAAATCCCCAACCAAATCTCATTCATTCACTCATTCATTTTCTAAACCACTTAATTCAATTAGAGTAGCATGGGAGACTGGGGTCCATCTCAGCCTACTCTTGTTGAGGGTAGGATACACCCAGAGATTGCAAGTTCAAATCTGTTCAGTTCAGTTCATTTTCTGTAACCGTTTAATCCTAATTAGAGTTGCAGGGAGGCTGACGCCCAGCTGCAGAGTACACCCCAGACAGCTCGCCAGGCCATCACAGGGCGGAAACACGCTGGCGGCTCTGCAACTACTCTTGATGAAAGTAAGCAATGGCTCTTTTACGTGAACCTCTCACCATAGACAGTGAGAGACATGGCCGGCCTTTGATAATCCAGTTAATGGCACACTTGGTAGATGGGGAGGGGGAGGGGGCAGGGGGGTGGGGGCAGTGACAACCCATTGAGAGTAGGGCTTGAACCCCCGACCTTAGGATCAGTGATCCAGCACGCTACCACCAGGCCAACACTATGGGACAAACGTTTTAACCTTCATCGCTGAATATTGGGATACATTTAATATAATAGATCTTTCTGGAGGTGTTGGTATGAAGCTTGAGGGGTTGGAATTTATTTTAGAAAGCATATTGATTTTATGTTATGTGATTACTGAAATGTGTCAACACAGTATTTCAAACATTTGAGGATAAATTACACAACAGATCACTTGAATTCATATGTGCCAGAGCATAAAGGTGGCCCTGCTATGGACTGCCGAGCTGTCCATACTGTAACCCACCTTTGACTGAAATAGAATCCAGTCTTCTCTCCACCCTATTAGAATTAAGCCTTTCAAACGATAATCGAATGAACGCAACATATCGGCATCCTCCGAGCAATTTAGGTGATTTCACTACTCAACTTTATGGATCAAAATATCCAGAGAATACAAGACTCCTCCCACAATCCAAAATATATGAACATTAAGATAATTGGCTGTTCCAAACTGACCCTAGATTTGAGTGTGAATGTGAATGGTTGTGTGTGGTGGCCTCACAATGTACTGGAGATTCATGGTGCATCTTACCACCGCCCACAGTTGACTGGAGGGGGGGGGGGGGGGGCCAGCCTCCTCATGACTTAAACATGATTAAGCCACTCAGAAAATGCAGGGATGGGTGGAGTGTCAAATACACCACCTTGGCAAAAAAAAAAAAAAAAAAAAAAAAAAAAAAAGTCATAATCTAAAATGTTCATGTATTGCATTAACCTTGAAGACACCATGTAATCTTCATGGCATTGTTGCTCCAGTTGGTGCGGTCGAGGCTCAGCAACATTAATGTGGCAATCAAATGAAGCAGCTGATGAGCTGAATGTACCGAATGAGCAGATTATCACACCAATGGACTTTTTCTTCTTTGATTGCATGGATACAAAATGGAGACTCAAATAGTAAAAAAAAAAGTGGTTCGGGGAGTATGAAGGATCATTTTCACATATGCATTGGCACCCCAGAGTCCTGACCATAACCTGATTGAATGTTTTCTGGATGTGCTGGAGAAAACTTTATGTAGTGTTTCATTTTTTGCCCCCATGGATTTAAGACGTCAGTGAGAAAAGAACCCGACACTGGATGAAAATAAATGTTATGTTGCTTAAGTGAGTTGAAACAATGGCATGATGATTATGTGCTGTAAACAAGGCTACAGGCAAAACAACATATTTGTGTATTTTTTCCCCCTCCAGGCAGTGTACAACGGATATTGTTCTAAAATAAAACCAAGTCAATTTTGATGATTTAGAAATGAGAATCCTTCGTTTACCCGAGCAGTGAAATACAGACATAAAAATTGTTTACAGCAGGCAGCAATATTGTTCATAAATGTGACACAGTGATTAGTATTAATACACACACACACTGTATTCATTAGCCAGGGGAGAAAAATAATAAATTAATTATTTAACTGGCTAACTGTGGTTGCAAGCTGATGAGACCCATGACACCAATTAAATTTGATTAACACAGGAATGTAGCAGTTCCTATCCAGCCTCAGGGTTGATATTTAGAACCCCCGGTGGATCAAGCAGGTAAACCACAGCTATACTTGCCGTCCCTCTTATACAAACATTACATATTAAATTAAATTTTAAGGGGCAGTGGTGGCCCAGTCGTAAAATGCTGGATTACTGATCGGGCCCAACATCGACACCATCAATGGGTTGTCACTGCTGTCTACATCGGTGCACCTAACTGGGTTATCAAAGACCAGCCGCCATATCTCTCACTGTCTGTGGGGGGAGGTTTATGCAAAAGAACCATTGATGACTTTCATCAAGAGTTGGTTGCACACTCATCAGCATGTCTCTGCTCTGTGATGGCCTGCAATGCCGTAGAGTCGGCTGAGATGGGTGGCCCTAATTAGAATTAAGCAGTTCAGAAAATATATGAATGAACGGATTTAAATTCTACTCGTAGAGCAGAACCACACACAAATCACAGACTGTAAAGTAATCCATCCTGTAGCCTCAGATTCATGTTCTTGGCTGACAGGCGTAGTACCTGATGCGCTTATCATTCACTATAGTATTCGACAATTAATACATTATGTATTCTGAGATTTGAGAAGTTCCTGCTAATTAAAGTTGGAAGGAATTATTGTTTGAATTGCTGCAGAATTCGTATCAGCTCAGACCAGCCCAACAATTCTCCTTAGACTTCTCTCATCAGCACTTCCACCTGTTCAAAACAAATTCCAGCCTGTGAGATACTCGGAAATCAGAATATACTGAAACCAGAAATATCTGGCGCCAGCAAACATAACGTGAGATCACATATGTATCCATCATTCTACTATCGGATGTAATAAATAAATTAAGCTTGTGAAGTCTATCTGCTTGCTTTTCATGGTTCTACGATAATAGGATTGGGTAAAGAGTATATGACTCTATGATGCGGATCACTGTTCTACGATAATAGGATTGGGTAAAGCGTATATGACTATGATGCGGATCACTGTTAGACCACCCAAGGCAAGGTTTTAACCACAATCTTGTCTCTGCTCACCCATCCGGATAAATGGATACCAGCAAAGATACTGGGAAGGTAACCTTTGATAGACAAGCGTCCCATCCAGGAGAAGTTGAACTGCTAGTTGCTTGGTGTTAAGGAAGCTGGGGATAAGCTCTAGTCTGTTGAGCTAGTAGGCATGAATGTAAAAGCCAACAGAAATATATACAGGTCTCAATAAATTGATGCTGACACACACACACACACACACACACACACACACACACACACACACACACACACACACACACACACACAGGAAACTTAATGTGGGTGTTTGTGATAGTAAATGCACTGCCATGGCTGAGCTGCATTACTGAGCTGTTCAGCATAAGCCATGATCACAAGGTATGAGCCATGACTCACTGTTCAGTCATCATCTTGTCATTTTCAGTTCTCAGTGAACTTTGCCTTTTATGGTATTTTGTGGGTATTGCTAAATGTAGTGTCATGATCTCAGCCGTTGCCCAAACGCCTAGTGACTCTGAGCTCTCAAACATGGATGCAACACATATACACAGTCAATATGTCTGCTTCAAACGACACCTCCCAGAATGCACTACCACCATCAGGGTCAGCTAGTCTGGAACTAGCAGTCTACTGCACTCATCTCAGAGAATTTATAAGACTCTTATTTTTGGATACAGCAACTGAAGTAATCGTTTGCCATACTCTGTTTGCCGAGCTGGTGATTTACTTTCTGTTTGATTTTCTGTGTTTGCTGTGCCATGTGCTAATTTTTGCCTGTTTACACTGTTTGCTGTATATCTGACTTTAGTGATTACCTGCTCACTTTCAGTTCAAGTGCATTTAAAGTTATTTGCGTTTGCATCCATGTCGGACCGCTTACACCCTGCATATTATCTGTGCATTAAATGTGTGTATTTTCAGTAGACGACTGATCAGCATTTATCACCGTGGAGATATGTGCAGGTTAAAAGAAATTGGTGTTTCTTACACTTTTTTTTGGCCGAGCAAAACCTGACCATCCCCCAACAACACAGAATTCCATAGATGCTAAAATCACCCATAGTCAAGAGTCTTCTTCATTTCCTTCCTGCTGTTCCCTTTTTCCAGGGGTCGTCACAGCATATCATCTGCCTTCATCTTCATGCAAGTCATATTAATGATTTGCATATTCGATTTGGCGTGGATTTTTACATCAGATGCCCTTTCTGATACAACCCTTTAGCAAGGGGCAGAAACACGCTGACGGCTATGCAGCTACTCTTGACAAAAGTCAAAAGTCAGCAATGGTTCTTTTACATGAACCTCTCACCATAGACAGTGAGAGACGTGACATGACAACCTTGTGGAGAGTGGGACTCGAACCCCCAATCCGAGGATCAGCGATCCAGCATCTTTTACCACCAGGCCACCACTGCCCACCAATAGTCAAGAGTCTAAAAAGTCACAAAGATCACACGTTTCCACATGCCAGTGTTTTGGTGTGTACATTAATGGGAGCTTTTTTTTAATTATTATTATTATTATTATTATTATTATTTATTTTATTTTATTATTTATTTATTTTTTTTATTTAATTCTGCTATGACAACACATAACTGAGATCTTGTGGTGCCGTGTGATCTTGATTTGTAATCAAACCATGGGATCTGCTTAGCTTACAAACTAGGTTACATGTCCTGATCCACTTCCTCCGAGTCTTCCTGAACACATTAACTGATTGGCCGAGAGAGGATTTAAACACAGTCGGTAATTCACACCATGTAGTAATTGGCTTATAACCAGGAGTTCCTCTATTGCAATCTTATCATGCTTCTATTGTAGAGCATTCTCGGATATCACTTCCTTCCGATTTGCTGTATGCCCCAACACTTTCCAATTCCGAGAGCATAGCTCTGGATTTGAACTGAAATCAATCTCTTCAGGGGAGTAAAAATAGCCAACGATACCATTACATGTCATCTGAGTCGTTCTCAGTGTGTCACGTGGGGCTCAGTGGATGCCGTTGTCCTGTAACCTGAGGACTCTACGATGGATATGGTGTAATTGCCCCAACAGTGTCACTAAAACATGACACAACATCATCTGAAACAACTGCTTTTGACATATGGGATCACAGTGCTGTGTGTGTGTGTGTGTGTGTGTGTGTGTGTGTGTGTGTGTGTGTGTGTGTGTATATATATATATATATATATATATATATATATATATATATATATATATATATATATATATATATATATATATATATATATGATTAATCCACCTATCTCAGCCTGATCTGAGCAAGGGCAGACCTGCCTTCCAGGTCATCGCAACGCCAACACACACACACACACACACACACACACACACACACACACACACACAGCTATTAATATTCACACTCACACCTAGGGGCAATTTGGAACAGCCAAATTGCGTACTGTTCCTGTTTTTGGACTGTGGGAGGAATACCCAGAGAAAACGTATGGGGAGGATATGCAACTCCACGCAAATACGCCTGAGCCCAGGAATCAAACCCAAGGCTTCTTGCTTGGAAATGAGTGGTACCAAGAGAAAAGATACAACTTCAAACCATGATAATTCTGCTTCTAAACTTGGCTGTAGTTTTGATGTGATTAGGGTCATATCATCAACTGCGATTTAACAAGGTCTATATCTGCCGTTTCATTCAAATTCCAGACAGACCTTGCTAATTCTCAGTGGACGAAATGTAGAGCAGTGGTAGCGCGCTGGTTAAAGCTCCAAGTGAATTATTCGAAGGTCAGGCATTCAAATCCCTCAAATCCCTCTACCATCAAGCTGCCACTGGTGGGCCCTTGAACAAGGCCCTTAACAGTCAATGTCTCAGTTGTATAAAAATGATAAATGTAACTCGCTCTGGATAAGGATGTCTGCCATATGCTATAAATGTCAAACATGGTATTTTGGAATGTGAGGTAGTTTTTGTGTTTTTTCTAAACACATTACATTCTTGTAGTACATTAAAATATTGTTTAGCAAACTTCTAACAAACTTCAACATTCAATGTTGATAGAATAGTCTTCTGGAGTGATTGAAAATGGAGATCTGGCTGTTGAAGTTCTTACCTACTGCTTCTAGTTCTTTCTGAGCTGTATTGCAGTGGTCCTTGGCTCCTGGGCTATTTTTTCTGTCTCATATTTTGACTCTCTCTCTCTCTCTCTCTCTCTCTCTCTCTCTCTCTCTCTCTCTCTCTCTCTCTCTCTCTCTCTTCCTCTCTCCCTGAAAAAGGGGAAAAGCCAAAAGGAAATCGCTCTGATGAATACAGGGATCCCTCACTTGTCGTGGTTAAAGGGGACCGAGACCCCCCTCGATTGCAGATTTCACGGAAGTAGGATCGACTTCCCTGACTGACGTATACACACGTGTATATATGTATGTAATGTCAATAAATACATATTCAATGCTATAAATGC
This sequence comes from Plotosus lineatus, assembly GCA_024760905.1. NCBI lineage: Eukaryota > Metazoa > Chordata > Actinopteri > Siluriformes > Plotosidae > Plotosus > Plotosus lineatus. Next base: position 19,582,364 of record CM045750.1, read on the forward strand.
TTATCGTAACAATTAAACACTCAAAAATAATGCATAAGATGTAAATAAAATATAAACACACACACACACACACATACACGCACACACACACACACACACACACACACACACACACACACACACACACACACACATACACGCAGACACACACACACACACACACACACACGCACAAAGATGTGAACCTCACATAAAAAATGTAAATATTATTTTATTTTATTTATTTATTTATTTTTTTTTGCATACTTGGCTTTGCTTTGCGGCATTTTTCAATTAATATTTTTGTAAAAACCCACGATGCACTGAAGCTGCAGAAACTGAAGCACTTAGTAAGAAGTAGCGAGGGATCGTAAAATAGGAATTAGAAAATTAATTTGTAAACAGTGCCGTCGCGGCGCTGCTTTATATTTTTGAGGAGGTCTTGAGAAAGCCTCAACACATTAACTTTTTTTTTTTTTTTTTTTTTTTTTTTGCGCTTCAGTCTGGTGCCAACAGATTTGTCATATCTTCCCCTAAATCAGTAATAATGCTGGGACAGTATGGTGGTCTTGCAGCAAGAATGTCCTAGGTTTAAGTCCCATGCTCAGCAAGGGGTCATTTGTTTAGACTTTGCATGTTCTTCCCATAGGTTTACTCTGGGTTCTCCAGTTTCCTCCCACAGTTTAAATACATGCACATTAGACTACCCTGCGTTCCAAATGGCCCATAGGTGTAAGAGTGAGTGTTTATGAATGTGTTGGTGTTGGTTCTGTGATGGACTGGTCACCTGTACAGGGTGTACTTTGCATTCACCCATTATTGGTCCAGATAGACTTCAGACTTCTTTCTAAAATCCCGAACAGGAATAAGGTGTTTGACAAATTAAATAATTAATTATTAATGCATAATTTATACCTTGTAGGCAAGCTGTGCATAACATGAGCGCTACATGTGTTTGCTAAAACAGCCTCAGGTAAATACATCTTCTATCAGAGTTACTTTTTTTACGATGGTCTGATATCTTTTTAGCTTTCACTTATTGATGTTTTCAGCACATAATCCATCAGTGATTGAATTTGCACTCCACTGAAATCGTCAGTTTCACCTAAATTAGCATCAAGTCGCTCAAACCCTTAAGCTATCGGCATACGACGTGGACAGCTGTGGATGTCTGATAATGTTAATAACAGTACAGCAACAATTGTTGTATTTTCATGCAAAGAACATAATTATAGGCAACATTAATACAGATGCATGTTGTAAATAATTAAACATGAGTATTTTTTTTTTTTTTTTTTTTGTCTCTCTGTGTTACCCAAAATGGTCAGTTGGCTACAATTAGGGACGAAATGTACCTGAGTCAATATATTGCGAATTATGATGAGTAAGGCCCACCAATGGCATTAATTCAACATATAGTTGTACTAAGTCAAACAAAATGTCATTTGGTTGCCTACATATGTCATCTGGGAAAACCTCTGCCCTCGGTAGACCATTTTCATGCCTGAAGTGCTAATTAAGATGACTTGCCTCCCAAACCTTTTCTCACCCCTGTAGCTCTTGTGGATATAAATCTTTCTAGAAAAAAACTCTGTGAGCTTCACCCTGAGTCCAGCTCTTGTCATTTCTGTAATTTCATGCAGTGTAAAGCTTTATGATGTTAGTTGATGTGCATGGCATTTGGCCTTTCACTGGAAATTATCCAGTGTTCAAGAATGTATTTGTTTTAATAATTGTGGCTTTTCTATGGTGATACCGGGGTCGGCACTTCCACTTCATAGCAAGAAAGTTTTGTGTTCAAGTCCCTGGTTCGGGTGCTTCTGTGTGGAGTTTGCACGTTCTCTCAATGCTTGCACGGGTTTCCTTCTACAGTTTAAACATTCAGCCAATTGGATGTTCAGAAATTTCCCATCGTTGGTAATCTGATTATGAATATTTGTGTGTTTGTTGGCCCTGTGATTGTGTGAGAAGTTAATCAGAGTGTACAATTGCCACCATGCCTTGTAAACATAAATAATAAAATAATGTTAAAAAGAAAAAAAAAATCAAAAATAGTGCATAAGATGTAAATAAAATATAAATACACACATTCAGGTTCTTACGTGCACACACACAGATGCGCGCGCACACATCATATGCACACCTCACATAAAAATGTACGTATTTTTGATAGGGTGTTTTGAGTTGTTTTTTTTGTTTTTGTTTTTGTTTTTGTTTAGGTTTTTTTTATTATTTTGCATAATTAGCCTTCTTTTTGTGTATTTTTATTATTATTTATGGATTTTAAGTACTTAGGCTGAACAATTCAGATCAATGGAGAGTGTGGAAAAGAGGTGAAGAAGCGTGTGCAGGCTGGTTGGAATGGTTGGAGAATGTCCGGTGTGATGTGTGATAGGAAGGTATCGGCAAGAATGAAGGGAAAAGTGTAGAAGACGGTGGTGAGGCCAGCGATGTTGTATGGTTTAGAAACAGTGGCCCTGGGGAAAAGACAGGCGGCAGAGCTGGAGGTAGCGGAGATGAAAATGTTGAGGTTCTCTTTGGGAGTAACGAGGATGGATAGGATCAGGAATGAGGACATCAGAGGGACAGCACATGTAAGACGTTTTGGAGACAAAGTCAGAGAGGCTAGATTGAGATGGTTTGGACATGTACAGGGGAGGGATAGTGAGTATATTGGTGGTAGGATGCTGAGGTTGGAACTACCAGGCAGAAGACTGAGAGGAAGATCAAAGAGACGATTCATGGATGTGGTGAAGGAGGACATGAAGGTCGTTGTTGTAAAAGAAGAAGATGCAGAGGACAGGGTGAGATGGAGGCAGATGATTCACTGTGGCGACCCCTGAAAGGAACAGCCGAAAGGAAAAGAAGAAGAAGGCCTTTTTGTGGCATTTTCCTTAACTTTTTCCCTATTCTTTCTTAATTTCTTTATTTTTTAATTCGATGAATACTGTAAAAAAAAACCCCGATGCACTGAAGCCGCATGAACTGAAGCACGCAGTACCGAGGGATCCCTCTATCTATCTATCTATCTATCTATCTATCTATCTATCTATCGATCTATCGATCTATCTATCTATCTATCTATCTATCTATCTATCTATCTATCTATCTATCTATCTGTCTGTCTGTCCGTCCGTCTGTCTGTCTATCTATCTATCTATCTATCTATCTATCTATCTATCTATCTATCTATCTATCTACCTGTGTGTGTGTGTGTGTGTGTGTGTGTGTGTGTGTGTGTGTGTGTGTGTGTGTGTGTGTGTGTGTGTGTGTGTGTATGTACTGGCTGAGGTATGAAAAAGTAACATCCAATGAAAATCTTCTGAGAAAATCATTTGGTTGCTCTATTGGGACCAGATGTGTTGATTGATTGGATCATCCTAACATCTGTAATTTATTCATATTGAACCATTCCTACACACATTTCCACTTATAATCAATTCATAGCCAGTTGACCTAATGTGCCATGTTTTTCGACTGTGGGAAAAAAAAACAAAAAACAAAACTGGAGTAACCAGATCAAACTCACACTTCTCCAAAGTCAAGAAACCTTCTGACTGTGACAAGATAACAACTTTAACTACAGAATCGAGATGGATTTGCACACAAATACAACACTGACCAATACTCGTTTGCCTCGGGTAAAATGCAGTTGTAAAGCCACAGCAAGATGCCAATCTTTTCACGGCTTTACAAATTAGTCACATGATCAGTGTTCCTCTGCATTTAAATGAAATGACTACTAAGCCACTGAGTAATTGCACATAGTTTGATATGTATATATTCTTTCATCACTACTGGCAACAGCAGGAACTTCTTTGACAAATGGAATAATGGAATAGCTTGATTTCAGGTTTTTTTCTTTCTTTCTTTCTTTTAATAACTCTATGGGCTTGAGCATTAACATCATGTAATGAGATGACCAATGTCCAGACTGCCTCTCCGTCTAATTTATATTAAGGCAACAAAACCAATTTCTTTGTTATTTCTGATACTTGCCATGTTGCATTTTGAGCTCACTCAATGAGACAGTAATAAACACCAGTCCTGATTCGAATGTAAATCAGCTACGGATGACTGTGCTGCACTTAAAATATATATAAAAAATACGATTGGTCATCTATAGATTACAAGGTAGACTCAAATAGAATGCTATCAAAACTTGGTTCGTGTTAATGTTTTGGTTCGAATGTATTGCATTCAGGTGTGGAATAAACGTACTTGTTCTCACAGGTACATGACTCATGAAGAATTGTTGAAGAATTCTGGGGATGTATGATAAAGGCAAAGTATTGCCATACAGCAGATCTGCAGTGTGGGTATGCAGAGCTGACAGACATACCCTAATTTATTTGTTTCAGAATGACTCATCTTTTTCTACTTGCTGAAATCAGGTGGTTTCTTGACTTCTGAAAGTCAGTGAAATTTAAAGTTACATAAATATTCATGCATTGAAAGTTGCTTATATTCAGAGACGTGTTACCCAGATGCATAAGTTGCTCCATATTCAGGTTACACAGTTCTGATCAACAAGGCAGGTCAGTTATGGTCTGGTGGAACGGTGCTGGGTTACTGATCCGGTCTGATCCAGTTATCAATCCAGTTACCTCTAACTGTCTATATTGAGATGGCCAGGTGAACTGTGTAGGGTGTACTTTACCCTCGCCCAGAATCAGCTGAGATGGGCACCAGCCTTTCTGTGACCCGAGTTAGGATTAAGTGGTTCCGAAAATAAATGAATGGGGGAAAAAAAAAAAAAAAAAGATTATCAAGGCTGCTCAGCTTTTCATAATTAAATATGGGTTTTCTCAGTATTTGCATATCCTCCCTTCGTTTTCCAGGGTTTCCTTCGGGTACTCAGGTTTCCTCCCACAATTTTCAAAGACATGCACACACGAGGCCAACCGGCTGCCCCGAATTACCCGTAAGTATGAATGTGAGTATGAATGGTTGTGTGTCCGTGATGGTCTGGCGAGCTGCTCAGGGTGTACACCGCCTTTGCCCGGAGTCAGCTGAGATAGGCTTCAAGCCTCCACATAACCCGAATATGATTACGCAGTGTAGCGGATGAATAAATCAGTTTCTCATTTCTTAACTTGCTACTGAATGCACACCAAATTCCACACAAATATCTCAAGAAATCCAGAGCTCGGTTTGAATACTAAAGTGTGAAATGTAACTCCTCACTGTGTGTATTGTAAGTCTCTGTATAAAACCTTGAATGTGGATTAGAACTGGAAATATTTTTTCTCTTTTCAAGGTTCTTTACATTTCTTCATAGCGTATGTTCCTTTTTTCATAAAAATGATTTATGTTGCTCATCATTTGAGAAGTTTCTTTATAATGCTATTTAAATAAATAAACTACCGAGTCTATACCAGCTCAAACATGAACCGTATAGAAGTTGGCAGCTACAACACATTTGCCTGGTTGGTTCTGAAGTAACATGCTTCGACCACAGAACGGTTGGATTCCTTCATCTCATTAGAAAAAAAAAAAACATATATACTGATTAAAAGTAACCTTGGTAAATAGTAAATTGTCAACCTTTAATTCAGATAAGAGGCTTATATTATTACATGGGTGGTACATTAGTGTAATAATCAGCATTTTACCTCACAGCGTTTTTGAGCCCGATGCCCTGCAAGCGGGTCTTTTTGGACTTTGTTTGAGCGTCAATGGTTGTGTCTGCGGTGATCCTTAACCCTATTGGATGTGTTTTAAGAAATTAAATGCTGTCTGTTTGCTAAACCAATGACATTATATTCTAGTCCTTCTCAAAAAATTAGCATATTGTGATAAAGTTCATTATTTTCTGTAACGTACTGATCAAAATTAAACTTTCATATATTTTAGATTCATTGCACACCAACTGAAATATTTCAGGTCTTTCATTGTTTCAATACTGATGATTTTGGCATACAGCTCATGAAAACTCAAATCCTATCTTTAAAAATTAGCATATCATGTTCAGGTCGCCTAAACGAGCTATTAACCTAATCATCTGAATCAACCAATTCACTCTAAACACCTGCAAAAGATTCCTGAGGCTTTTAAAAACTCCCAGCCTGGTTCATTACTCAAAACCGCAATCATGGGTAAGACTGCCGACCTGACTGCTGTCCAGAAGGCCACCATTGACACCCTCAAGCAAGAGGGTAAGACACAGAAAGAAATCTCTGAGCGAATAGGCTGTTCCCAGAGTGCTCTATCAAGCCACCTCAGTGGGACGTCTGTGGGAAGGAAAAAGTGTGGCAGAAAACACTGCACAACCAGAAGAGGTGACCGGACCCTGAGGAAGATTGTGGAGAAGGGCCGATTCCAGACCTTGGGGGACCTGTGGAAGCAGTGGACTTAGTCTGGAGTAGAAACATCGAGCCACCATGCACAGGTGTGTGCAGGAAATGGGCTACAGGTGCCGCATTCCCCAGGTCAAGCCACTTTTGAACCAGAAACAGTGGCAGAAGAAAGTACTTTTTTTGGATGAAAGCAAATTTTGCATGTCATTCGGAAATCAAGGTGCCAGAGTCTGGAGGAAGACTGGGGAGAAGGAAATGCCAAAATGCCTGAAGTCCAGTGTCAAGTACCCACAGTCAGTGATGGTCTGGGGTGCCATGTCAGCTGCTGGTGTTGGTCCACTGTGTTTTATCAAGGGCAGGGTCAATGCAGCTAGCTATCAGGAGATTTTGGAGCACTTCATGCTTCCATCTGCTGAAAAGCTTTATGGAGATGATGATTTCATTTTTCAGCACGACCTGGCACCTGCTCACAGTGCCAAAACCACTGCTAAATGGTTTACTGACCATAGTATTACTGTGCTCAATTGGCCTGCCAACTCTCCTGACCTGAAGCCCATAGAGAATCTGTGGGATATTGTGACGAGAAAGTTGAGAGACACCAGACCCAACACTGTGGATGAGCTTAAGGCCACTATCGAAGCATCCTGGGCCTCCATAACACCTCAGCAGTGCCACAGGCTAATTGCCTCCATGCCACGCCGCATTGAAGCAGTCATTTCTGCAAAAGGATTCCCGACCAAGTATCGAGTGCAGAACTGAACATAATTATTTGACGGTTGACTTTTTTTTTGTATTGAAAGCACTTTTTTTATTGGTCGGATGAAATATGCTACTTTTTTTAAATTATATATATATACAACTGTCACCTTTGTCTGTCACATTTATTTTAATGTTTTTTAATTATTTTTGTATTTATATAATAGAAATATTATGGGGGTATATGAGGAATTAAAAAAAAATGTGACATGCTGTCACTGGAAAAATCAGATTCGGGGAAATAATTGTTGACTACTTTTTTTTTCCCTATCAAAAAGCATGTCATTTTTTATTTCTTCGTAAATTCACTCAGTCTGGGTAAACACCAAGGAATGCTGCAATTATTGCAGTCTTTATTTCAAAGGGATACTTGCCAGCGTCTTCACAAAAGAAAAGGATCTGTCAGCTACACAATCCAAGAGTTTGGTTAGAATGCTTTGTTCTTAAACCATAGTTCACCCCTCTTATCTCACTGGGGTGATCTATACTGCGTCCATTGTCATGGCCTTCTCAAAACCATTTGTCTGTACATGCAGGCTGATGATCAGAATAAGAATCCTGTCTGAAAGATTGTCCTTGTAGTGAAAAGGCAGACGTGACATTGCTTATCGATACAATGCTGTCACTCATTCATTTTCTGAACCACTGAATCCTAATTAGGGTCCCGGGGAGGATGGTGCCCATCTCAGCCAGCTATGGAGAGAACACAGTACACCCTGGTCAGCTCACCAGGCCTTTGTTGGTATATAACACAAATGATTCTTTATATAATTGGAAGTGTAGTGAATTGTCATTATGGTTAGAATGTACCCCACATAAAAGAAGGTCCTAAGTTCGAGTCCTGTGCTGAGGTGTTTCTATGTGAGGTTTGCATGTTCTCCCTGTGTTTGCATGTTTTCATTCCAAAAACCAAAAACATGCACATTAGGAGCACCCAGGACATCTCACCTGGCCATCGCAGGCCCAACACTCACACAATACTTCACTCACCTCAATACTTACTCACATACTCACTCACCTATCAGCAAGTTGGAACAGCCAATTAACCAACTGTGCATGTTTTTGGACTGTGGGAGGAAACTGGAGTATCCAAGGAGACCCACTCAAGCACGGAGAGAATATGCAAACTCCACACAGAAACACCCAAGCTGGGTATCCAGCCAAGGACCGTCTTGCTGTGAGGCAGACATGCTAACTACTACGCCACTGTGCCGCCCTGATCCAAGAGAATAAAACCCATTATGACCAATGACACAAGGGCATAGGCTGGTCTGACCGTGGGGGGGTCATCTTGGTTGACCGGAACTCGAGTCCCATGAGCTATACTTTTATTTATTATATTACAAAGCACTTTGGTGGAACCAGATACACCCGTGGGTAGAATTATAAACTTTAAAAAATGGCTGTCTATACAGGGGTGAACTGCAATCAAATATTGTAGTTCAAACAAAAACAATATATTTCAAACTACATCTGCAAGTACATGTGCTAAATACATTTACAAATTGAGTTAAAATTATTTATCTATTCATAAACAAGCAAATATAATACGTATTTACAGCACAAATACATATTATTAATTTTATAAAAGTACTGACCATTAGGCTGCAGATACAGGCTGGATGGCTTATGATTATTTCCGCCATTCATTTTCTGTGCATCAATGTTTGTGTTCTAATACATGTGAAGGAACCGGAAGCGGTACTAAGAAACTCTGCTTTATTCTCACACCAGCACTTTGTTTGATTGACAGTGTTCAGCTATTATTGCTTACTGATAATATGTGAGGCGCTCTACCGAAATAGGCACCTGCCATTGATTGTTGATTGGTCAGCTCGGGCTTGCACATGCGCAGTGCCCGTTACATATTAACTTCCGGTATTAACTTCTGGTTTCCGGTTTACTGCACGCTGAATTTATCTCCGACTTTCTCTTCAATAACAGTCATTAAGTTTATTTATAAGATTGTGAATACACATAATTTCTTGTCCAGCGGAACTCAACTGCTGCTGTGTGTGTGGGGTGGGGAGGTGGGGGGCACTCTGTGCGCCCTACGCCCTTGTGACAGGTGAAGTGAATAACATTGACTCGTGTGTACTACAAGGGACCATTGGTCCACTATCTCTGGATCATAAATCATTATTCTGAGTGGAGAATGTTTAAATCAAAATGGCAGGCACTCTCAATTTTTCAGCAGCACTTGAGCAGGCAGCATCATCAACATAAGGGAGGATGTTTACTTTTTGATTAGATTAGATTGGATTCAACTAAATTATTAAGGTGTACTGAACACACAAGATTTAGCTGATTAAAAGCACAACTAAGTGGCCTGCAACAGTGTTAGGCTTAAACCTGTGAATATAAACTCTTTGTTTCCCTTGTGTTTCTGATAATATTAACTAAAACCCCTTTCGGGAGCGCAGTTTACATTTTTTCAATTACTCTACATTTGTTTCTGAACAGACACTGTTAGCAAAACACAGCTATTAGCCTTAGCTGTCTGGGGTGTTCTGAGCTTTTGGTCAAAAGTTGGCTCCAGCTTCTCCCTCGTAAAAATCTCATTTTAGTTTAATCTCGTGTATTCTCCATGAACACCTTGACAGAGTACTGTTTACTTTAGTATCTAAATGAGTAGACCGAACAGACCAGACCAGTCGCCATTATCTACACAGAGTCTCAAGGCTATTTAGCGGCTTCAAAGCACAGTACCCAACCTGCCCCAGTGTCGTGATCATAACATGTAAATATAAACTGTAAAATTCTCATTGTAATCTTCTTAACATTATGTTTTATTCCGCACCATACCATAACAACTCGTTTTTAGCTTTGAAGAGCTCTTAGGCTCTGCTCCTGTCTGTACTGGATGCTTTTCATGATTTGAAAAAAAAAAAAAAGCTGTGCTCTTTCTTGGTTGGTAGTATATAACTGGCTTGTGAATGTGTCTCCATCTCTAAATCCCTTTGGACCACCACCAACCTGATCAAGAAGGCCCACTCGTGCCTGTTCTTCTTGAGCACACCGAAGAAAAACCGGATGTCTGCTCACATCTTGGGTAACGTCCACGGCTGTGAAATAGAGAACATCCTGACCAGCGGTGTTATAGTCTGGTATGGGGATTGCTCTGTCACTGACCACAAAGCACTGCGGCTGGGGCTGAAAAAAGCGTTACACATCACAGGGACTCCACTTCCTGCTTTTGAGGATGTCCACATGTAGAGATGTCCTCACCGGACACGCAGCATTCTCAGGGACTTTTCTCATCCTGCCAACAGACTCTTTCAACTCTTCAACTCCAGAAGGTGCTTCAAGAACCTTTGGATATAAACCAGCAGATTTCGGAACAGCGACTTCCTCACAGCTCTCACCCTACTGAACTCAGTCCACTGCTGAACTGTTCCCTCTCATCTGCACGACACCACGGCAGTACCATTCATGCACACGGAAATGTTTACATTGTTATGGTCGGTTCACAGTGCTTTTCTGTCATTACTGTATATGAATTCATATCACACTGTATATCTGTTCACTGTACATCTGTACATCTATATATGTCTATTTATACACACACACACACACACACACACACACACACACACACACACACACATCTGTACATTTCTCCTCTGCAAATTAATGCTAATTTATTTGCACCGTTTACACTGCCCGGATCTGTACTTGCTGCTCTCTGCACTTCTGATTGGATGATGAACTGTATTTATATACGTGTTACTGATGTGACAATAAAGTTGAATTTAATGTAATCTTGTCTAATACTACAATTACACACCTCAGACTCACATGATGTTTCAAAAGTGCCACCCCCATGTACATTTTTTTTTTTTTTTTTTTTTTTTTTTAGTTCGTACCTCTAGGCTTATCACTCTGCTTAATTCTACAGTAGATTTATACATGAGGGTTAACTGACGTTTCTTGCTGTTATAATGTATGTTAAAGGAGTAGCACGATGACGTAGAAGAAAAACTAAACTGCACACGCTGCATACATTATGACTGCAGCCATGGTCAATAGACTCTGATATGCGTACATAAGGGGGAGGGGTAAATTTTGCCAGGGTTTGTGCGTACGTGTTTTATGAATGGTTCTTTCTCACTGAACGTGACAAGATATTGATTTGACAGATAATTTTTATTTTTCTTTTGTAGTCATGCAAAATTCAATAAAAGTGACAGGCCGGGACATGGACAGATATACGCTGAGACATCACTGTGCAAATTACCAACTAAAGCGAATTGAAACCGCTGGCCTGAGCGAAAGAAACAGTTGACCGGAGAAATTGTGCCTTGAAGCTGTGTTCAGCTGTCCTCACTTTCACTAACAGCTCCTCGGATAATAGGATTTTCTATTGAAATGTAACACCAGTACATCTGTTCTGACTACTTCAGCTAATGCTGTGTGTTTTTTCGTTTTTTTTTTTTGTTTGTTTGTTTGTTTGTTTTTTTTTTTTTTTTCCTTTATAAGAAGGCAATGAACTGTAAATGCACAAAACTACATTTGAGCCACAAAAAAGTTCTATTGAGTCCTGCAGACTACTTACATAGATTTGATATGACCGTCGTGAAGCAATGAAGTCGTGCTGGGAATTAATGTTTAGTACTGTAGAGCCATAATCTCCATTTTCTCACAACGAGACTGCAGTATGCTATAAGCCAAGTTAGAATCTCAGATCCTCCTCGTCTACTTACATCAGTGCTAATTTCACAAGAAAGGTGTGAACTGCGGACAGCGGTGGCCAGGTGAAAAAGGTAGCTGGATCACTGATCCCAAGGTTGGTGGTTCAAGCCCCACTTTCAACAGGTTGTCACTGTCCCCCAGTGCTGCTAACTGGGTTATCAAAGGCTGGCCATGTCTCTCACTGTCTGTGGTGTGAGGTTCATGTAAAAGAACCATTGCTGACTTTCGACAAGAGCAAGCTGTCAGCATGTTTCTGCACTGAGATGGCCTGGCGAGCTGTCCATGGTCTACTCTGCCCTCGCCCGGAGTCGGCCGGGATGAGGAATTTTTTAACCTACCCGCGGCCCTAATTAGGATTAAGCGGTGACAGAAAATGAACAGATGATGAGAAAATGAACGATTAAGGAGAGAACTAGAGTGTGTGCTCTTATTTATAGGTAGGAACTGGATATGATTGGATGGTAATACTTTTTTTCTTGTTTTTAAACAAGACCATGAGGAAGTTTAGTGCCAAATAGTGGGAGGAAGATCAGGAGGCGAAAGGAAGGCATGTCATTCCAGACTCCCATGGGTGTAATTATAGTACACTGTAGTCAAATAGCTGAGAACAATTCCAGGCACTCATCACTGAGGAAAATGACCTGCAGTCCTACACCCTTTAATTATCTCATAGATAATTATATTTTTGATTGTCTACCATATCTCATACCGTAGCACTGTTGAATACTTGTCAATGATTGGTCAAAGTTCTGCAGTTCTGACAGCAGGTTTGCTCATTGTTCCTCAAAAGACACATACTGCTAGCAAAATACAACATTGCTGACTTTCGTCAAGAGTAGCTGCAAAGCCCTCAGTGTGTTTCCGCCCTGCGATGGCCTGGCGAGCTGTCCAGGGTGTATTTTGCCATTGCCCGGAGTCGGCTGGAATGGGTGCCAGCCTCCCCGCGACCCAAATTAGAATCAACAGTTACAGAAAATGAACTGAACTGCAACCCGGGTCAATTGGCATACCTCCTTGCATTTTAACATTGAACTTGTGATAATCCTTCCATCCAAATCTTCAAACATGCTCTAAATTCAACTGCATGCAAACAGTTGCTTTATCCCCGTTGATATCTGCTTTGAAGCCGCAACAGAGGTACCACTGTATATAGTTCACTTGTATCGCATAAGTTTAAATAAGGGTGTTGGAGGACATAAAAATATTGTTTTGTTAGTATTTTTAACTATCCTCCCATGTAGTACATACTAAAAATAAAATAAATAAATAAATAAAAAGTCCCTAAATTTGCCTTTTAGCTAATTGGACTATACAACCACGCCCACCTCCCATTCAGCGCATTTCTGGAAAGTACACTGACAAAGACTTGTTGGTCACAATCTTTTTGAGCCAATCCACAACTCTTCTTCTTTTTCTTTTCCTTTCCTTTTTTCCTCTTTTTTTCCAGAGATCGCCACAGCGAACCATCTGATTCGCTCATTTGATTTGGTATAGGTTTTTGCGTAATTTACAACCCTTTAGCAAGGGACAGAAAAACGCTGATGGCTATGCAGCTACTTTTTGCGAAAGTCCGCAATGGTTCCTTGTCATGAACCTCTCACCATAGACAGTGAGAGACATGGCTGGCCTCTGATAACCCAGGTAGCTGCACTAGGGGGGGGGCAGTGACAACCTTGTGGATAGTGGGACTCGAACCCCCAACCTTAGGATCAGTGATCCAGCGCCCTTTACCACCAGGCCACCACTGCCCCAAGCCAATGCACGATTCGTATGTTTAAAATGCTACCCTACAGTGAAATGAATGTTTCTCCAACCTACTTAAAGCTCCTCACAGACTGAACACAGATGCAGGGCAATTGCAGATGTCTTCAAAAACACTTGCAGTGGCAGGTGACTTTGAAGAAGCTCAGAACTGTGAGGATGGTGGCAGAAACTGATACGCCATATGCTGCAGCAAAGCACATTGCTCATCATGATCAATGCGTAACCAGTAATCTCAAATATACAGCAGGGAACTGACATACATTCACCCAAAGTGAGAAGACACCATATTCGTCTGAAACCCAGCACTCTCCGATTGGATGTGGAAGATCAAGGCGAGGAAAAAAAATACGCTGTGAGAGTAGAACCGTCAGCAGGAACGTTAACGTAAAACAGATATTAAGACTTTCTCATTCTTAATTCTACACTAGGAGTATCATTGTCTGTATAGAGTTTAACTACACATAACCGTATTGTAATTTTGATTTAATTCTGAAGTTGGTATGGTTTACATTAATAGATGTATGTCAAAAAATAAATAAATAAACAAAACCAAATGGCCTAATGAACTGCATGCATATTTGCATACACATAAATCCTGTATTGTATTGTTTTTGCACTACAGGGATCCCTCACTTTCTGCGGTTAATGGAGACCGACCCCCCCCCCCCCACACACACACACACAACTGACTCTTTCCGCAAAGTAGAATCACCCCCCCCGACTGACGTATACATACATGTACTAGTATATGTGTATATGTCTGTCTTCCTTTCGGCTTTTTCCCTTTTACTCGGGAGTCGCCACAGCGAATCATCTGATTCGTACGTTTGATTTGGCAGAGGTTTTTACGTCGGATGCCCTTCCTGTCACAACCCTTTTTAGCAAGGGACAGAAACACGCTGATGGCTTTGCAGCTACTCTTTACGAAAGTCAGCAATGGTTCTTTTACATGCCTCTCACCATAGACAGTGAGAGACATGGCCTGCCTTTGATAACCCAGTTAGCTGCACTGGGGACTAGTATATGTGTATATATGATCAATAAACACATATTCAATGCTATAAATGCACATTATGATTTATTATTATTATTATTATGAGTAGAAGAAGAAGATTAGTATTATAATAATACAATTAAACATCCAAAAATAATGCATAAAATGTAAATAAAATATAAATACATACACATACAGATGCACGCGCGCACACACTCAGATGCGCACCTCACACAGAAATGTAAATAGTTTGTTGGGGGGTTTTGGGTTGAATTGTTTTTTTGTTTGTTTGTTTGGTTTTTTTTGTTTAGTTTTTTTTTTTTTGTAAGTAAGAATTTTTTTTTTTTTGCATAATCGGCCATGTTTTCCTTAAATTTTCAATGAATATGTTTGAAAAACTCGCGATGTAGGCAAAGATTTCACACGTACAGTTTAAAATTCTGGGTAATTCTTTCTAAGACTGCAATGATATGGCACCAGGCTATTTGGAAATAAAAGGGATCTTGACCAATTCTATTATGGCTGCACAGAATTGCAGCTGCAGAGCAATTTTTGTGACAGGTTAAATTCCATAAGCAGCTGCAGGACATTTTCAATGCGATCGCAGACGAGTTAAAGCAATGAGGATTTTCTATCACCAATAACACTCTCCTTTCAAACTCAGTTCTGCAGTGAAGCAATCAAACTTTACAATGGTGCAGCTACTTGAAGCTGTGCTCTGCGCAAATATAGCAGTGTTATTAACAACAAAAAGGCCTTGAAAGCAGCGGACCGCATTGAACTTCCGTAAATCTACATGTATACGATGGAACGAGTCCTGTCTGACTTTATCCTTTCAGTCTTTGGTTGTATGATGAGATTTCTTCCAGAATACTTACACCTATACATGCATTCAACCTTCAAATCATCAAACATTTTGTTATTAAAATGGGTTTCATTGACATTGAATATGACTTAACTGGGATTTGAACATGTCTAACGTTTATATGTGCATCATATTTTGCTTTAGAGTGATTAAAAAGATTGAGTAAAAGAGAAGAAATGTGTTGACTGATAACTATTCACCCATTAATATTATTGCCGTATTCAAGATTCAATAACTTTATTTATATATATATATATATATATATATATATATATATATATATATATATATATATATATATATATATATATATATGTGTTATTTAACTTATTTGTCACATTTATTAGGAGTACATGTACAGCAGCAGTGAAAACAACACACACACACACACACACACACACACACACACACACACACACACACCAGTTTAAACATATATGAATTACCATTGTACCGTGAACTTTGACTGTTTCATATTAAAAAAAAAACCCTGCAAGCCCAAGTCAAATAAATATATATATATATATATATATATATATATATATATATATATATATATATATATATATATATATATATATATATATATATATATATATATATATTTATATTTGACTTGGGCTTGCAGGGTTTTATATATATATATATATATATATATATATATATATATATATATATATATATATATATATATATATATATATATATATATATATATATATACACACACACACACACTCACACACACACACACACACACAAGAAGTGGAAAGTATTTGGCCACAGTAGAACCCCAGATGGATCAAGACATCTCTCCAAATTTCTTCAGATAGGCTATTGAGAAGCCCGTGGCAATTGTGAAGCGAATAGAAATGGAGTGGCCATTGTATGCATGTCACAATATCACAAATTAGCAATAAATGCAGCTTGGAGGCGTGTGTGTGTGTGTGTGTGTGTGTGTGTGTGTGTGTGTGTGTGTGTGTGTGTGTGTGTGTGTGTGTGTGTGTGTGTGTGCATGTACATGTTCATTCCAGGCTGCAAAACCAACAAATTGCAAACATTTTGAGACAGGACAGTGAATTTTCTCTTATTCTGCATGTATCGATTAATCTGTTAACACCCATGCCTTTAGCTTCCTGTTTGTCATCAGTCCTCTGTATAGTTGCCAAGTTTAAAAGCAATTAAAAAAAAATAAAAATAAAAATAAATAAATACAAAATAAATAAATAAAATTCCTACTCATAATAAATAATATGAATCCTATTTTTGTCCAAAAAAGTAAGCACACAGAACATTCTGCAGTAAGTGACACCTGAGAAATTAACAAGAAAGTTTGAATACAACTGAGCATCTGATCACTGGAGCAACTTGTACTATCACATTTTGTGTTACATAATGCAGAAGGCTGTGTTGTCAGATTACACAAGCTGACAAACACTTGACACCATTCCTTGAGGGCCACTGCACTGCACTTTTGCATTCTAGAGCACTTCAGTCTGCCCATTAGCTAATTGCTAAGCGCTTCATGTATTAAACTAGGCATGAGAAGCATTGGTTCTGATAGGTCTTGTTTTCTAAAAAAAAAAAAAAAAAAAAAAAAAAAGAAAACCCCAAAACAAAACATTGCTGAAGTTGCAGAAGTTAAATCTGCAAAAATTTGCTTAAAAAAAAAAAATAATAATCACAATTAATTAATTATTTTTATTGACTTCGTTGTGTAGGTATGAAATGCTAAGTGTTGTCATTTTCAGAAGTTCTTCTCTCTCTCTCTCTCTCTCTCTCTCTCTCTCTCTCTCACTCTCTCCCTATTTATTCTGCTCATGGAGTGGCTGGAACACATACAGCAAACTGACCAATGGCAGGGTGCACTCTAAGCAGCTCACTTTACCATAGCCACCACCCCTCCCCCCCCCCCCCCCCCCCCCCACACACAGGGAGAGAGAGAGAGAGAGAGAGAGAGAGAGAGAGAGAGAGCATGAGCATTTTGTACTACCTTGGGTAAAAGAACTTGCACATTATGCATGTATTTGAACTGATGAAAAGATGTGCACTCCACACAGAACTGTTTGAACACTGTAAAAGCATAACACAAAGTAAAAACAATAAACATAATTATATATTTATTTCCCTTGCAAGATTAATACAGTATAGCAAAATCAAATAGCATATATGGGGCATTGGTGGCCTGAAAGTGTCCTGGTGGGAAAGGTGATGAATCAGTGATTTTAAAGTTGGGGGTTCAAGTCTCATTCTCACCAGGTTGTCACTGTCCCCCCAGTGTTCCTAACTGGGTTATCAAAGGCCGGCCATGTCTCTCACTGTCTATGGTGAGAGGTTGATGTAAAAGAATCATTGCTGATTTCAACAAGAGTCGCTGCAAAGCCGTCAGCGTGTTTCTGCCGTGCTCTGGCCTGGTGTGCTGTCCAGGGTGTACCCTGCTCTCGCCCAGAGTCATCTGAGATGGGTGCTAGCCTCCCTGTGACCCTAATTAGGATCAAACAGTTCAGAAAATGAATAAACATGCATTATACACATAATTTATTTATTTATTTTTTTTTTTTTCAGTTTTTTTTTTTTTTTTTTTAATGCTTTTCTGCATGTTCTTAACTGCTTAAACCTAATTCGGGTAGTGTGGAGGCTGGCAGCCATTTTAGATGATTCTGGGTTAAGACAGATTATACCCTGGACAGCTCACCAGACCATCACAGGACACAAACACTCTGATAGAAATCCAGTGGCCTACTGTTTACAAATAGCATCAATAGTTCTTTTACATGCCTTTTACCATAGACAGTGCAAGACATGGCTGGTCATTAGCTGCACTGGGGATGGGGGTGGTGGTGGTGGTGGTGGTGGTGGGGTGGGGGGGTGGGGGCATGACAGTGACAACTTTGTTATAGTGGGGGTTTAATCCACAACCTTCGGATCAGTAAACCAGGAACCTACCACCGGGACACCACTCCCCCATGTATATGGTTATTGCTTATTCTTGACAGAAGATCTCTTGAATATTACACCCAGCTCTCGTTAAAATGAATGATCGAAAAAATATATTGAGCATAAGATGAAATGTGCCACTGAGATATCTTTACATCGGCAGCAACGTACGCTTGTGCGACATGTACATTAATCTCTCAGCATCAATAACTGCAATTCTATGACAAGCAAAAAGTGAGATGGCAGGCAATGATATCAGCTGTTTAAATTCTCAGGAAAGTGTTTGTATCCCTGAGCAGGGACTCTTATCGGGTGCTACCAACTGGCGCCAGTTGGACCCAAGTCTCACACAGGCAGGGTCGAGACTCCCTTAAGAGGGAGAATTGTACTACAACCCACTACCTACCTACACACACACACACACACACACACACACACACACACACACACACACACACACACACATATATTTGTACAGTGTGTACAGTGGTACTTCAACTTACAAGCATCCCTTATATCGGATTTTCCTTGATATGAGCTTCGATCTCACCAAAAAACCCACCCCATCCAACAAGCAAATTTTCAATTTACGAACTTTGCTGGGGAAATGGCTTTACCTGGTTGATTGGCCTTGTATTCTCCCCCAAGTATTCCTCTGCACTCCGAGAATGCCTTGTGCAGTGCTTCTCAATTATTTTCTGTGCTGCCCCCCATAGGAAGAAAAAAAAAATCACCCCGCGTGCAAATATAAATAGTGTTTATTGCACGTCATATTGTTTGCTCGGTGCTTTTTCCCCAACACCATAGGGGACACAGTGAGAGCACCACTGCCACCTAGTGTACAGGTTGCACAATCACACCTCAAGCTGGTCCATCAGTATGTTATAAAAGAATGTTGCTCTGAAGGGTCTTACTCATCAATTAGCCTCATATTCTTCCATGCTCCTTTCCGCATCAGCATTTTTAGTGTGCACATGCACAAAAGCTTTTTTTTTCTGTGGTTCATATTTTGAGACTTTTTTTCCTCTAATTTTTTGTCGTGCATATCCTACTGTTTCTAAGATTGGTTGTAAAAAGCTGGCTGAGGTACTCAAGGGGAGAAAATTTATCTCCCTTGAAACGAAGCTTGAAATCATAGCTAAACATGAAAAATATAAATAAAAAAATAAATCGAAAGTAAAACAAAAATAGTAGTGTAAGTTAATGTTAAGTGCTATTCTTAGGTTCAGACCCACTTACTGTATTGTTTATTGACTTATTCTTCATTCTTGTTTTATTATTATTTATTGCTAATTACAGAATTAAAAATGTTACTGTCCATGTGTTACTAGGTGCAGTGGTGGTCTAGTGGTATAGGGCTCTGGATCGCTGATCCAAAGGTTGGGGGTTCGAGTCCCACTCTCCACAAGGTTGTCACTGTCCCCCCAGTGCGGCTAACTGGGTTATCAAAGGCGGGCCATGTCTCTCACTGTCTATGGTGAGAGGCATGTAAAAGAACCATTGCTGACTTTCGTAAAGAGTAGCTGCAAAGCCATCAGCGTGTTTCTGTCCCTTGCTACAAAGGGTTGTGACAGGAAGGGCATCCGACGTAAAAACCTCTGCCAAATGAAACGTGCGAATCAGATGATTCACTGTGGCGACTCCTGAGTAAAAGGGAAAAAGCCGAAAGGAAGACAGACTGTCCATGTGTTATTATTGTGAAATGTTTATTGTTACATGTTTATCTTAAATATATTACATCAAAAATACATATTTGCGTCAGGTTGTGTGAGTTTGGGAGGGTGTTGGAATGGATTGATTGGTTTTCTATTGTTTCCAATGGGAATTTTTCTTTCATCCAACGAATGTTTCCACTTACAAGCTCGTCCTCGGAACGGATACATTTCGTAAGTCAAAGTACCACTGAGTGTATGTATCTGTATATGTATAATTCACCATGTAAAGTAAAGAATCCCTATATATATATATATATATATATATATATATATATATATATATATATATATATATATATATATATATATATATATATATATATATATATATATATATATATATATATATATATATATATATATATATATATATATATATATATATATATATATATATATATATATATAGAGAGAGAGAGAGAGAGAGAGAGAGAGAGAGAGTCTCTTTCAGAACTTATGAAATAAGATTTTATGAATATGAAACTGCACTCTTTAGTCAAAACATATGCATTTTAATATATTTTACATACATTATTTGGAAAAGAGTTGACATGTTTTGACTAAAAATTGAAGTTTCACCTTCATAAAGCCTTATTTCTTAATTTCTAAAAGGTGACAATTCCCTTTCAAATATTGTCTGCACCCTAAGGCGGGCATGACAAAAATATGTATTTAGATCAATGCAAGTGCCGTGTTACGTCTTGACATGCGAGTTGCCTCTTGACATTTTCATAAAAGAAATTTCAAAGCATATAGACTTCAAGCTTATTAGACACAGTTGGGAGCTGCCACTTTCAAATTAGGTCAGCCATCAACATAGAAATGTTTTGATTTCAGTGTGTACTTCGACAAAAGATGTAATTGTGTGCAGTGACCCAATATGTTACTGATTAGCTTAGGATACAGTCAGGTGTAGGCCGCTCTAGACCACAATACGATTCATAATGAAATATTTCACAAGTTACAAACCTATGGCACCTTTAAAAGAAAGGTAGAACGTTTGGTTTGTCTAGGCACTGGATCTGCTTCCTTTTGTTTTGTTTTTTTTTAGACTGGTATGTAGATTCAAACTGCCAGCTATGTCAAGATAATTGATTTGGTTTCAATTTTCTAATTAAAAAATGTCTGTGTATAATTTTGAAGGTTACTTGGTGAAACATATAGTTGTCGAGTAACATTTGAAGAAGACTTGACCATCATCCTGATAAGTGGAAAGACGACCGGTGATCAAGAAGAAGATGGATGGTCACAAGCCATAATATAGAAAGCTGAGGTAATTGAATTTTTGCACCAGGAGTGGCATAAATTCACCCAAGAGCAACACAAAAGACTTGTGGCAAGCATCCCACCATTAAAGAGCCTCTGGTTTTTGTAGGCAAGAAAGTGATTTTAATTAACTAGAATGCGGGCAATGTACCAAACGTTACCTAATTTTAATTAATGAACTGCCTCTTGTGGTTATCGTATCCCCTCCCTCCATGTCTATTTATAGCCAATACTGAAGTTATCTTCTCTTACTCCCATTCCATTAAAAATTGTGAAATCAAATCTGCAGTTTAGAATTTTTTTATTTGAATGAAGCACAGTTCTCTACAGTTCTTCAGTTTCTTCGGCTTCAGTGCATCACGGGTTTTTAAAAAATATCCAGCCAAAAAATAAAAAAATTAAAAATAAGGAAATTAAGGTAAAATAGGGAAAAACTTAAGCAAAATTCCACAAAACAAGGACAATTATGAAAAAAAAAAAAATCCTCAAAAAACAAACAAACAAAAAACAAAAAAAAAAAAACAAAAAACAAAACAAAACAAACAAAAAAAAAAAACAACCCATCAAGACTACTTACATTTTCCGGTGAGGTGCACATTTGTGTGCACGCGCACACGTCTGTATGCGTGTGTGTTTATATTTTATTTATATCTTATGCATTATTTTCGAATGTTTAATTGTTATTATAAGCATTTGTAGCGTTCAATGTGTATTTATTGATATTATATACACATATACATGTACGTATACGTCAGTCAGGGGGGTCGACCCTACTTCGTGGAAATTGGTGTTCGCGGGGGGTGGTGGTCTTGATCTCCATTACCTGCGGAAAGTGTGGGATCCCTGTATTTCCAAACTGAATGTCAAAAATGTGTTTTGACCTTGAACTCAACCCGCATTAACATTTACAAAGGCATACTATACAAAAGTGAAAAAAAAAAAAAAAAATGGGGGAAAAGACAACCAAAAAACAAAACGCGGAAAAAATACCATCTTATTTTCAGATGATAAAAGTAAGGTAACATTTGTTGGGTTGTTTTTACACCCAGCCTAGTGGCTCATCACACCGGTGCTTATTCCAGGTTTCTGTCTAGTGAAGTGACCAGGAGTTAAATTTTTACTGGATGGGATGCTAATTCATCGCAGGTTACCTTACCAGTATTTATTGTATTTTATTTTATTTATTTTTTTACTGGTACCCATTTACACTGCTGGGTGAACAGAGGCACACTTGTGGTTAGGATCTTGCTCAGAGGTCTTCGCACAAAGTCTAACTGGGATTTGAACACACAACCTCCTGATCATGAGCACAGCACCCTAACCACTACGCCACCGGCCCCACTTTTCCCAAAGATATTTAACAGAATTCAATTTCTTGTGATAAGATAAAAGAGTTCAATCATAGATCAAGTGATTACAGCACAGCTGGAAATAAAGTGCGCCTTCAAAAATTGCTAAGTAATGCTAAACAACATCACACAACCCGCACATCCACACTTTATGGTAAAAGCCTTGACATTATGTGACTGCTGTACTGTATTTTTAAAAAAAAAAAAAATTGTTAAATAAATAATATAAGGCAGTTGTATGGTTGTGTAACAAATGAAAACATACCAACAGCAGCCTCAAAAAACATATCAACCTATTTTATGCCTGAGACAGCAACCACATTTCTGTAGAACTGTCTGCCTTGTCATCAGTCAATCGGCTGACACAAAAGGGCATGTTTGAAGTCTGGATCTCCGAAGAGAACGCTGCTCACTTTCAGCCCCCCCACCCCAAATTTAGATCGTTATCTCAATTCAGACCCTAACACTGTACAATCAAGGGAATTGTCTGGGTCAACTGCGTCCTGTACTGAATACTGGCTGAAGGGCAGCACTGTGTGATGAATGCCAATTTACTACACATGTCCTTCCTCTTCACACTGTCCATGCAGAAGGAAAAAAAAAAAAAGAAAGAAAGAAAAAATATGCATCCAATGTCTTTCAAATCAGATGCAGGCTTTATTTTAGCTGATGTAGGCTAGAAAAGAAGAAGAAGAAGAAGAAGAAGAAGAAGAAGAAGAAGAAGAAGAAGGTGGGTGGTCAGTTTTTGCAGTTATGGCCTTTGATAACAGGCAGTACAGTTGAAATATATTGAGAGAGAAGTTGCAGATCATCAGATCATGGCCTTTAGTGGACTGTGTGAAGAGACAATAACAGAAAAAGTGTAAACACGACTCGGTGTCTTGATGGACGTACTGAGGTGGGCTGTTTTGAATCATTGAGGCAAAACAGGTGGGTGAGTGTTTTCTTATGTAATATCTGCATAAAATTAGCATAGCGAGGTTTCAGAGATCTTGTTTTATAACTGGAAGAAATAGTATTTATGTATAAACGTATAAAGTGTACAGAAATGTAACTTCATCCACAGACACTCTTTCTCTTTTCCTATATATATATATATATATATATATATATATATATATATATATATATATATATATATATATATATATATATATATATATATAGGAGGCAGTGGTGGTCTAGCTAACTGGGTTATCAAAGGCGGGCCATGTCTCTCACGGTCACGCTGATTTGAGTGCAGTTCCAGTCACAGATATGAACTGGGAATTATTGCTTACTGACTCTTTTACCAAGCCGCACAATCCTACTTGTCTGGTGGTAGGAAGGCTGGAGCCTATCTCAGCCAACACTGGGCTAAGACAGGGTACACCCTTAAGAGCTAGCCAGTCTATTGCAGGGCAACACACAGGCAACTAGGGGCAATTTAAAACAGTCTATTAACCTAATGTGCATGTCTTTAGACTGGGAGAAGACACAGGAGTAGTCAGAGAAACCCCAAGCAAACACAGGTGAGCACACGAACTCGACACAGAAACACCTGAGCATGGGCCTCAAAACCCAGGACCTTTGTGTTTTGGCACAGATGTGTTAATTGTTGCACCGCCATCCTGCCTCTACTAATACTTCATTTATTTATTTATAGAATACGTTGGTAGAGAAGTCGATCAAAATTTCGAACAAAAATAGAAATGGCAGGGGGGCAACAACAACAAAACCTTTATTTTCCATCCTCTTATAACCTCACAGTAACCGCATAACCCTTTTCTTCTCCTGGTATTTGATTCGGTTTTCAACTGAAAAGAAAACTACAGTAAGTAAAATAACCATGGTGACCATTGTGTAAATCTTCAAATACACAGCAGGCTGTTTGCATTTATCAAGTTAATATTGTTATGAAACTGTATATGAATATATCTCCAGTTCTGATCAGTAAAACTTCTTGTTCATGGTGATTTTACGGCCGCTTTAATTGTCTCGGCGCTGTAATGCAAATAGCCGTTTTTCTCAGTTTAACTTTCTGCTTTTATTGAATCAATCTTTTGCTCTGATGTGTGAAATTGGATATCTGCAGTTAGCTTATGATCAGTACTAACTGACTTGACTTAGTTTATCCCCAATGAATAACTTCGGGCATCAGGATAAGTTCCAGAAGTTCATGATACACTAATTTTGGGCTGTCTCGCCGCGTCTCGCTGTGTCTTGTAACTTTCATGCTGCGTTGAGAATTTTTCAGTTAATATAATTGACATCATTGTATTCCTTTTGGTCATCAGCTTTATTTTGATGCACCGTTTATGCCGCTACGACCTGTAGTTATTGTGCTATGTTAGTTTATAGGTGTTGAAGAAAACACAAAATTCACTGCGTTCATAAAAATTTCAGAGCTTGCAGCTAGGTTACGTGAGCTGTCTTCACTGACGTCCGCTCTGACGTGATTTAAACGCAAGCGCACTTCAGAGCAGTGCTTGCTGGGCTTGCTGGACTGTAACTCATACTGTACGGATGTGCTAGCTAGATTTGCTACCGACCTGGCAAGACGGTACACTGTAAACTTATGAAGTTGGGTGTTTCCTTAACCTTGCGATGCAAAGAAAAAAAATCAGAAATGTGCTTTCACCATTCTACACTGATGAATCGACTGATCAGTAAAAAGGACTTTGTTCTTTCTGCGGAGATATTGGAATTCCGAGATGGTGTATGTCTGAACACCAATTCCGTACGTGCGTTGAGGACCATTTATCGCCACCTGAACCGGGTGTTTAGTAGTCTAGGCTTTATATATATATATATATATATATATATATATATATATATATATATATATATATATATATATATATATATATATACACATACATATATATCTATATGTGTGTGTGTGTATGTATGTATGTATGTATATATATATATATATATATATATATATATATATATATATATATATATATATATATATATATATATATATATATATATATATATATATATATATATATATATATATATATATATATATAAACAAAAATAAAAGGACAGGACAAAGACTTTCTATTGAAACTCCATTTATCACTACAGATCTGTTTCGAGGGGTGGTGAAACCATCCTCTCTCTTCAGGTGATTATAGAAGAATCTATATATATATATATATATATATATATATATATATATATATATATATATATATATATATATATATATATATATATATATATATATATATATATATATATATCTTATTGATTGAATGCGTGAAATCCTACTTTGGAATTATAGTAATCCTTAGAGGTGTATTAGTTTGTGGAAGATTTAGCACGGTAGACAAGAGACGCCTATCCGTGTGTTGTTGTCCTTAGAAATTGCTGAGATATGTTAGATTGTCACTCAAAAGGTCTTCGGTGCCGATCCAGGTGTCAAAAGTTCTGACCCATTTTGTTTGACTCGTCTGTGTAACCTCAGAAACTGAATTGGAGCGTTGTAGTCATCTTTTGAAAATCTCATGTTAGTCTAAGTTGGTTAAGTAGACATTTCATTGCACAATATATCATCATCCTTGTTAGTTTACTATATTTGTCAACGATGTTGATGTGGAATTCCTTCTCAGAGAGGAGCTCAGTTATCATCTCTGTTACTTTTGAAACCAGCCTTTGTTTACTGTGAATCTTGTAAATGACTTTATATTAGTTTGGGTGTGGAATAAACTTTGGATCAAACTGTTTCTTATAGTTGTCCTTTGAACTCTTAGTAGAACCAAATTAGCAAGCCGGATGTTTTATGAACCCGCGGTTAAGGCTATTTATGTCCCTATATACTTTTGCGAAAGTGTCTTGATTCTACTGAAGTAGAAAAGGGTCAGTACCGTAACAATATGCATATTCAACAGTCCAAGACAATAAAATATAAATATATACATCAATAAAAATAAAATGTGGCTTTATTTAACCTTAATGATACCATAAGCAATGCATTTCGCACATTTTACTTGTGCGGTGTATCACATGCTGTACAACCCATATTATTGAGGGTCCAATCTGGTTATTGGTAAAACAGTTTCCACGTGTGCAGGGAGATGTAGGTGCACTTCCAGAATCAGAAGCACTCAGGTAAGGGGAGAAACTGATAAAATTGAGAAAAATATTGCACTTGTAAATTTGTAATTTTACTGCTGGTGATTATATAGAAATCACGTGCATGTATTCAGGAGCCTGAATAAACATGGACAGGTGAGATGCATCGACTGATTTTTAATCACTTTCACTTTGATCTTAAACATTCCAGCATATTTATTTTTGCTGTGGATACCGAGCAACTGAAACACCTCAAACCTTAACCCTCAAGCGACCAAGCTATTTCAGTGACTAGCATGACCGAGTGGGGTCATTTGTGACCCCATTGACTTTATATGGGGATATTTCTATATAAATGATTGTTTTAGGGTTCTTCATATTTATTTCAGCCTCTAATATATTTGTCCATCATCTTATGTAATAAAATATGGAATTCGATATATATATATATATATATATATATATATATATATATATATATATATATATATATATATATATATATATATATATATATATATTTTTTTTTTTTTTTTTTTTTTTTTTTTTTTTTTTTACAAAAAAAAGCAAAAACACACAATTATAGAACAAGAATAGTTATTTAGCATACAATATGTATTATTGTGATTACTTCATGCTTCAGTTTCTGTGGCTTCAGTGCTTTGCAAGTTTTTTCAAAAATATTCACAGAAAATTACAAAAAAAAAGAAAAGTAAGAGAAATAGGGAAAAGGTTTAGGAAAATTACACAAAACAAGGCCAATTATGGAAAAACAACAACAACAACAAAACTACTTAAATTTGTATGTGAGGTGTGCATCTGTGTGTGTGTGTGTGTGTGTGTGTGTGTGTGTGTGTGTGTGTGTGTTTATATCTCATTTACATCTTACATTATTTTTGAATGTTAAATTAATATTATTATAAGCATTTATAGTGTTGAATATGTATTTATTGATATTATATGCACATATACATATGTCAGTCAGGCGGGTCGATCCTACTTCGCAGAAATCAACGATTGCCAGGGGGGGTCTGGGTCTCCATTTACCGCGGAAAGTGCGAGATTCCTGTACTATGTGTAATGCTGTTGTCATGTGTCTGGTTGAGAGTGCCAGTACTGCTTCGCCACGAGCTGGTACATATGACACAAGAGTGTGCTGGTCATGAAAACCATAATTTGAGCTGTGCTCCTCTCTCCCATTGTTAGGTTTCATCTTTTCTGGGATGTGTGGCTTGTTTGACCTGACAGTGCCTAGGTAAGTAAGCCCATCATTCAACAGCTCTTCAGCAAGAGGGGCTGAGGTGAAGAAATTGTCTGCGGTGATATTTCTTCCACTTCTGCGTCAGGGAGATGTTAGATCTAATATCATGCCACACGGATTGGCTAATCCTTATAAAAGTCTATGAACAAATGCCGGACAAATAGATTGACACATTCTTGGTTAGACACTATTTTCCGATTAAAATTAGAAAAATGGCGCCCGGATATATATATATATATATATATATATATATATATATATATATATATATATATATATATATATATATATATATATATATATATATATATATATATATATATATATACATATATATATATATATATATATGCCCGGAGTCATACCTGACCCCACTTGGTCATTTGAAGGTTAAAATTCTACTTCTGCTTAGATATGTAATGTATGATACTAATGTGTACAATTTCAGTATAAACTACTCTCGGAATATAAACGTTCATAGATAATCAGCAGGTCTTTTTATGACACAGGAAGTAGTTTGTGAAAAATAAGAGGAATAGAAACAATCCCCCCCCCCCCCCCCCCCGGCGTCTACATCTATGATCTATGATATTATAGAGATCTTGCCTAACTTAATTAGAATATTTTACCTCAAGGCACTCCGTTACCATAAAGAGCTCAATCCAATGAGTATGCAAAGCCTTGCTGGCATTCTGCCATGGCCATAATCAATATCACTGTAAATTAGAGGCAAGTCAGAGTAGCATGAGATCTTTTTCCACACTGTGCGGTTTGTCAAAGATACAAAAGAAAATACTTGCAGCTGTAATAGGTCACCAGAGGATTGCACAGATGTACAGTTGGGTCACATAGGACCAAGAAGTCGGTGGTGTGAGGAATCTAATACTGTACCAGGGTTAGTTAGATGTCACTCAATAGGTGAAATCTCTTATAAAAGATGGAGCTGTTCCATCTATAAATAATCAACCTACCTCTTGATAAATCTGCATATCAAACAGTTTTGATACAAGATGTAAACAGAAGCCTGGAGGATGGTTTGTCTGCATTTGTGCAAAGGAGGCAGGACAAATAAAATGAATGATTTGAGCACACTTCAGAAGGGCTGTAAAAAAGAGTAATAAAATGCTAGTGGGCTTCGTCATTAATTAGAGGGATCATTAAGTCATGGCGGAACTCTCAGTAAGTCATGGCTATTAGAATGTAAATATATGATTAAGCATGTACAGTACGTTAAAAACTGTTGACTGTGTCTTTGCTGATTGCTAATATTCTCGGCACATGCCTGCGATGGTTTACCGTCTGCAATACTGTAGATTGTGTGTAGCACACACAGCTTCGTGTGTGTGGGTGTGTGTGTGTGTGTGTGTGTGTGTGTGTGTGTGTGTGTGTGTGTGTGTGTGTGGGCGGGAGGTTGGGGGGGTTTAAAAGGGCAAAAAAAAAAAAAAACAAAACCTTGAATTACTGGAAGACTGATGGAACACTGGTGCCCATCTCAGCTGACCCTGGGCAAGAGCAGAGCACACCCATGATAGCTTGCCAGGCTATCGCACGGCCGGGTAAAATTAATAAAATACTAAAATAAATAGATAAATACAGTGATCCCTCATTTTCTGTGGTTAATTGGTACCAAGATCGCCACACAATCACCAAAATCCTTGAAATACCGTCACCCCCACACCCCGCCCTCAACCCACCTTACTGACGTATACGTACATGTATATGTGTATATAATAGGAATAAATACATATTCAATGCTATAAATGATAATAATGGCAATTAAACATTCAAAAATAATGCATAAAATGGACATAAAATGTAAACACACACACACACACAAACAGATGCACGTGCACAAACTCAGATGCGCATCTCACAATAATGTAACTAATTTTGATGGAGTCTGTCTTCCTTTCGGCTTTTTCCCTTTTACTCGGGAGTCGCCACAGCGAATCATCTGATTCGCACGTTTGATTTGGCAGAGGTTTTTTTTTTTTTTTTTTTTTTTTACGTCAGATGCCCTTCCTGTCACAACCCTTTTTATCAAGGGACAGAAACACGCTGACGGCTTTGCAGCCTCCTCTTTACGAAAGTCAGCAATGGTTCTTTTACATGCCTCCCATCATAGACAGTGAGAGACATGGCCCACCTTTGATAACCCAGTTAGCTGCAGATTTGTTTTTTTTGTTTGTTTGTTTTGTTTTGTTTTTGCATAATTGGCCTTGTTTTTATGGCATTTTCCTTAATTTTTCCTCTAGTCTTCCTTAATTTCCTTATTTTTTAAGTCAATGAATATTTAAAAAAAATGTGATGCACTGAAGCCACATGAATTGAAGCGTGATGTATTTATAAATAAATAATACTGGGCAAAAGTTTCAGGCAGCCTATTTTTGCATAAACATTGCTCGGGATGATTTTATGATTTACAAAAATGAGTCAGTACTCAAACAAATAAGATTTTGATTCACTAAATTTTAAGCACAAACTTAACCACAGGCAAACCCCCCCCCCCCCCCCCACACACACACACACACATACACACACACACACTCTTCTGTAGACTGTGTTCCGATCCTTTCCAGTACACAATCCTTGTATGCCGTAGTCCAGTGAAATGGGGGTATAACTCATTTGAAGATGCTAGATCGGGGATCTCAATGTTGTTTCTGGTGATCTACTTTCTTGATGGCGGTCACTAATTTAACCCTAATTATGTCCACCTGAGTAGTGGGGCTGGTGGTGTAGTGGTTAGGGTGCTGGGCTCAGGATCGGGAGGTTGTGTGTTCGAATCCCAGTTAGATCCCCACTGTGCTAAGATCCCTGGGCAAGGTCTCAACTACAAGTGTGCCTCTGTTCACCCGGCAGTATAAATGGGTACCAGTACAAATATACTGGGAAGGTAACCTGCACTGGACTAGCATCCCATCCAGGAGGTGTTGAATTCCTGGTAACTTCACGCTCTCGAAACCGGGGATAAGCACCGGTCTGATGAGTCACTAGGTTCAGGGTGTAAAAAGCTCACATTACCTTACCTTTATGTCCACCTGAACAGTCCATCGTCTCATCAGGCCAAAAGGCTTGGAAATGAAGACTTAAACTGATGATTGGATTGGTCACACCGACCCCATTAGGGTTGGAGTTAAAAATCTTCGGAAAATAGATATCCAGGAATAAGATCGCCAACCCTGCCACACCCAGGAGAAATTATCACCTGTTGATTACTAGTAATTAAAAAAAGAGAGCATGTTTTATATAAATGTTTAAGAAATGTATTTTACTTCATCCTTTATTTGAGCATATAGCAATAGACTTAAATGTTTAAAAAAAATAATAATTAACACCATCAACAAAAATTACATTTATAGATTTCCCTTTAATTCCACAAAACCACATCCCTCAGATTTCTCAGTCATTAGTGTAATGTACTTATGGAAGCGTAAAATGACTCACAAATTTCAAACTATAAATCCACCACCGGAGGAAAATCCATAGTGATCATCACCTTAATTAAAAGTTAATTTCATTTTATTTTCTGAACAACATAATCCTAAGTAGGGCATGGGGAGGCCGGCGCCACTCTAAGCCGACTCTGTGCGAGGGCAGGGCAAGCCTTGGACAGCTCACCAGGCCATCGCAGGTCAGAAACATGATGACGGCTATTCAGCTACTCTTGATGAAAGTCAGCAATGGTTCTTGTACATGAAGCTGACACCATAGACAGTGAGAGACACGGCCGGCCTTTGAACCCAGTTAGCTTCACTGGGTAGGGGGTGGGGGGGGGGGGGGTGTCGGTCAATCAATGACAACCTGCTGAGAGTCCAGCTTGAACCCCCAACCTTGGAATCACTGATCTAGCACCTTTACCGCCAGGACACCACTACCAGCACCTTCCCTTCCACCACATAAATGGCTGAAGCGCCTTTGAGCAAGATACCTAACCCCCAACTGCTCTCCGGGTGTCCCTGATGTGTGTGTAGCAACCCATTGCTCCAACTGTATGTGTACTCACTTTGGATGGGTTACATGCAGAGGCACTAATTCCCCTCATGGGATTAATACATGATATCAAAATAATAATTATGCAAAGTTCGTCAACCAGTGGTGTCATAATAAGACTGCAGAAGTGCTATCGACAGAGTTGCATTGTAAATGAGGGGAGGATTAAGACTTATTTAAGAGCTTAGATAAACATAATACAAATTAGGAACCTAAATGTGTGAGAAAACACACAATTAACAAAATAAATTAAATATGCAATCATGCATTCCTAAAATAAACCAAAAATATCAACAAACCAACACAAAGACTACAGATGATGATACTGTTCGGATTATGTAAGTGAACTTGGCTAAACTGGGCTCAGTTGTGGGTACATCCACCTTCCAGCAAGAAGGTTCTGGGTTTAAGTCCAGTTTGTTTTTATGGAGAGATTTCATATCTTCTTCATGCCTGCATGGGTTCCGTCTTGGAATCCTGATCATCTGTCATAGTCCAGAGATGTGCACATTAGCCTACTTGGCTGTTTTAAATTACTCCTGTGTGTGTGTGTGTGTGTGTGTGTGTGTGTGTGTGTGTGTGTGTGTGTGTGTGTGTGTGTGTGTGGGTGTGTGTGTGTGTGTGTGTGTGTGTTAGCCCTGCAATAGTCTGGTGTGCTGTTCAGAGTGCACTGTGCTTTTACCCAGAATTGGCTGAGCTAGGCTTCGGCCACCTCTTTCTCATCCTCAAAGTATTCCTTCCACAACCCAACAACATCCCCAGTCGAGGTGAGTAGCTCCCCACTTCCACTGTAACAGTATTTGTGGAGAACTGCTTTCCCCCCCCTGAAGTGGAAGATTTTGGCTAAGAATCTTTGCAAGGCCAACCAATAGTCTCTTCCCCAAACTCCTCCCATGCCTGAGATTTTGCATCGGCGACAGCTTGGGCTGCAGGGACACCTCAGACTGCAGTATCTTTGGCTTACTGGTACCTGTCTGCTGTCTCGGGAGTCCAACAGACCAATTAGACCCGATAGCTCTCATTTTTCAACTGGACAACCCTCTTCAGAGATGTCCACCACCGAGTTAGGAGGTTATTACCATGACAGGTACCGGTGACTTTCTGGCCACAGCTATGGGTGGCTGCCTCAACAATGGATGCACAAAACATGGCCCATTCAAATTCCATATTCCCCGGCTCCTATGGGATGTGGTTGTAACTCTGCCCGAGGTTGGAGTTTGTAATGGATAAACCGTGATGAGTACAGAAGTCCAACCGCAAAACACCATTTGGGCTCAGACTGGAGACTGCAGACTGGAGAAACTGTATCTTCCCATCACACCCAGTCAGGTCACACTATCATTGCACACTTGGGCATTGAAATCTACCAGGACATCAAGGAAGCGGGGGAGCATTCTCCAACTCATCCCAAAACACGCCTAGATACATAAGTACAAACAAGAGTCAGCACCAGTCCGTCCACTCAAAGGCAGAGGGAAGTTACCCTTTTGTTGATCAGGGAGAACCCCTATATGTGGGCACCGAGACGGACAACAACCAAGTCAACACCAGCTCACCGCCTCTGTCCATGAGCAACTCCACCACTGCCCTAACTAGATATAGTGTGACTCTGGAACCACCCATCTTGAGAGGAGTGGTTCCAGAGTCACACTATATCTAGTCAGGGCAGTGGTAGCTTAGTGGTTAATGCGACAGGTTACCGATCCAAAGGTCAGCGGTTCAATCCTACTATCACCACTGTTGAGCCCTTGAGCAAGGCCCTTTACCCTCGATTGTTCAGTTGTATAAAAAAAACGATAATTATAAGTTGCTCTGAGCAAGAGTGTCCGCCAAATCCTGTAAATTTAATGTAATGTAATATCTACTCGGTATTTCTCCACCTCGCACACCAGCTCAAGCTCCTACCCCGCCAGAGAGGTGACGTTCCATGTCCCAAGAGTCAGAGTCAGAATCTGAGGATCTCACCCATGCCTTCTGCTGCCACTTAACTCGCAGTGCATGCAACCTCTATAGCCCCTCCCATAGGTGATGGGTCCATGGGAGAGCGAACCCATGTCTCCGTTTTGGGCTGGGCCTGGCTGGGTTTCATAGACAGAAGCCTGACCACCAGGCACTCACCTTCGAGCCCTTCCTCCAGGCCTGGCTCTGGGGGGTGGGGTGGATGAGGGGGCGGGGAGACGACCCTGGTGACCTGCATCCAGGCAAGGGAAACTGTGTCCTTATATGTTTCTTCAAAGAGGTCTTTTGAACTGTGCTTTGCCTGGCGCTTCACCGAGAACCTGTTTGCCATGGGCGACCCTACAGGGGCATAATGCCCCCGACGACATCGCTCAAACCCCTCCACTACCATCAGTTGGCAATTCGAGGAGGGAAGATTCGAGATTAAGTCACACTAACAGAAATTGTGCTTCACATTAATTCGGGGCTATCATAAGCTTAATTACAATGTCTAATACAAACAGATTATGTTTATTCTCTTGTTGGATTTAAAATTATGTGGAATTAAAGCAATGAAAAGATTGTAAGATACATACATCTGGACCGTCGTGTTAACTGATAAGCATCAAACAAACACGAAGAGAAATGAATGAAACATTCATTTGTGCAAAAAGTATTTATTTTTTTTTTTTTCTGCAAAGAAAAGGAGATTTCTTTTCTACTCTGAGCACAGGCAGGCCACATGGGTAGTGTGTGTGTGTGTGTGTGTGTGTGTGTGTGTGTGTGTGTGTGTGCGTGTGTGTGTGTGTGTGTTCTGCAGAGTTCATGTGCTACGCTGTACATTTGATTAAGCAAAGTGAATCAATGAGGCACATAATAAAGTTTATGGGGCTGCGTAATTAAACTGAGAAGTTTGTAATAGTGACTCGCTCACTGTTTGAGCCGACGTAAAAAAACCTCTGCCAAATCAAATGTGCGAATCAAATGATTTGCTGTGGCGACTCCTGAGAAAAGAGAAAAAGCCGAAAAGAGAAGAAGACACTATTGTTCAAAGCTTTTATTTCAATAACCATAAGTACCAGGAGGACAGTTAACATCATCTAAGGTTCAAATGGGCATAAACAAGACACAACCCTTCTTAAGAGAGCCATCTGGTGTCTTTACAACATCTTTTGAGTGTCCTGGCACCAAGTCTTCTTAAAAAAAAAAAAAAAAAAAAAAAAAAAAAAAAAAATCTTGCGCCTGTGTGAGAGAAGATTCGAGTTGCTGAAAGGGAGAATTTAAACCAGGAATCTTGCACGCCTCCAACATTTTTTTCTTAGGGTTTAGATGTTTTTGGCATTATTGGTGTGATTTTTTTCTTGGGCGATGATCAAAGATCATCGATAGCATCTTCCCAATTAACAAGTGGCATGCAAATAGCAACCACAACCCGTATACAGCATAAAGGATCCATACCCATTTCCAATTACTCACCTCCAGCAGCTCCGTAGAGAGCTTGTTAAATACCACTCGCTCATCAAGCCTCCTGAAAAGTCATGGCCACTGCCTGATCATCTTCATCCTCTTCTCTGTCCTTCTCAGTTTAGTGTATTCTGTTAGAGAGCAAGTAACCAAAACATCCCCAACACGTATATTTGATTTAATATATTAAAGATAAACATGTTGTCGCTTGCTAAAAGGGTTGTGACAGGAAGGGCATCCGACGTAAAAACCTATGCCAAATCAAATGTGCGAATCAGATGATTCGCTGTGGCGACTCCCGAGAAAAAGGGAAAAAGCCAAAAGGAAGAAAGAAATTAAAGATAAACATGTAACAACAATTAATACTGTATTTCATAATAATAATACATGTGCATTAGCATTAATAATAATAAAACAAGAATAAACAATAAGTCAACTAACCTTTCCCATCATCAACGGTGGCGAAGATGTCACGTGGGCAGGCAGGAGGTCGTACGTAACAGAGGAGGAGGAGGACAATTTTGTGCGTGTGCACATTCTGAATGTCAGCGAGGAAAGGCTTGTGGTGAGCGACCACGAGGCCAGTGCTTCTCAAATAGTGGGGCGCTCCCCCCTTGAGGGGCACGGTGTAATACCGTTGGGGGGGGAGGGGGCACCTGGACCCCAACTCTAGGATAAGCAATCCAGCGCCCTATACCACTAGGCCCCCACTGTCCTGAGACGGGTTATATAATCACCTGAAAATCATTGATCACACTTTTCCCAACTTCACACCCATCCTTCAACGATCAAATTGAAAATCCATCACATCAGCAAATCAACTATGTATATCATGATGGGTTTAATACGCTCAGAACTCCCTGACTTTCTTTTCAACAATAACGAGTACTGTATATCCAAACTGGAGTACCGGTAAATATGAACTTTTACATTTCAATCATTTGACTGACACCCGTATCCAGGATGACTGGTGTAAATAAGACGATCCCTCTCCACCCCAGAGAATCGTGGATCTGCAGAGTTTGTTCAGTTCCACCACGTCCTGGCTCTCCTCTGCATAAAGTTGAACATTATCTCAGTACAAAGACCTTTGCTAATGTTTGTGTATATTGTGTATAGCCATGTTCCTGTGTTTTCGAGTGCAAGCTTCTACAATGTCTTCCTGAGAATCTGAGGCTTTAGTATCAGTAGCAGTTTCTCCAGCAGAAGAAAACATCAGGTACGTGACCCGCATTCTAATTAAACACGGCAATATTATCCAGTTTGGCCAGAAAATGCTCACATACGTTGCTTGACAATGCTCTCTCTCTCTCTCTCTCTCTCTCTCTCTCTCTCTCTCTCTCTCTCTGTAAGAAAGAGATGCAATGGAGCAGGTGATGCAGCAGCCGGCTTCTCATTATATGTCATTGTGCGAAGCTAATTCTGTTCTGTAATATTTGATTGTTATGCCGTTTGCATACAGTCCATAATGCTCTTAATTGTTTACTTCCAGATAAATGTGTGCTCTGTGCAATCCCATTAACTTTTTATTTCTTTTTTTTTTTCACCAAGCATCTTCATATCTGACCTTATTATTTATATTGGCAGTTTTTCCTATGTTAGGTACCTGCTAAACACTAACAACTGACTTATGCATCAGCGATACCGCCGCAGGGCAGTGGTGGCCTGGTGGTAAAGGTACTGGATCACTGAGGTTGGCGGTTCAAACCTCACTCTCAGCAGGTTGTCACCACGGCAGTGGTGGTCTGGTGGTAAGGCACTGGATCACTGATCCTAAGGTTGGGGGTTCAACTCCCACTTTCCGCAAGGTTGTCAGTGTCCCCCCATTGTAGCTAACTGGGTTATCATAGGCCATCCATGTCTCTCACTGTCTTTGGTGTGAGGTTCATGTAAAAGAACCATTGCTGACTTTCGACAAGAGTAGCTGCAAAGCCGTCAGTGTGTTTCTGCCCGGCGATGGCCTGGCGTGCTGTCCAGGGTGTACTCTGAAATGGAAACCAGCCTCCCTGTGACCCTAATTAGGATTAAGCGGTTACAGAAAATGAACTGGACTTAAATTGTACACTCTGATGTGCTAGAGTGTCTTCCGGTGGATCGTAGTTCCCAGAAACGTATTTAAAAGTAGTCCTTACTTTTTTTTTTAAAGCTGTAGGTATCTTGGGTAAAGCATCTCTGCATTCTGGTCTGCACACATACAGTACACGATAAGATTGAACAGCAGTGTACAATTATTCATGGATGACCACTTCAACAATATGTGTGCCCACCAGGTCAACTGCAATTTTATACACTGTAGGACAAAGACCTTCAGAGGGCTTCAGTTAGTGACGTCTAGGAATCTTATCAATTTCTGCTCTGGTTTCCAGGTATTTCTGAGTGGAGTTGACATGTTCTCCAGATGTTTGTGTTGGTTTCCTCTGGGTACTCCACTTTTCTCTCTTGGTCCAAAAACGTCCACAGTAGGCTGATTGGTGCTTCCAAATTTCCCATAACTTTCGAGAAAGACTATAAATATTTCTATGTGTGTTGATGCTGCAATGGCCTGTTCAGGGTGTACTCTACCTTCACACAAAGTCGGCTGCATTAGGCCCCAGCCGTCACTCAACCCGAATTAGGACTAAACAGCTCTAAAAGAAAATGACTAAGTGATTGACTGACGAATTCAGTCATGGTGTAATGTAATTCGAAAACTGAATGATTTCTATGCATTAAGTGTCGAGTAAAAAGGCTGCGTGTTTTTTCACATTTTATTTTCAGGTTGGCATGTGAGAGTAAAGCTTGTTTGATCCATTATGTTTCAATTAAGTCCTTTTGTAGATGGCACTGTGACCGGATGATATTCTCTGAAATAGCAATCACCTCTACACATGTTAATGATATATCGTTAATGATATATCGAGGTGATATGAATAAAGAAGGGTGAACTTTTACTTGAGAGTAATGCAGGCGCTGGAGGTCGATCTATTCCATCATTTATTTTAAGTGTTTTGGGCTTTTTGATGATTGAATGTCTGGATGATTGGATGACTGAAATGATTGAATGAATGACACGTGGCATTTCAGGTATTTTTTGTAAGAATATATCTCCAAAGAGTTTTCCACGTATTCCCTACGGAGTGTAATAGTTATTATATCTGCAGTCTTTACATTGTCAACAACACATGGCATGCACAGTATCTGCAGAATGAACATGGTCTATGTGCATTTTATGTTATTTACAGAATACCAAGAACAGTTCAATAGCGTGAGTGTAAACAGCAGCTTCCTCTCGGGTTGTACAATATGTGGGTGAAGGACAATTAGATGTGTAGGGAAAATATTGTATTTTTCTCTATTATTATTATTATTATTATTATTATTATTATTATTATTTATTTATTTATTTTTATTAATTAATTAATTCATTTATTTATTTTTAATCCTGCCTGTGTGTTTACTTTACCTTGACATTCATGGTGTGTAAAGCAGTAATTTATTTATTCTTATTACTATTTATAAAATAAATGGATATATTTTTTGGAGAAATTAGTACCAGGCTTCGATTCCAGGTTAATGCCACAGCCGCCAGTGACAGGGAGTCCGTGGGAGCTAATTGGCTGAGCTCTCCTCGGAGGGGTGGCATATGCTCACGTCCCTGTCACTCACAGCAATCGCCAGTCAATCATGAGCATCTGTGAACTAATTCATTTAAAGGAACAGATAGTGCTTTCCCTCCGAGTGTATTAAACCGTCCATGAATATGCGTGGTGCCGCCGTTTGAAAAGTGATGGGTGGCTCGCATTTCATGGAGGGGGCATATGTATGCTTTTGCCCCTCCCTGGTCGGTGATGATCATGTGATAGGTATTGGGTGGGAATCGGATATGATTAAATTCGCGAGAAAATGAAGAAAAGTTTCATCTACATCTTCATCTTCCTCTGCATAATCCTGGGTCGGGTCAGCGGGGGCAGCAGCCTAAGCAGTGAGATCCAGACATCTCGCTCCCCACCCATTTCATCCAGCTTTTCCAGGGAACACCAAGGCATTCCCAAAAGAGTCGGGAGACATAATCCCTCCGGCATGTTTAGGGTCTACCCCATTGTCTCTTATGGACACGCCCAAAACACCACACCAGGGATGCATTCAGGAGGCATTCGAACCAGACGCCTGAGCCACCTCAACTGGTTTCTCTCGATGCAGAGGATTAGTGGTTCTACTCTGAGATACCCCCGGATAGCCCCGCCACCAGGCAAAGGAAGCTCATTTCTGCCGCTTGTATCCGTGATCTTGTTCTTTCGGACACTACCCAGAGCTTGTGACCATAGGTGCGAATTGGAACCCAGATCAACTGGTAAACTGAGAGTTTTTCCTTGCGGCTCAGCTCCCTCTTTTTTTTTTTTTTTTTGGAAAAATAAAAAAGAAGAAGAAATAAATTAGTGCCAGGCAAACCAGAACATATACTAATGAAGAAAAAAACAAAGAATGCATGCATTATGTATTCCACTCCATTCCACTCACTAAGTGTGACTCACAGGGACATGAGCTTCGAGTGATGAGTGTTATCAGCAGTGACAAAACCTCACTGACGGCAAGCAAAGGAGACTTTTACAAAATCATAAGCTGAGGAACATGTAACGAAATAAAATACATGCTCGTAAAAGGAACTATAATTTAGAAATGAAGTGATGGATTGGAAATCGGTTGCATGAAATGGAATTCGAAATTGCTCAATGTTAGATCACTTTTTTTTCTCGTTTTTATTTTCTCTCTCCTAAATATACAGAGAAAAAGAAAAAAAAAACATGATTTCATGCAAACAGCTCACCTGCGCTCAGTTTCAGATACCCTGTCCCTTACTACCTTCACCCAGACACATGTTTACCCCGACCTTCGGACAAATCTGAAATGTGGCGTAAACACAAATGAGTGTTGCCACTATTGTGAATTTATAGGATTCAGGATTTTTAATCGTCATTTGTGTTTTTTACACACAGAG
The DNA here is from genome assembly GCA_024760905.1 of Plotosus lineatus. Taxonomy (NCBI): domain Eukaryota; kingdom Metazoa; phylum Chordata; class Actinopteri; order Siluriformes; family Plotosidae; genus Plotosus; species Plotosus lineatus. The sequence continues at coordinate 19,622,679 of CM045750.1, forward strand.
GAATTCTTGTGCGGTTGTTCAAGGAGTCAAGTGACAAACAGAAAAGGATGATGATGATGATGATAATAATAATAATAATAATAATAATAATAATAATAATAATAATAATAATAAATAAACCAGTAGATAACCGCAATAATGGAATTTCACTAAATTATAGTATATTATATTTATATTTGTATTTATATTTATATTTATATTGCACTATGCCCATTGTCTAGTTGGATGGAAAAAAAATGAACAGTTCTCTGGGTAAACAATATGGACGCAACTTCAAAGTTCGATGTTCTCCATTCTCAGAGCAAGGTTTAGAGATAATCTACAGTCAGTCAGTACACCAGGTTTATTTAACGAGAATCCACCGTTCTTCCGCTGCGGTTCTTGTTGCTAGCCGCTGCGCTCCAGTCCTCTCTGAAGGCCGTGTAGCCGGTCGATGTAGTCGCCTCGTCGGGTGTGCTCTCCTCGAGCCATGTTTCACAGAAACACAGCATGGAGCAGTCCTGTAGATCCCTCTGCGCTGCAATCCGAGCATGAAGCTCGTCCATCTTGTTTCGCAGGGACTGAACATTTTCAAGCAATATGACCAGGAGTGCTAACCTTCCACTGCTAAACAAGCACCGGAGTTGTCGTTCAGCCCCTCCCCGCCTGCCGCGTCTCCACCTGAATTTATTGTTATCCGGGGTACGGCTAGCATTGAGCTGCGATAGCATATTAGCTCAGGATAGGAGATGAGCATGCTCAGTTCTAAATGTCCAAATGGACTATGCTCTCATAGCTGTAGTAGGGTCGCACGGTCATAGACGAGTATGGTGCAAAAAACAAACTAATAAAAACAACATTTAAGTTTGTCAATGTCCGCCAACAGGTGGATAGTAATGACATTTTTAAAAAATATATTTTTGCTATACCATATTAATCCCGAGAGCAGTAGTGGCCTAGTGGTATAGGTGCTGTATCACTGATCCTGAGGTCGGGGGTTCAAGCCCCACTCACCACAGGTTGTCAGTGTCCCCCCCCCCAGTGCAGCTAACTGGGTTATCAAAGGCCAGCCATGTCTCTCACTGTCTATAGTGAGACATTCATGTAAAATAACCATTGCTGACTTTGGATAAGAGTAGATGCAAAGCTGTCAGCGTATTTCCGCCCTGTGATGGCCTGGCGAGCTGTCCAAGGTGTATTTTGCCCTCGCCCGGAGTGGGCTGGGATGGACGCCAGCCTCCCCTCGAGCCTAATTAGGATTAAGTGGTTACAGAAAATGAACTGAACATATTAATCCCACAAGGGAAATTATTGCCTCTGCGTTCAACCAATCCAGAGTGAGCACACGCACACACACACACACACACACACACACACACACACAGAGCAATGGGCTGGCACACACACTTGGGGCACCCTGGCAGTTGGTGCCTTGCTCAAGGGCACATCAGCCATGAAGGTGAAGGAAGAAAAGGTGCATCCAACTCCCTCACTGCTGCACGTTTGTGCTGCTGGCTTGGGAGCTGAACCATTGACCCTTCAGTCTCAAAGTTTCTTCTCTGCCCATTATACTACAGCTCACATTGTACAGATAAGTTATCGACTTTAAGCAGGAATCTGCACTCCAGGCTTTTTTTTTTTTTTTCGGTCTCATGGCATCCCATGGGGAAAATGTTAATTCATTCTTTTTCCGAACCACTTAAACCTAATTAGGGTCACAGGGAGGCTGGCAGCCATGTCAGCCGATTATGGGCAAGGGCAGCGTATACCGTGGACATCTCTTCAAGCCATTGCAGGGCCAGCACACGCACAAGCATTCACACTCACACCTAGGGGCGGTTTGGAACAGTCAATTAGGCTACTGTGCATGTTTTTGGACTGTGGAAGGAAACCGGAGACCCCAGAGTAAACCCACAAAAGTACGGGGAGAATATGCAAACTCTAAACAGAAACGCCTGAGCTGAGGCGGCTGTGCTAAACACGACGCCATAGTGCTGGCTGGGGAAATGTTTAGTACCAATGTTGGCTCTGGATTCGTTTTCCAACAGAACAAAATGGTCCAACTTTGCTGCAATTGTTTTGTTCTGTAGTGTAAGTGCTCACCAATACACTGTCATGCAACTTTTTTTAATTAAGTTTCATTAGCAATAGCATTACAAGCTTCATTTCATCGTTTCATAATGTTAAATAGCAAGCCGTATAAAATCTCTAGCTATGTTTTTCTAAAAGGTAGTCAGAAGTAATTGTTGGAGATCTTATCATCATTCAACACCTCACCATGTGGCCACCTTTTTTTGGACGATACTGATATTTTAACAAATGGTAACACTCGTGGGTGATGTTATGTCTTTACAGACTTCTTAAAGCATTTGGATTTTTTTGAATATTTCGGTTGGGTTAACTAAACAAGCCAAATCATCATTAAACTACAATTAAAAAAAAAGTTGCAATATGGGGCAGTGGTGGTCTAGTGGGCTGTGATGGCCTAGTGGTATAGGACACTGGATTGCTAATCCTAAAGTTGGTTGTTCAAGTCCCACTCTCCACAAGGTTGTCACTGCCCCCCCCCCCCCCCCCAGTGCAGCTAACTTAGTTATCAAAGGCCAGCCACGTCTCTCACTGTTTATGGTGAGAGGTTCATGTAAAAGAACAATTGCTGACTTCCGACAATAGTAGCTGCATAACTGTCAGCATGTTTCCGCCCTGCGATGGCCTGGCGAGCTGTCCAGGGTGTATTCTGCTCTTGCACAGACTTGGCTGAGACTGGCACCAGCCTCCCCATGACCCTAATTAGGATTAAGCGGTTACAAAAAATGAACTGGAGTTCCAATGGGAGTGGCCCTCAATTTCTCAATTGATCAAGAAGCAATGCACACATTAATTAATATGTTTTCATAATTGATCAGTGCTTTCAGATTCAAACTTCACGATTCGAGAGTCTTTATTGTCATTGAGAGCTTTCTTTTCGGCTTTTTTCCCTTCATCACAGCAAATGATTCACACGTTTCATTTGGCATAGGTTTTTACGTCGGATGCTCTTCCTGACACGACCCTTTCGCAAGGGACAGAAACACGCTGACGGCTTTGCAGCTTCTCTTTACGAAAGTCGGCGATGGTTCTTTTACATGAACCTCTCACCAGAGACAGTGAGAGACATGTCCGTCCTTTGATTACCCAGTTGGCTGCATGGGGGGGGGCACCTTAGGCTCAGCGATCCAGCGTGTTTTATCACCAGGCCACCACTGCCCTTATGTCATTATGTTCACATAGAACAAAATTCCATAGGAGGATCTCAGCATTCGCAGGTACAAATGAGATAATAAACTGCAGTTGTAAAAGTATAAAATAGAAATGTGAACTTTGGAGCTATGAATGAGATCTGAACACTGAGATATACAATATGTACATCGGGACATTGTGGAATGGAACAAATAAATAAATAAAAATAAATAAATAAATTGTAGCAGCAAGGTGGATAGACTAGAATTTAAATGTCCAAAGTGGATAAACTAGAATGTAAACGAGGTGAAGTGCAGCAGTACAATACAGTCGTAGAGTTTGTTGATTCAATGACCTTTTACAAAGTACTGATATCCATGCAAGAATGTGTGTGAGTTTGTGTCGGTGCAGGAGGGTTTTGTGTGTGTGAGAGAGAGAGAGAGAGAGAGAGAGAGAGAGAGAGAGAGAGAGATTGCAAGAAGGTGGGCGGTGGAGGGGTGATGGCTTTCCCCACTCTGAGATAAAAGCTGTTTATGAGTTTGGTTGTGATTTAGCCCCTTCAATCCAGATGTGCACTATTCTGGTGGTGGGTTTAGTCCCGCAGATCAGAGGATTATATGCCAGGATCAGCTTCACTGTGATATGATCTGGCGTGTCCAAGTGAGGAGTTGCAAAAGCTTTGTATGCTCCTGAGATGTTCCAATAAACCTGATCCCGTGTGATATTTTCTCTGTTCGGAAAGTCAATGAATGTGTGGAATTTGGGAAACACTGATTTCAATTCTACATGGTTAAAGTCCCCAGCCACAACCGCAGCCGCCTCTGGGTTAGCGTTCATCTGAGCGCTAATTGGAAAATGCAGCTCCTCCAGGGCTAGCTTTGCATTATCTCTCAGTGGTAAGTAAACCGCCGTGATTATAGCAGAGCTGAGGTCTCCAACCGATTTGAATGGTCTGCACTTCATTGCCAGATATTTCAGATCAGGGGAGTAGAATGTTCTGATTAAGGATGGTAGCAGTACACCATGAGTTATCAATGTAGAGGACCAACCCTCTACCTGTGATCTTCCCCAAAGGTGCAGTCCTGTTGGCCCAGAAGAGAGAGCGTTCCTCTAGCTCCACCGCATCATTGGGGATAATGCTATCCAACCTGGTCTCTTAAATTCAGATTGGTAATTTTAGGTCATATTTCATTTCATGCAGCAATTTATCAATAGCAATAGCACGCCTTAGCAATATATATATATATATATATATATATATATATATATATATATATATATATATATATATATATATATATATATATATATATATATATATATATATATATATATATATATATATATATATATATATAGATAGATGGATGGATGGATGGATAGATAGATAGATAGGAGCCAACAGGACGCAAGTAAAGGGTGGCACACTTTTTCCTAATTTTTATTGCTCTACCTAAGAATGTGTAACTTTATCCAGGAACAGAAACTTGAATTCATTTTCTGAACTGCTCAATCCTAATCAGGATCATGGGGAGGCTGGCGCCCATCTCGGCAAACTCTGGGCAAGGGCAGAGTACACCCTGGACAGCTCGCCAGGCCATCGCAGGGCAGAAACATGCTGACGGCTTTGTCAAAATCTGTTTCTTGTCTCTTTTATGTTGCAATGGTTCTTTTACATTAACCTCTTACCATAGGCAGTGAGAGACATGTCCGAACTTTGAACCCAGTTAGCTGCACGGGGGGGTGGGGGTGGGGTGGGCAACCCGTTGAGAGTGGGGCTTGAACGCCCAACCTTAGCATCAGTGATCCAGCACCTCTACCACCAGGCCGGCACTGCCTAGAAGCTTGAATCATACAAAGCTGAAGATGCTCATTAATAACCTCTCCTGGTAAACATTAGAACAGTTCAAACACTATCGTCTGTGTATGGTGACTGTGTTCTCTTTGATCTATGTGTACTTGCACAATGTGGAGGTAAAATGTAATTTGTCTTCATGTCACACAGATTGTTGACAGCTTTTAATAAGGACCGATTCCTCTCTCTGCACCGTCGTTGACTACTGTCAAGGAACTAACTCTTTGTCACAGATTCTCATCTGTAAGAACGGACCTCACATCACCAAGGTTACTTCTGTCATTAATTTGACCTTCAGCAATAACTTAAAAGAAGTGACTTGAGCGGCAAGTGACAAGGCAAGACATGGTAGTTATATTGTTCTTGCTAAAGAAATACTTAGCATCAAGGTTTTTTGAGCATCTTCCCAGGAAGCCTTTCAAGATTTCTCAGCATTTCCTCCTTTTCTTCAGCATCAATGCGAACAGTAAAAAAACTGCCAGGGTGACGAATTCTTCCGTCAGATAATACAAATGTCATTAAATGTTGTTCAACGCTGCATCGGTCCTGGTTTTATCTGGATATACTAGTAGATGCAAACTCTGGATCAGGTCCAAATCATTCTTTGACGAATGTGTTGCCAGGGAAGCCTCATGCCAGTGCATTATGTAGATGAAACAGACACGGTTGATAATTTTCATCACTGATTGCTTCTGCTTCGACAGCAGACTTACCTGAGGTCTGAAAAAATTGATTTTATAAATAAAATTTTGATGCAGTAAATATATTTAGCCATCCACTGTGCCTAATGGTAAACACCTGGCACATGAAAATGGAATTGTGAAATGGTGAAAAAGTGTACCACCCTTTAGTGTGCAGGAATCGACCGCGTTTTTGGTACAGATGTTGACATTACCAAAGTACAAAATACTAATCTGGCAATAAGGCCAGTGGTGGCCTGGTGGTAAGGTGATGGATCACTGATCCCAAGGTTGGGGGTTCAAGCCCCACTCTCAACAGGTTGTTTCTGTCCTCCAAGCACAGCTAACTGGGTTATGAAAGGCTGGTTATCAAAAGCCATGCCTCCCACTGTCTATGGTGAGAGGCTCATGTAAAAGAACCATTGCTGACTTTCAACAAGAGGAGCTGCCTAGGTGTCAGCATGCTTCTGCGCTATGATGGCCTGATGAGCTTTCAGAGTGTACCCTGCCCTTGCCAAGAACCAGCTGAGATGGGCACCAGCCTCCCTGTGACCCTAATTAGGATTAAGGGTAAGGTAAGTCTGTTGGGTTTTTACACCCGAGCCTAGTGGCTTAGCGTCGTGGCTCATCAGGCCGGTACTTATCCCTGGTTTCCATAGCGTGAAGCAACCATGAGTTCAACCCACCCTGGATGGGATGCTAGTCCATCGTAGGTTACCTTCCCAGTATATTTTACTGGTACCTATTTATACTGCTGGGTGAACAGAGGCACACTTGTGGTTGAGACCTTGCCCAGGGGTCTTAGCACAGTGAGAGTCTCAGTGGGATTCGAACTCACAATCTCCCGATCATGAGCGCAGCACCCTAACCTCTATGCCACCGGCCCCACAATTAGGATAAAGCAGTTCAGAAAATGAAAGAGTAAAGAATGATCTGGCAATATTTGCCAGAAGTTAATTTTATTAACTATATATATATTTTTTTTTTTTTCCCTTTTGCAAAATTCTTTCCTCTTCTTGTATTTGTTTTCTATTCTGTGCAGGCAAGTCAAGCCCCAAATGGGATAAAGTCTGTTTTTGTGGCTCCAAATAATTACCTAATTAGCAGTTAAATTGACTACTGTAAATCTTCATAAATCACTTTCCATTATTCACCAAAATACTCTTCGCCTCCATGTTTTTAAATCAGAAAAGGAATCTGCTTTGAATGTTTATTCAGTAAGACCAGCTGCAGAATGAACAGCATTCTTGACTTTCCACTGCTAACGCTGTACATCTTCAGTCATTCCCACTGGCTCTCCTCCTGGTACATTTATCTACTTTTCATCAAGGAGACGGCCTCTAAACAGTTGTGCAGCCAGGATATCCTAATGCAGTGGTTTATCTGGCCTTCCACATCACCTGATTTTTTATTTATTTATTTTTTTCTTTTCATTAAGAAAAATAATGGCGGCCGGCTGAGTATTGATTGCCATGGATTCAATGAAAACAAAAACAAAATGTACGACCACCTGCTCTTGGTGTAGGCCACATTGGAACAGCTGTGCTTCATCTTTTAACACAATCATGACTCTGATATTGATATAGTACTCCAGGTGTAACAAATCTATGTCCCAGCATGACACTTCTACAGCTCCGCCCTCAGCAACATTTCATCTCATTGGAATTTGAAACACCTGCAGGTCATTCAAAGCTAATTACAGGCTCAATCTAATCCAACCACAAGCACTCTTTACACAGAATTGCAGCTTCCATCTGCTACTTGCTAGCCTTCTATACGCCACCATGTGCAATAGCCAGTCATGTTTATGTTTGGTTTTGATGATCTTTGTTGAGGTTAATATATTATAGTTAATGTCTAATCCATATATTCCTCACAGTATTTGGTCAAAGTTGTGTCCTTATGATTTATCAACTCCCCACTATCTGAGCCCATCAGAATTATTTGTGATCAAATGAAAGAAAAATCTTCTACTTAAGGTCAGCTTGTGAAGGCAGCAGCCTAAGCCATGAGATCCAGATGCCTCTCTACCCAGCCACTTTCTCCAGCTCTTCCCGTGGACACAGAAGTGTTCCCAGACCCGCCAAGAGGCTTCGTCCCTCCAGTGTGTTCTGGGTCGACTCCAGGGTTTCTTCTCAGCTCGACATGCTCAATACAGCATAACAGAAAAGTGTTATGGAGATCTTGGATGCCTCAGCCACCTCGACTGGCTCTTGCCAATGCTGAGGAGCAGCGATTCTACTCCTACCTTCTGGATTGCTGAGTTTCTCACCGTATCGCCAAGGGAGAGCCCTGCCATCCTGCAAAGGAGGCTTATTTCAGCTTGTTCTATCAGTGATCCTGTTGATTTGGTCGTGACCAAAAGCTTGTGACCATAGGTGAAGGTTGGAATCTACAGTAACTGGTAAATTGAGAGCTCTTCCTTGCAGCCCAACTTCCTCTTCTCCATGATGGACCAGAACAAGCATCACTTTAAAGTGGAGGCTGTAGCCATCTGTGTGTCGATCTCCTGCTCCATCTTTCCCTCACTTGTGAGCCAGAGATACTTGGACTCATCCACTTTGGGCAGACCTCATTCCAGACACAGAGGGTGCATTTCATCTTCTTTTTTTTCTGACTGAGAACCATGGCCTCAGACTCGGAGGTTCTGATTCTCATCCCAGCCCCTTCGCAGTCAGCAACAAATCACCCCAATGAGAGCTGAGCCAAAAGGACAACTTCCACAAAAAGCAGAGACCAGATCCTATGGCCACCTAACCAGAACCTGTCAACACTAAAAATACTCTCCATAATATAGACTATAACATAATTGGTGACAACCGATTGCTTTGGTGGAGTCCACCTCTCACTGGAAATTAAGTGATTTTCATGCCACAGCTATGGGCTTTCCCCTCCATGGTCAAGGTTCCAGAGATGGCCCATTTTGTATTCCATGTCCCCTGCCTACTTTGGCATATGGTTGTAACTCTGCAAGAGGTGGGAGTTAAAAGGCCCTCTGACGGGAGAGTCCACTGAACGTTCTCAGGTGACCCTAAGTACATACTTGGGCCTGCCAGGTCTGGAAGGCAGCTTCCACCACCAGCAAAGCTGGCTCACCACCAGGTGGTGATCGGTTGACAGCTCAGCTCCCCTCTTCACCCAAGGGTCTAGAACGTGTGCCCCCAAGTCTGTTGACATCACAAAGTCAATCATCCAACCATGGCCTACAGTGTCCTGGTGTTAAGTGGACACCCTTCTGCTCTAACATGGTGTTTTGTGATGGACAAACCATGATGAGCACAGACATCCAACAATGAAACACCATTCAGGTTCAGATTGGAGAGGCTGTACATACCGATCACACCCTTCCAGGTCACACTGTCATTGCCCACATGGGTGTTGGAGTCCCCCATGGGGAGCATTTTCACCCACTTCAGGGAATGTGTCGAACTCTGAAATGTCATTTTGTGCATAAGCACAAACAGTCAGGACCTGTCCCCATGCTATGGCGTAAGGATGCGACCCTGTTGTCAACTGCGAAAAACATGTGGGCAACCAGCTTGCTGCTTCTCCCCATGATCAACCCCAGAATGGAATAATGTCCAACCCCTCTGGAGATGGGTGGTTCCAGAGCCCAAGCTGTAGGTCAAGGTGAGTTCAGCTATAACTTTTTACAAAGAGATGCCGATTGGGTATAATTGTGAATAAACAAATATTTATATTTTCCCCTTATTTTAGAAGGATTGAAATCCTGTGGATTTTGTGGGGTGATTGGGGGGGGGGGGTCTGTATGGATATAGTGGAGTATTCAAATATTGGGAGATCTTGGTGCACATGAAGGATTGTGTCGGGACAATGGGATATTTGGTGTGTGTTTGTATGAATATTAGGGAAAGTCTGTGTGGGATTAAGATCTCGGGGTTCTGAAGCGGTATGATAGCGTAGCTTTAATTGTGGTATTAGATTATTGGATGTTTTCATTGGTTGTTTGGGGTCTCTGTTAAATACTGTGTTTGCATGTTATTAGCAAGAACAACAAGGAAGCCTGAATTACTTTATTAAATTGAGGATTCCTCCGTTCTGGGTGTGATGCATGTGTTTAGGGAAGAGGAAAAGGTCAGTAATTGTGAGTGATGGCCATAAGAACACCTCAAACAAACCACCATTTGAAAATCACTTCAAATAACTTTTTTTTTTTTTTTTTTTTTTTTTTTTAATACAAATACTTTGAGCAGCTATGTATAATAATAAATACTTGAATATCTTCTAAAATATGGTTTAGACTCATCAAATCTTGTCTTCATTGCATTACCCCTACTGCAGATCCATGATCTCGTTCTGAAGCACATTTCATAATGAACTTATTAAATATATTAAGTGCATTTTATTTGGTTCTTTCTTTCTTGTGCTAGTTGAGCTGTGGCAAGCTTGAGTCTCATTTATATTCAACTTTTGTATGTACTCAATTATGTTCCCTAATCTGCAGTACCCGTCATCTCAGATAGACCAGATTTCCAACAGAAAGGTCAGCACTACGGCATAGAACACATGATGGCTCTTTTTATATCGGTGCCGGAAGATTTTGTGCGGTGTGTTGTGGATAGTCAGTCATTGTTTCTCTGAAAAAAATCAGATTGTAAGCTTGATTGGGTTCTTGAGAAGAAATCTCCATGACAGTCATATTTTGCTTTGTTGTGGCTCAATGCAGGAAAAAAAGGCAATGTGATGACAAGGAAAATACATGTCAGTAGTGAGGTCAATAATCTTAACCGTTTCTATGAATTCTCTCGTGTGTGTTGTGTTACGGGTTGTCTCTGGAGAACATCTTTCAACTGTTCAAAATTTGATGATGATCTAGAATCAGTTTCTCATGTTGAATCTTATGTCTCGGAGTATGAATTCCTATATCTATACAAATATTTAAAGGTGTTAATCTACACCAATAATTTTTTTTTTTTTTTTTTTTTTTTCCCCTGCTGCTATTCACTAGTATTTTTACTTCCAGATTTTTTTTCTAGCATTTTAAATATCCTATATATTTTCCTTTAAAACCATTTGAATTTGATGATATGGGGTTTTTCCACAAAAAAGATCATCAAATAAAATTTACATACCAGAAGTTTTTTTTTTTTTTTTTTTTTTTTTTTTTTTCCCCCCTCTCTCCCCTTTTTTATTGTAATTTAGCCTACACAGTTGTTGAGTCAAACTCTTGTGTGAACAGTGTGAGGAGTCTTATTTAAGAAAGCAACGGAAGTCTAGAAATCCTGGTGACTGGTGCCAGGCTAAACATACTGACTCGTCCTCATATCTACACTAGATAAAAGCATGTGTTTGTTTTGACCAAAAAATATCTTATCTAACTTTATTTTTTTTCCCTGCTAATAAGTGCAATTTTTTTTCTTGTAACTGATATGCAGTACTATGAAACAGAAATGTATTGAGTAGAGCTCGAAGTCAGAATGAAGGATATAAACCATAAGAAGGCTTGTGCTAAATTCCTATGAAATCCGGAATGGCAGCTGCCTTTTGTTTTTAATAAAGCATGTTTGCCGTGACCTTATCGGAAAAGGAATGGGGTGAATCCAGTCTCATCAGATCACATGACTTTTAAGCAAACTGATGCCTTTCAATACAACAATTACTTTCACTCAAACTATTTTTTTACTGCCAACCAGGTGTTGAGTACCAATTCCATGAATTGCTAGCACTGTGTGTGTGTGTGTGTGTGTGTGAGAAACTGGTTTTATTTTCATGATTAAACGTAGCTGTGAGTGTTGCTGTTCATCCATTTAATGATTCAATTTTACCAGCCATTTGCATTTCAGCAACCTCCGGAGTTGTGGCATTATGGCGGAGTGCTTAGCACGTCTGCGTCACAGCAAAAAGAGAAAGTCCTGGGTTCGATCCCCGGCTCGAATGTTTTGTGTGTGGAGTTTGCATGTTCGCCTTGTGCTTGTGTGGGTTCCCTCTGGGTACTCCAGTTCCCTCCCACAGTCCAAAAAAAACATGCACAGTAGGTTACTTGGCTGTTCTAAATCACACATGTAAGAGTGAGTGGGGAATGGTTGTGAGTTGGCCCTGTGGTGCCCTGGTGAGCTGTACAGAATGCACCCTGACCTTGTCAAGAGTTGACTGAGATGGTTGCCAGGTTTCCTCTGACCCTAATTGAGATTAAGTGGTTTAGAGGGGGATTTAATGCATGAACCTCAGGAGTTGAAGGCTGATAATTTGATATCCTCTGAAAAGCTGCTGGTTCGCATATCCACCTCACAGCATGTAGGTCCTGGGTGCAAATCCTTGGGTGTTTTTACTACTTCTCCCTGTGCTTGTGTCAACTTCTTCAGTACAGCACTCCTGTTTCCTTCCATAGTTCAAAAACATGCATATTAGGCTAACTGGGTGTTCCAAATGGCTCCTAGGTTTGAGTGTTAATGGCTGTGTGTGTGTGTGTGTGTGTGTGTGTTTCTTGCAATGGTCAGGCATGTTCAGGATGTACCCCCATCATGGTCCGAGATAGCCGTATGCAATTACATCCCATATGTTTACACTCATAAAAGCTTACAATATTAGATTGTGGTTTATGGTTTATACAACACAGCCTTGTAAATGTCAGTCCATTTCATTTGCATGAATATATCTTGGCTCGGCTATTAGTATTCCTTTTCCTTCAGATTTAAGCACAAGTTTCTCATTAGACGATGCCCTTCTTGAATATCATTATCTTTTCGTCCGATCAGTATTATTGTAATTAATTTGTTTATGCTAATTTGAACAGCACCTGTACACACAAGGAATTACACAAACAAACCATTGTAATGGTGCAGCCAATTACAAGCTTCCGGATGCTTTGAAGGTAATATAAAGCTTGAAAACATTTTAATTAAGAAATAATACTGCAGTTTACAAGTAACATAAATGGCCCATCATTAAAAATCCAAAGGTAGGATTGGATTATGTTGAAAACATTCTTAGCAAGTGGGGAAAGAACATTGTTTATATGTGGATGACATTGGGTTCCACCAAGGTAATAATCGTAAAATATATTATCTATTAATAACTAAACAATGAAAGTATTCAGATTTATTTACCACAGCAATTTATATCAGGCCTTACTGATGCTTTTCATGACAACCCTGTGGGATTCGTGTCATGTTTTTTCTCTGAATACCCAACTTTAGCCCTGCTAGCTCATTTATGCCAGCCATCCCTGCCAACAAGGCCTCGGTTAATGAGTATTTTGTCATTGCTGATGTTATCTTAATATTTTACAACATTTACTCAGGGCTACCATGATAGTTCGTAAATAACTAACTGTTCATTCTTTCCAGTAAAATGGTCTCGGAGGAAATGTGCACATGGTTTGATTTCACATGAATGAAGCTCTAAGGGAAGATATGTCAGCCAACAATAATCAAACTCTTCCAATGACCTGTAATGCAAACTGTCGCATACGTGAAACCACATCGGCAGAGCAGATATTCCATTAAATCTGCTTTAGCAGTAGAAGAAAAGTGACTGTTGCTTGAGTTGCACAAAATATCAATTTATGATAGATCTTTTATTCCTGGCTAATGGGGCATTAGCGCTATGAGATTGAAAAACCTCAAGATGCAATCACCCTTTAATGTACAACATGGATCAAACCTGGCTGAGATTTTCATTGATGCTTTCATTTTCTGAATCACTTAATCTTCAATTAGGGTCTCGGTGGTTTGGGTTCATCTCTGGGCATGGGCGGAGAACACCCTGGTCAGCTCATCAAGCCACAGGGTAGGAACACGGTGACGGATATGCTGCCTTCGAAGTTTATTATTTTAATCGGATAATTGCATCCATGTGTGCCAGCTTGAGAGGGCAGTGGTGGTTTGGTGGTAAAAGGTGCTGGATCGCTGAACCTTGGGTTGGGGGATTGAGTCACACACCCACCCCACCCCCTTCCCGCTCCCCCAGTGCAGCTATAGCTATATTTATAACTGGGTAATCGAAGGCCGGCGATGTCTGTTACTGTCTATCGTGAGAGGTTCATGGAAAAGAACCATTGCTGACTTCTGTAAAGAGTAGCTGCACAGCCGTCAGCGTGTTTCTGCCCCTTGATATGGGTTGGGTCAGGAAGAGCATCTGACGTTAAAAACCTACGCCAAATCAAACATGCAAATTAATTACTATGACTTCCATGAAGATGAAGGCAGATGATTCGCTGTGGCGATCCCTGAAAGGGAACACCTGAAATGTGTGCCAGCTTCCCTGAGACTCTAATTAGGATTTAAGTGGTTAAGAAAATGAGCGATGATGGAAGTGAGTCAATCAGTATTCCACATTTTTGTTTTATTAACATTAAAAATCTTATTTTAATTTTTCATAGCATTTCTTGTATAACATTTTTAAAGTGAAGGACCACTTCTAGTCAAAAACTAGAAAATAATCCATGTTACAGAAAATAAGAGTTAAAGGGATGACCTAATGCATCAGACACATGATCGAAGATGTCCATGAAGACTGTATTTGAAGGATAAGATGCTGTCGTTCATGATGTCTGCAATTACATCATCTGGTAGTGGCTGTTCTGGACTTGAAATTCAATGTGGATGGGCATTCTGAAGCTTGTTTTAAATCATTTCTGGAGAAAATTTAATTTAAATTTACCATATTTATCCACCCATATTTATCTCCTGGGTTGTTCGATGCATGATTGAAGGTTTCAATGCCATATGACTTCAAAAATCATAATTTAATATTGCTTATTCTAATGTCTCTCTTCATGGCAAATTATTGATTTCACTCGTTTTTCTTACTTTATAAACCTTTTTTTATTATTTTTTTTATTTGCATCTAATTTGTGTAGATGAGCAATGCATACGTGTATTTTATATTACAAAAATAGTGATTTCGACCAAATCTCTATATGAATACTGTGCATATGAACCAACTGACCCATTTTATACTTTGTTTTATATATATATTTTTTTTTTATTATTTTTTTTTTTCCCTCTCTTCACACTGCTTTGTCAGCATCCTGCTCAGAACAACAAGTCTTTGGCACCTAATGCCAATAGCACATATCAATCAGGAGCAAGAAATGCAGCCTCAGCTTCCTCACGCTGTTTTCAGTAAGCATGTCTGCGACCATTTTAGCAGGAAATGAAAAGACTGGAATACGTGTCACCAGCCGTGACAGCCTGAATAATGAAAGTAAAATACTATTTCCAAGTTCACATTAATTATCTGAAGTAAACACCAATCTGTTTTAGATTTTGTCAATATATAAGTCAAATAGACAACATTAACTTTTCATTCATTCATTTTCTGAAAAGCTTAATCCTAATGAGGGTGGCAGGGAGCAAAATGGACTCCAGGTGAGGGCAAAGTACACGACTATGTAGCTCCTCTTGTCGAAAGTCAGCAATGGTTCTTTAACCTGCCTCACATCTTAGACAGCGAGAGACATGGCTGGCCTTGGAAAGCCCAGTTAGATGCACTAGAGAGACAATGAACCCACAACCTTGGGATCAGTGATTCAGCACCTTTTACCACCAGTCCACCACTGATCCACCCCGCTGATCGTAATCATCTCTCATAGGATCATAACATTGCTAGTATCTGATTTCCGTTAATATATATATATATATATACGCGTGTGCACAGGGATCCCTCGCTACTTCACACTTCAATTCATGCAGCTTCAGTGCTTTATATATATATATATATATATCAGGGGAATTAAGGAAGACTGGGAGGAGTGAAGGGAAATGTGGCAAAACAAGCCAATTATGCAGGGGGAAAAGTAATAAACTTACATTTGTGTGTGTGTACTTTATTTACATCTTTTGCATCATTTTTGAATGTTTAAGTCCAATCAAACACTAATTGTATACATCAGTCAGGTGCGGTTTATCTACTTCGTGGAATTCAGCAGTCACAGGGGGCATCTTGGTCTCAATTAACGACGGAAAATGAGGGATCCCTATATATTATTGTATTTGACGTGATCAGCATCCAGGGTGCTTTAAAAATTGGAGTGGGTGGGCGCTTATTAAAATATTACCAGTAGCGTGGTAAGTACTTATTACCATCGAGGCGGAAAACATGAATAATAAGAGTTATAGTTACTGTTATCTGCGTTACTCATCTTGTGGTATTAATCAAATTACTTACATGAAAGCTGAAAATAAACAGAAAATGGCATACATTTTTAATTAAAGTCCCATTACTTCGCCTCCCGGTGCTGTTCCTTTAAACATTTTCCTGGAAGTAAAATCGAGCCAATCAACACGAATGTCTACTTTAGCACATTTGCATGTTGAACCAATCAACACTAACATAAACAAAATCACATGTCTTGGAACATGCATAAATTTATAAAGTTAGTGTCATGAAGGGCATCCGACGTAAAAACTTATTCCAAATCAAACATGCGAATCAGATGTGTACATCGCTGTGGTGACAACTGAGAAAGGGGGAAAAGCTGAAAGTGAGCAGGAGAATCAGGTGAAAAATACTCATCACTTGCTGATAGGTCTGTATCTGGCTGATGGCTCCATTCATTCAGAGCATCCCATAGTTTTGCTGTAGCAGTTTCTAATGGTTCATCTTGTTGGACATTTACCAAGAGAACACAGCAAAATATTTCCCTGTTTTTTAAAGCACGGCAGAACGATCAAACGTGTTGTTACTGATGAACATTATAGACATTCCCCAGTGGCAGGGGGTCCTGAAATTCCATGTAAACTCACTTTTACAGGCACTGAACACCTCATTTTACCATTACAGAGACTGATCCAGTAAAATTGCAACGTTTGATCAACCATTTTGCTCCCAGTCCACATGGGCGGTTATTAGACCGAAGCAACAATGTTTTTGATCTTATTGAAGCAGGGCGCTTATTACGTCAAATACGGTATATATGTATATATTATGTGTGTAGAAAATCAATTGTGGTCTCGATTAAAGAACTGCAACCCTTTATCCTGTAGTTAATCATTCGATCAGGACTCAAATGCCTCAAAAATGAAATGGTCAAGTTCATGAATTCCATCTCCGGTTCCCAGTGCACACCTGTAATCTCTACTAAATGCCTTTAAAACTTTTTGGACTAGTCTTCTCTCTTTATATTCAAGACCACTTAAAGGTAAATATGTTTATGTTTGGTAAAATGTATCGCTGTTTAAACCTGCACCGAATATTTAATTATTTGTTGGATTATTTCCACAGATTTAAATCACAAATATAGAATCACTGTGTGTCAAAGGCAAAGTTAAATTATATGATGGTTCCTAATAGTTGTGACCGGAATAAGCCTATATTTCAGAACTGAAAAGCTTCTCAGTCTGTTCAATGCTCAAAGGAGATGCCCCAGTGGGATGGTGTGTGTGTGTGTGTGTGTGTGTGTGTTGGGGGGGTGGGGGTGGGGTGTTGAAGGGCCAAAAATACTTCAGGGGATCCATGTTTAATTGCTTGATGATATTGCGTTATGATTATTCTCTCTGGGCTCTGGTCGCTCTCAACTTTCTCTGCAGGCAGGAAAGGGCTTAATTGAATTCCAGAAAAAGGAAAGCTTTTCCCTTCTGCTTTGTCCTGGGGAATCCAGAATTGAGACCTGGATGGCATTTAGCAACGGGGAGCTGTACTTTATGCTAAAAATACTGGCTTTGTGTCAGAGACCTGCTCCCTGTACTCGGCGTACCAAGTATAAATCTCAGTGAGTAAGAACTCCGTTAATGCATTCGATTGAAAATTCATTCTTTTATTTCTCATTTTTACAGCACTTGGCAGACGGTCTTATCCAGAGCGGTTACTATGATCATTTTTATACAACTGAGCAATTGAGGGATTGCGCCTTGCTCAAGAGCCCAACAGTGGTGACGGTGGGGATTGAACCAGTGACCTTCGGATTAGTAACCCATCACATTAACCACTAAGCCTCCACTGCACCAGAGCACACCTCAAAATCTCTTAATTACAAAGTGTTGGATTCAAAATTTTTTTTTTTTTTTTAGGTAAAATTCTGCTTGGTGCTAAATTAATCTTAATTTAAAATATAAACAGTATTTGAATGCACAGTTCCAGTGAGTGTCTTGAATTGTTTCCCCAACATCGAGGTAATTAGTCTCAGCAGTACATAATCTATTCAGAGCAGGCAAGTACATTTGTTTTCTATAACTAAACTACATTAACCTTACAGTTGCCCGGTATTATTTGTAACTTGCTAACTCTATCAAGTTTATTGCCTGATATCTCTTTCTCCAAATGTTTGAATTGTTCATTTGGATATTCTAAACATGACTTGCATTATAAACAAGTCGGACTTGTAGTTAAAACTTAAGTAATCATCATCTGGGGTTGGATCGCGGGGACAGCAACGAGGTCCAGACGTCCCTCTCCCAGGCCACTTCCTTCAGCTCTTCTGGGGGGGACAGTGAGGCGTTCCCAGACAAGCCAAGCGACATAGTCCCTCCAGCATGTTCTAGATCGATCCCAAGGTCTCTTCTGGGTTGGACATGCCTGAAACACCACATCAGGGAGGCGTTCAGGAGGCATTCTGACAAGATGCCCGAGCCACCTCAACTGACTCGTCTCGGTGCGGAGAAGCAGCGGTTCGACTCCGAGCTTAAAATTAAATCCTAAAGTTAAGAAACTGGTTGTGTAAATCATCAGCAATGTATCTGCTCGTGTTTTCTAAAAGGACATTAAGCTGCTATTAAAGTGTTTTTTACTAACGGAAATGACTAGCTTTCTATAGCAAGAAATATTTTTCTTTTTCTCAATTTTTGATTGTGATATACAGTACAGGGATCCCTTACGTTCCGCAGTTAATGGGGACCATGAACACCCTGCTACTCCGCAGAAATTGGCAGTTGGATGCCCCCCCCCCCCAAAGAAAAAAAAAAAAAAAAAAAAAACACACACATGGACATATATGTATGTGTATACATCAATACATATTCAATGCTTCTGACAAACATTCAAATGCATATGTAAATAAAATATAAATACACACACAGATGTGCATTTCGCATAAAGATGGAAGTAGTTTTGTTCGGGGTGTTTCTGGTTTTGTTTGGGATTTTTTGCGTAATTGGCTTTTTGTCATTTTCCTTACCGTTTCCACTATTTTTCCTTTTTTTTTTTTTTTTTTTTTTGAAAAACTCATGATCAACTGAATCACATAGTAGCGAGGGATCACTGTCATGTATTAATCCCATAAATGAAATTATTTAATCTGCATTTAACTCGTCCAAAGTAAGCACACGCTTGGAACAGTGTAATTTGTTGTCATGATGAGAAAATTCATAGGATTCTCTTCATTCAGTAATTTTCTGAGTCACGTAATCGAATTTATATTTGCGTGGAAGCTGGTGGTGATCTCGGCCAACTCTGGGCGAGTGCAGAACTCACCCTGGATAGGTCGAACACTCTTCATAATTATGAAATAAAGTCCTAATGTCAAAATTATTGTGTGTGTGGGGGGGGGGGGGCATGCAAGCGTGTGGAAAACATTCAAACTCCACACACACCTGAGCTCGGAGTCGAACCCTGGAGCTTCCTTGCTGTGAGGCAGATGTGCTAACCGCTAAGCCACCGTGCAACCTTTTATGGAAATGTGAAAATTATTTGCATATTTTTTTTCTTCCTTCCACCATTGCTCCATCTTAGTCTTGAAGTTTTTTTAATTTGACATTCGTTGGCATGCCCGTATTTCCAATGCAAACATAAACATAACAAGTAGGAGGATTTAATTTTATGCTTTCTTAAGCGCTTATATTTATTAAAAGATCAAGTCTACTATCTTTGATTGCCTGTGCGGTTCATCCTCAGTTTCGTGTGTATGTTCAGAGTCCAAATCTCTTGCGGTTTCATGTTTTTCTCAGCGTGTGCAAATTGTAATTTCGTTCCCTGTCTCACCAGGATGAAAAATGTTCCAGACGTACCGCATGTTCTTCTATTTTGATAACATCTGCCTTGGAATTAAATTTGAGGTTACGACATACAGAACATGATGCAAGAAACACAAACGGTGAACCAGCAAAAGATTCATATGCACTTTGGCTCTTGTGATCGAATTCCCATCACCATTATATTTCCCATCTCCATCACGATCAAAAATATAAAAGATCCTCCGTTGTGAATCAGCTCTTATTTTGTTTTTTTCCAGATGACCACTTTTCCTTTCAGCTGTTCCCTTTCAGGGGTTGTTACAGCGACTCATCTGCCTCAGTCTTCATGGAAGTCGTATTAATGATTTGCTTGTTTGATTGATATAGGCTTTACCCGTCCTGACACAACCCTTTAGCAAGAGGGTGGAAACATGCTAACGGCTATGCTGCTACTCTTGACGAAAGTTAGCAATGGTTCTTTTACATGAACCTCTCACCCGAGAGTGGGACTCGAACCCCCAACCCTAGCATCAGCGATCCAGGCCAGTTTTTCCACATGACCACTGTCCTCACCAAATGGTATTTTAAAAATGCTCTCCACTTGGTCTGAATAATGGATAGCAACGAGTGAGAAACATCCTCCCAAACCTTCTGGTGCATCTTTTTATTTATTTATTTATTTTTATTTTGGCTTAAATAAATACCCCATACATTTTCCAGGACCTAAATACCAATGTCCTAAAATACCCCCTGAATCATTTTATATCTTCTTTACTCGGATCTCATCCTTCTATTGTTTCAGAGCTCTCAAGATGATGGCTGGTTCTCCAGAGATTTATGCAAGCTGATGTTTGTTTATTCTGAAAAGTTGGATTTCCATGCTCCTTCAGTAAACTTTCCATGGTATATAATCAAGAAGAGACCTGGGGAAGATTTCAGAAATGTCAAAGTGAATTTCACCTGTGACTTTATAAGAACTTTCAATGTTTCTTGACCTCCTTTAACTTCTACTGCCTTAATAAATAAAAATAATAATGATGATAATGAAGATAATGATGATGATCATGATGATGGAGCTGTTTCCACATTAAAACTGCACTATAATGAGCAGGACTCATTAATGAGTGAAGTTAATATCTGGTGTGATGACTCTTTGGGTTAAACAGTGCCCTCAGGTGAAATGCGTGTATTTAAAAAAAAAAAAAAAAAAAAAAAAAGAGAAACGAGCTGTACGTTTTGCTGAACATCTTGCAGAGCCAGTGTCCTCGCGAATCGTGTCCAGTTCACAATGCAAGTGATCCAAAATTATGTTTAGTTTGATGATTTACTGTGGTGACCCCTGAAGGGAACAGCTGAAAGGAAAAGAAGATGGGCCTTAGAAGTGAAGGAAATCTTCTGGTTTGGTTTCCCGACCATTTATCATGTGTGACAGGTTTATCAGAAATCAGATACGTTTCCTTTCATCTTTGGCCAGTAGAAGTGTGTTGAGATCCTGTCTTAGGTTTTGTTTATGCATAGGTGGCCTCTGAGGGAGCACTTGTGTGCCAATCCCTGGACCATGGGAGGACATGTGGTTGATCACAATTTGGTATCTACGTGGCCCGGTCTTCAGATGCTGGGACATCTGGAGGACTCCATTCCTTATAGAAGAGCCAGCTGGGACTTGGGTTACATCCTCTTCTGAGACAGCAACATTGAAAAGAGGTGCATTTTAAGTCGGGATCATCTTCCTGTTCCTGTATTAAGAGATGTCTGGTATGGACACAAGTAACGTCTTATCTGAAACTTGGTTCTCACAGGGGTGTGCAAATGTCTGAGACAAATGTCATCTTCAGAATCAACTTTGCGTGACTCGGTCATCCTCCTGGTCAGAGAGTACATCATTGGATAAGAAGGGAGCACCTCTAAATTCCCTTCCTCGACACGGTCATTCGTTGATGATGGCATTTGTTTATCAACCTTGGGCCCTGTTTTTGCCCTCGGGCAACATTTGACAACTGCCAAATCATTTCCATAGGGTGATGACATGCCCTCTGTTCCTAGATGCGGCATCATGGCGATCAGCACAGTGCCGGATACCAAATCCTTCTTTAAGTCAATGTTGGGCAGGGGACTGTAGT
The DNA here is from genome assembly GCA_024760905.1 of Plotosus lineatus. Taxonomy (NCBI): domain Eukaryota; kingdom Metazoa; phylum Chordata; class Actinopteri; order Siluriformes; family Plotosidae; genus Plotosus; species Plotosus lineatus. The sequence continues at coordinate 19,644,382 of CM045750.1, forward strand.
GCAACTGCCCTCAAACCCTGCCAGTACTGAGAATTCACAGGTGGAAATTTCCAGACACGGATGACCACCTTGTCTGCTGTCCATTCCAGTCTGATTAGTTCATCATGACATTATGTCTCAACTTCACCTTCTTTTGATTGGTCGGTCATGGCGTCACGTCACGCCATCAAGTTCTCCTTGAAGTGTCTAGACTCGACCGCCACCTCCCCCTATTGCACAGGATGGCCATTTTATTCCTTTTCAAGGTTTAACATTTTGTTCCAAAGCTCAATATCCAAGGTAGGCTGAATAATACTCGTACAGCATGGAAGGGCCAAAATAAAAATAATCTTACAGTCACTTCAGTAAAGAGTCCTCATACAACAGTTACATAAATCATCCACTCATTAAACGGTGCAGTAAGTCGGTGCATTCAGGATTACAAATATTTCAATAAAGGGACTATGATACTCATTCCAAAGTTATCAAACTTTCTGTATTAATATTCATATCCATGTTGATATGTGATCAATAATTAATTTGAGTATGGGCAGCGTAGTAGTTCGCACGTCCGCCTCACAGCAAGAAGGTCCTGGGTACGATTCCCAGCTCTGGTGTTTCCGTAAGGAGTTTGCATGTTCTCCTCAGGCTTGTGTGGGTTTCCTTTTTAGGTGTTCTGGTTTCCTCCCACAGGCCAAAAACATGCACAGTAGATTAATTGGCTGTTCCAAATAACTCCGAGGGGTGAGTATGAGTGGTTGAGAGTGTTGGCCCTGCAATGGCCTATCGAGCTGTCCAGGGTGTGCCCTCGCCTGGGGTCAGCTGAGACGGGTGGCAGCCTCCTGCCAAATAATTGGGTTATCAAAGGCTGACAGCGTCTCTCACTGTCTATGGTGTGAAGTTCATGTAAAAGAATCATTGCTTACTTTTGTCAAGAGGAGCTGCATGCGTGTTTCAGCCCTGCGATGGCCTGTCGAGCTGTCCAGGGTGTACTCTGACCCTAATGAAGACTACGCAGTTCAGAAAAAGAATAAATGGATATATATATATATATATATATATTTTTTTTTTTTTTTTCTGTAAATCTAAAATGTTGCAGTGCTGAAACAATCATGAAATCATAAAAAAAACACAAATTTGAGACAAAGTTTGTTCCCAGGGATTTTTAAACAGTGCAGAAAATCTGTGTTTATAAAATAAGCAAAGCATACAAAGTCGGTGAAAGTCAATGATGAGGGGTATAATTTTCTCAAGCGGTGTGAAGTGGATCAGTTTACAGTTAAACGGCACTGAACTTTCATACGGTGCAATTTGAGCGACCACCAATCGGAGCCTAATGATACTGTTAGTTGGTACACACTGCCAAACATTTTCTGAAGGGATATACGAGTTTCCTGATCCTGCTTATATCAACATGTAAAAACAGCTCATTACAGCCATGGGCTTTACGACTTTGCACAGAAATTCTACAAGGATCTGTAACTAGTCCAGGTTTATGATGCGCAACTCCGATGTATACTGGCTGTGTGATGAATTAATGAATATGCTGCTGTGTATACCATGAAAATGCAAGCGTGATACATATTAAATAACAGTAAATAATACGATAACATATTTGCATGTAAACCATATGCATACTATTTGTGGATGAACACTTCCTGTTCAGAATTTGCTGTTTGCTACAGTAGCCTTTGGAAGCAGGAAACGTGAGATGACCCCGACAACCAGAACAAGGCACAAGTAAGATTTGAATGCGCCAGAAGGTACGACGTTCTTGCTCAAATCGCTTGTCACTCATCACTTCCTGTGTTGGGAACCTTAGAAAATCAAATTAAACAATATCATCATCAGTTCATTTTCTGTAACCGCTTCATCCTAATTAGGGTCGCGGGGAGGCTGGTGCCCATCCCAGCCAACTCGGGGCGAGGGCAGAGTACATCGCAGGGCGGAAACACGCTGATGGCTTTGCAGCCTACTCTTGTCGAAAGTCAGCAATGGTTCTTTTACATGCCTCACACCATAGACGGTGAGAGACATGGCCGGCCTTTGATAACCCAGTTAGCTGCACTGGGGGGGGAGTGACAACCTTGTGGGACTCGAACCCCCAACCTTTGGATCAGCAATCCGGCGCCTTATACCACTAGATCACCACTGCCCCCTATTAAACAATATCCATATTTATTATATACACCGTAAAATGATACAGCAATGCAAGATAATACAATAACGCAAATTATTGTATTCTGTTATTTCATTAATTTCTATTTATTAAAAAAAAAAAAAAACAAACATTGCAAGTAGCACTTTAAACTCGTGACCCTTTCTTTTCAAATGTATAATAAATAAATCAAACAGCTTGCAGCTGAAATGAGAGCAGAGAACAAGTGGAGGAAAATCTCGAGAGGTGGAGGTATGCCCTGGAAAGGCGGGGAATGAAGGTTAGTCTCAGTAAGACACAATACATGTGTGTGAACGACAAGGACCCAAGAGGAACGGTGAGGTTACAGGGGGCAGAGATAAAGAAGGTGGAGGATTTTAAGTACTTGGGCTCAACAATCCAGAGCAATGGAGAGTGTGGAAAAGAGGTGAAGAAGTGCATGCAGGCAGGTTGGAATGGATGGAGAAAAGTGTCCGGTGTGGTGTGTGATAGGAGAGTGTCGGCAAGAATAAGAATGAAGGGAAAAGTGTACAAGACGGTGATGAGGCCAGCGATGTTGTATGGTTTAGAGACAGCGGCCCTGGGGAAAAGACAGGAGGCAGAGCTGGAGGGAGCAGAGATGAAAATGTTGAGGTTCTCTCTGGGAGTAACGAGGATGGATAGGACAGCACATGTTGGATGTTTTGGAGACAAAGTCAGAGAGGCTAGATTGAGATGGTTTGGACATGTACAGAGGAGGGATAGTGAGTATATTGGTAGTAGGATGCTGAGGTTGGAACAACCAGGCAGAAGGCCCAGAGGAAGACCAAACAGAAGATTTATGGATGTGGTGAAGGAGGACATGAAGGTCGTTGGAGTAAGAGTAGAAGATGCAGAGGATAGGGAGAGATGGAGGCAGATCATTTGCTGTGGTGACCTCTGAAGGGAACAGCCGAAAGGAAAAGAAGAAGAAGAAGCAGCTGAAAAGTTGTGTATTGACAGAATATACTGAGGTGAAAGTAAGAATTCTGTGTCCTGTAACTAGCCATGAATCAGACCTCACACGGGGAAGATACGATCTCCGATAATTATATTTATTAAAGACGGCCAGAACTGAGCCCATCACACAGCGGGGAAAAACAAAGGGTAATAGATGAAATATTTTTCTTCATGTCGCTTACTTTGGAATGTGCACTGAAATATTTCATTGGATCGGTCAAAAAAATATCAATACCCGTCACCGAAAAACATTTAAATCCAGAACAAGGCACTAAGGCAGCCTGCAAAAGCCTTAATGGTGTGTGTGTGTGTGTGTGTGAGAGAGAGAGAGAGAGAGAGAGAGGCTGCATCAGTATTCTTCCGATGATTCTACAATGATACATCCAAGGCCAGAAACTATCGGAGTAGTTGTACTTCATTATTTATATATAATTTTGGTATTTTACATCTTTTGTTCTCTCTCTCTCTCTCTCTCTCTCTCTTGCCCACTCACTCACTCTTGTGCTCTTTCTCTCGCTCCCTCTCTCTCTCTCTCACACATACAGAGAAAGAAAGAATAACCTGTTAACATCGCAATATTGTATTATTTTTAAAACAACTTTATCGGAAGTTAAAACTATATCTATCCTTCTGAAGCTTCGCGATGAAGGAAGAAGTTTCTCCAGTCTGTCACACAGAATGTTGAATTGCGTTTTCCTTTTGCGCTGCTGCCAGTTTAGTCTTGTACGCACGTCAAAGGTTAAAATAAAATTGCAAACCTGCATATCAAATTTTCCATGATATTTTTGATGAATTCGTGTGCTGCTCTGTATACATGCGCTTCCCTCCATAATTATTGGCACCCCTGGTTCAAATGTATATTTTAACTTCTAACAAACACTTTCTCTCCCCCCTTCTCCCTCCTTCTAAATTGTGTGTGGTGGTTCCCAACCTTTAATTCAAGTACATTTATTCAGTGGGGACAAAAACCAAATCTTCTCCTATAATGTTTCACAAGATGGGAGAATACAGAAAGAGGGATGTTCGACCATTCATCATCCAGCGACTTGGTTCCTCTCCTCTTCAGCTCACTCCACAAGGGTTTCAATTGGGTTGAGTTCTGGGGACTGAGATGGTTCATGGGACGAGCTTGATTCTGTGTGTGGTGAATCATTTCTGTGTAGATTTGGCCACATGATTAGTGACATTAACTTACTGAAGAACCCAGTGATGATCCACCTTCAGCTTTCAGGCAGACGCCTCCAGATTTTGATTTAAAACTTCCTGGTATTTCAAAGTGTTGATGATGCCATGCACCCTAACAAGGTTCCCAGGGCCTCTGGAAGAAAAACAGGCCAACAATATCACCGAACAATATCGACTCCCCCAGACTTCACAGTAGGCATGAGGTGCTGTTCTTCTGCATTCTCATCTTTTGTGTTCTACCACACCCATTTGGAGTGCTTGTTGCCAAAAAGCTGTATCTTGGTCTCATTTGACCAAAGCACATGGTCGCGCATGCGTGTGTGTGTGTGTGTGCACTTTCTCAAGAATACTTTTCAACCAAAGTTGAGCGAACAAGTAGTGATGATTAAGGCTCTTTCAGGGCTGTCCTTGGCCAGTTGAATTTTCTGTTGCTCTCCTTCAGAAAATCAATATAATGCAGACTTGATTCTTCACAAGACTGTTTAATGCACTCCGGGGAGCAATAGCTAACTGGCATTCTGTTTATTACATTAAAATAGCAAAGAATATCTCCAAGAAATACACATATTAACAGAATAAAATGAAGCCATTGTTTTGTTGTGCCAGCCTGAAGAATGTGCTTGGCCCGATCAGTTGACTGGTCATGGTTCAGTTGGTCTGTACAATCTATCCACCAGAGTCGTGGAGGAATCTGGAGAGAATCCCACTCGCATTTACACCTACAGACAATTCCAAATGCCAATCCGAACCAATCTGAATGTCTTTGAACTTTTTTTTTCACATGTCTATCTCAAACCCAGATGTAAGAACAACACACGACAAGCTATCTGTCACATAGACAATTTAATATAATTTAGGCAACCGAACTTTTTCTCTGGAAGAATCCATGTTGTGAGTTTCAAGGGCTTCCCAACACTCGACGTTGTAATTAAATATTAGATCTAAAGGGACAAGAGCTTTATAGACGATCATATTGTGCTGTTCCATTGACTGCACACGTGGGATTGAGGCTTGTCATTAGATGACAGTTCTGGTATTTTTTTTTTTTTTTTTTTTTTTTAAAGCAAGTAATTATTTTCTCATCAGATGTGAAATTTATATATTAAAAAAAAAAAAAAGTGTGAAGAGTTCTAATTGAAAATAAGAAATTCAATTGAGAGCTTATATTAATAAGTATACTTTGATTGACTAATATCACATCTTGCTAATAATGCCCTCGAGCGATAATATCAAACATGATAAATTTATGCAAATTGATGATTTAGATTTGATTCAATTAATGAGGCTCCTGGGGAGGTTGACCCATGAATATTCAAAGAACAGAGAGGTGACGGCGTTTTGAAACTATTGTCTCATTCATCCTTGCTTCAACTTGCCTTGACTGTTATTGTAAGATGTACGGTATATTTATTATTATTATTAGGGCAGTGGTGGTCTAGTGGATAGGGCGCGGCATCGCTGATCCTAAGGTTGGGGGTTCGAGTCCCCACAGGGTTGTCACTGCCGAGCAGCTAGCTGGGTTATCAAAGGCGTGCCATGTCTCTCACTGACCATGGTGAGAGGCATGTAAAAGAACCATTGCTGACTTTCGGAAAAATTGTAGGCTGCAAATCAGTCAGCGTGTTTCTGGGGACAAGTAGCAAGCGTTCCTGAATCCCGGTTAAAAAAAGAACCCGGTTGGTTCTCCCAAAAAGACCAATTGCGACCCTACCCTACACGGATTTGTTGTTGTTGTTATTATTATTAATTAATTTTCTAAAGTGATTAGTCCTAATTAGGGTTGTAGGGAGGGTGGCACTCATTCCAGCCAACTCTGGGTGAGGGCAGGGTACACCCTGGACAGCTCACCAGGCCATCGCAGGGTTGACTTGCACACAACCATTCACACTCCTAGCTTTGGAACAGCAAATTAACCTACTGTGTATGTTTTTAGACTGTGTGAGGAAACCGTAGTACCCGGAGGAAACCCACATATGCACAGGGGGAGAACCTGCAAACTCTGCATAGAAAAGTCAGAGCTGAGAATCAAACCCAGGACCTTCTTGCTGTAAGACAGATGTGCTGACCACTATGCCATAATAATAATAATAATAATAATAATAATAATAATAATAATAATAATGAAGAAAGTCCAAATTTTGTTGTCCCAAAGTGGTGTAAATATGAACCGTTGGACAGTTAAAAAAAAAAAAAAAAAGAGTTTAATGATTTGAGCCTGACAAGGAGCAGTTCATACAGACTGCAATGAGGAACAAAACAGAAATTTAAATTTCAGTGGAATCTCAGAGGGGGAAAAAAAAAAGTGATATGAACCTAATTCAGGCCAATTACCCTTCATTCAACTAATCTCTGTCTGTCTAAACAGAGATGACCTCTCTCTTAACAATTGGTAATATTTAGGCTATTTTTTAAAAACATGACATTGCCATTTTTAATTACTACTATTATTATTATTATTATTATTATTATTATTAAGATAAGAAGGACTGGTGTAATGCTTCCTTCCATTAGATGGGGAAATTAAACCTCAACTTTATGAATGGAATTATGCTCAAAATTGTCATTTATGGTGCTGGAGATCATGAAAAAAAATCTCATTACAAAATACAGAACTAAATTATACTTTGTACAAAATAAAAGCCAGAATAACACTGAACAGTTAAGCCAAAGAAACGAATACACATCAAACACAGACCATTAGCAGGCAGAATAAACAAAATACTCACATACATTACAAAGAGATTCACCAAAAAGAGTCATTAAATACTGCATTCATCCGTCCTTGTTAAAGGTCATCGTTATTGAAGCAGCCATTTCTACCACAGAGCAAAGAGCACTGCCAAACATGAAACATTTGGGAAAAGGTGCGACAAAACCTGTCCCTCAAGGACAACCAACTTATTCAAATCCGGGTGCGCCTGGGCCCATGTAACTTGGGCACCAACACTGATCCTGGACTGACATTGGTATGAGAGAGGAGGAGGAATAACTGAAGCAGAATGAAAATCTTTGGTTGGGGAACCTGCAAAGACATTAGGAGGCTCAGAAACAGAATCATGAGCAGGCTCAGGGGGTCCACCCCGAATAGCTTGCCAGGTCATTACAGGCTTAATTTAGATCATAGACAACAAAATGGAAAGAATGGGGGTAAATACTTTTGCAAGCCACTGTATTTGAGGGACATTAGGTCACAACACTTTTTTTTTTTTTTAAGATTTCAAACTTTTTTGTATACACGACATGGAAACACAAGAAAAGCAAACTGAAACATTTGTATATTTCTATTTTGAAAGCAAGACAGTGATGATATTAAGCACTCTGGGGAGGGGTCGAAGAAACCCGACATACTGGACCAATCAGAACACACCTTTCCCTTGTGGTATATATTAAAGAAAGTGAACCTCTCATTTTCAGGTTGAATTAACCACTTTCAATTCAAAAGAGAGGGATTTTTGGGTAGAATACAGCAAGAAAACAAGTCTGAAAATTTGAAATTTTTTTTTTTTTTTTGCTTTTTTTTTTTTTCCAACAAGAACAGCTTGTCCTCATACATACTTTACAAGCATCTTTCATAATGCTGCAGATATATCAAACTGTTATCCATAACATTTTCTGTGGAAGTTTTCTCAGTGCAAGCAAAAGTTCTTGCCATATGCTATTATTTGAACAGGAGATCTCATCTCGTCTTTGCACTATTGTTTCCATAGGAAAAGTGTGTGTGTGTGTGTGTGTGTGTGTGGGGTGGGGGTGGGGGGGTGGGAGGTGTAATGCGAATCAAAGTTGTTTCAGACCAATGCTTAGTTTTCTAGACTTAAAAGTTCATTCATTATTTGAAGTTAGTGTGAAATCAGTGCTGTAGTTCTTAGCTGTCCAGGTGAAGTAATGACGAAGTGCTGGAATAGTTTACAAACTCGAATATTTGAATATCACCATCAGTTTATCCTACAGGTACTGCGTTATGTATTCATGTCAGATGCCATGATTCGTTATCTTAAATGGTCTCATAGTGCAGCTGTGGTTTAAGTAGATGGCTCATCATTGAAGTGCATTTGCTGACTCCTCCAACCCACCAAATTGAGTGATTTTAAAATATATTAAACAGGCCAACAAAGGTCGCAAACATAACACGTCATCTCGAGTTTATCTCAGTATCCCTTGAGATGACGTGTTAAGTTTACTGAGATAAACTGAGTAAAACCATACCACACTGTTGGGGAGCAGAAACTAGCAGCAACTCTGTGTGTGTGTGTGTGTGTGTGTGTGTGTGTGTGTGTATGTACGTACGTACGTGTGTGCGAGCGAGCAGAAGCAGCCCAGTCAGTTCAGGGGTGGTTTTTTTAGTAACAGAGAAGGGGTGGCCTGTTCAGAGATTTACCAATCAATATTTAAAATTGATTATATAAGAATAATAGTGGCTTCTTCGAACATAAATATTGTTCTTTATTCATTCATTTTCTGAACTGTTTAATTCTAATTAGGGATGCAGGGAGGCAGTTGCCTATCTCAGCTGACCTTGATCGAGGGCATAGTACACCCTGGACAGCTTGCCAGGCCACCGCAGGGCAGAAACAGTGCAACCACTATTTATGAAAGTCAGCAATGGTTCCTTTCATGAACTTCAAATCATAGACAGTGAGAGACATGGCCAGCCTATATATAGCCTGATATAATATACATATATACATACATATCATACATACACACACAGTATTTATATATATATATATATATATATATATATATATATATGTGTGTGTATATATATATATATGTGTATATATATGTGTGTATATATATATATATATATGTATGTATATATATATATGTATATATATATATATATATATATATATATATGTATATATATATATATATGTATGTATATATATATATATATATATATATATATATATATATATATATGTATGTATATATATATATATATATATATATATATATATATGTATATATATATGTATATATATATATATGTATATATATATATATATATATATATATATATATATATATATATATATATATATATATGTATATATATATATGTATGTATATGTATATATATGTGTATGTATATAATATATATATATATAAAATACTGTGTGTGTATGTATGATTGTTGAAATGAAGCATACTGTATACAAATAATGATTTATTGTACAATTCAACCTCAGGACATTTTTAAAATAAATTATTACCACTTGATGTATTTATTTATTTGCCGCATTTAATAAATGTTACTTCAATGACTTACAGAAACTTCTTGATGACTTTCTGATGCCAGTGGTTATCCTGCATGGCTTTTTATTGAATAATGACTTTGCTAATTGCTTTATTTTTCGATTTAAATTCAGCAAAGACGCAACTCCGAGAATATTCTACTTTAGTAATGAAGGTCACACACGTGTCATTTCAACTACAGCTGGAACTTCTATCACTCTTAACGCCTTCTGAAAAATGTGAGTTGAGATTTCAACAGTCTGTTTTTAAACTTTGACATGAATTTCACTTTTTTACTTTTTGGTCTGTCCCCTTTTTGCTTTAATGACGAGGTGTACTTGAGCTAGAATGGACTTCACAAGTCTATGCAGTTCCTTATGATCTATTTTAAATCAAATGCATCAAAGTGTCTCTGAATACTCGCTTCAAGAGAAGATATAAGGGAAGATTAAAATTTGACCTTTTGGGCAAAACAATTAACATAGTCTGAAAAGGTTTA
>CM045750.1:19664418-19676918 GCA_024760905.1 Plotosus lineatus
TCATACACAACTCAATGTTTTTTTTTGTTTGTTTGTTTTTTTTTATAATCATCTTCTGCATTTTTGCTGGTAAAGGATGCAAAGCTCTCGTACAGCATAGAAACAGGAGAAAATTTAGATTTCTCCCACAGAATCCTGCACAAACTCAACTCAGAAATGACACATTCTACCTTCTTATAGCACATTTCAGGTGAGTCAGAGACCACGGAACATTCCAGAACTATTGACTTTCATACAGGGAGTTTATGCTGAAAGAAACGATTCACTACAAATCCCATTAATATCCAAACATTCAGAGACACTGCGTTTATGAGATTGCGCACTGCTGTATGAGAGCACTGAATTATTAACTCTGATTGGTCAGACGATTCACTCATTCTTTTTCTGCACTACTGAATCCTTATTCGGGCAACAGGGAGGTTGGCACCCATCTCAGCCGACTCTTGGCAAGGGCATTGTACACCCTGGAGAGCTCGGCAGGCCATCTTAGGCAAAGCACAAGCTGAGCACGACACAACATACTTTTTTTTTAATCAAGGTCAACAATGGCTGGTCTTCGATAGCCCAGTTTGATGCACTGGGGGGAGGGGGCAGTGGCAACCTTGTGGAGAGTGGGACTCGAACCCCCAACCTTAGGATCAGTGAACCTGCGCCCTATACCACTGGACCACCACTGACCAGATACATATAGTTGTTAAAATATGACGATTACTTTATCCTGAAAAATGATGAATATTGGTTATTCTTACAGCATCATTTGTGTGGATACAATAGCGCAAAAATGACACCGATACTTTAACAAAAACAACCATTAGCAAAAATTTGGTAGTTTGAAACCTTGGATTACTAGCAGGTGCTAAACTGTCGGAGTCAGCAGTCGTTTTCCTTGGAAGTAAATGCCAACATATTGGGCGGGGTTGACCTCCTTGTGGAGATGGTGAAACATCACATTTGTAGTTATAATGAGGACAAGTTGCACGTGACGGTAGATCTAAAATGACTTCTGCAGCTGACATTTTGCTAACACTGTGTTCCTGTCATCAGTTAACTTCAGTTCAGTACATTTTCTGTAACCACTTAATCCTAATTAATTACGGTTGTAGGGAGGCTGGTGCCCAACCCAGCTGACCCCGGACGAGGGCAGATTACACCCTGGACAGTTCGCCGGGCCATCGCGGGGCAGAAAAATGCTGACGGCTTTGCAGCCTACTCTTGTCGAAAGTCAGCAATGGTTCTTTTACATGACCTCTCACCATAGACCATGAGAGACCTGGCCGGCCTCTGATAACTCAGTTAGCTGCACTGGGGTGATCAGTTAACTTATAGGAAAAAAAAAAAAAAAGTTTTCCTATGATTTCTACACTTGTTGTTTGCACAACTCGGTATTGGCCCATCCAATCCAACGAGTTCTTGTCATTACCAGACCAGAACGGCCAATAAGAATAAGAAGGCAACATGTCGAGAAGGTGTGCCCATAGTCGTAACACTCGACCGCAATTTGAAGATGGGCATCGAAAACCACTGATGTCCTACACAATCATTTTAAATAGTTACTAACAATGATTCATCCAGGAACAATTTAACTGATGCAGTGAGTAGCTTCTAATTTCTCAACATGCAAGAATTTTGCCACATTACCTCCGAGTTGTTGACAAGATGCATTTCAGAAGGGTTGAATATTTGATTGCATCAAGCATAGAACATATTTAAAGAGATTTCTGAAATTAAAGGTTAAGATCTGTCCAAAACTTTAATAAAAGCTGAACATGTTAGCGACGGAAGATGGGAAATGATGTTTCAGTTTCTTAGTAACAATTATAAATGCTTTAGAAATGGAAAAATGTTAACATGGTGAGATGATTCCTGATTTACTCTGCTCCAGAGTGATGGGCACATCAGGGTAAGAAGTAAAGTGCATGAAGTGATCATTAGTAAGGAGTTAAATTAGAGCTCATGGTGCTGATGAGTATACGCGTATGGAGAGGCTGCTGGGGCCAATTCTCGCCGACCACATTTTTTCAGACTGTGAAATTATTTGCCTGTGGTGATTTCCGTTTGCTATTACAGTGGATCTCAAGAATTATGCAAGACCCAGGAGCTTTAGAGCATATTATTAAAGATAGAATGCACACTCTTGGCCATTAATGTGGATATAAATGGCTGCAGATAGGTTTTAAGAATAAATTATACTAGTTTATTTTGGTAATTATTTAAACCACTTTTAAGTGATGACACTTTTATTCTTAGTTAGCAGTTCAATCATGAGGCTCCTCCCCCCCCCCCCCCTGTGGCAGATAAGAGCCCTGCTCTTGTTTTCACTTCTATTTTGACAGTGTATCTACTTATCAGCAATTTCTTTGATGTGGTCTGCTTACATCCACCACCATCCACATGCCCACCGCAAGGATTTTTTTTCAAGCCTGGCAACTGGAAACACAGCTAAATTGTGTTAATTCAACGGCTTAATCCTCAAGTGAAAGTTGACATTAATACAAGCCAGGCTTTTTTACATAAATTTATATTTCATTTGCTGTGTTGATGGAATACCCTCTAAATTATCTCTTCAATGGATTATTTTCTCATTTTGAAATTGATTTTAGTCAAAATTGTGTTGTCACAAGCATTAAACATAAATACAAGTAAACAAGAAAACAATAATGGAGGGGATATATATATATATATATATATATATATATATATATATATATATAAAATATTTACCGTAACCGACGTACAGTAGGCCCTTGACTATTTGTGGTTTTGCACTCATGGTTTGAGTATTCACGGACTGCCGAGCAACTCGCACGTGATTCAAATTCAGCCAATGGCTGTCCTCCTTCCTGCTCATTGGCTGAGATGATGCAACACCCCTTTTTCCTCATTCGCGCACAAGTTGTCAATGAGCCTTTTTTTATTGTGTTTTAATTACCAGTTAAGTTCTATGATGTCACTCAAATGCCTGCTAAGTACCAGAAAAAGGTAATGACATTGGATGTCTCTTCTGAACAAATAATACTTTCTCCAGAAGAAATGACAGATTCCTCTGAATTCCATGAAGGGGAATAATCATCTGAACTGTTTTAAAACACTCCACTATTAAAGTCTTTTAAAGTCATTATTCCAGTACATGACCTAAGGTAATGTTTAAAATGTTTGTATGTTATATTTCATTTACTGTAGTGTAGCTTGTTTATCCAATTTATTACAGTTCTTGTTCTTTTATGTCCTTTTTGTTATGGTCTGTGTTTTGAGGGACTTTGATTTTGGCGCTGTGCCTCTAACTAACTGTTTACTCTCCACTTCGGCTGCGGGGCATGGCTGAGCTGCTCGAACTTAATGCAATTAATATCTGAATTCAGTCAACTAATGTCTAATGCAATACATTTTTCTAGTGGGCATTTTTGAAAACTACAGTGCTGTATGTTTTTCAAAGAGAATGCATTGAAAGGTGTTTTTTATATGTATGCTGTATAATGTTTATATTTTATTATCAATAAATATCACAGTATTTTTTTTTCTTAAATACTGAATTAATGTGCAAGACTGTCTATAGAATGTGTTTAAGAAGCATATTTTAGCGCATGTAATAGATACATAGTATTTGACTTCCGGCTGTTCATTCGCGCATGTGACATGATACATGGGGTTTTACTTCCGGGTACAGAACTCACGGATTATCTCAATTCGTGAGAGGGCCCGGAACCGAACCCCCACGAATGTCGAGGGCCTACTGTAATAAGCGCCCTGCTCCACTAAGCTAATGTTTATCATCTTACATTTAAAATAAAATGTTTAAAGGAAAGGCACCGGAAGGGAAAATCAAGGGAATTGATAGTTGTTTTATCTATTTTTTTTTTTTTTTTTTTTTTTTTTTTTTTTTTTTTTTTTTTTCAGCTTTCATGTAAGTAGTTTGGTTGATACCACCAAATGAATAACACAAATACCAGTAAAACTATTTTATTGTTCTGTTGTTATACATGTTTTCACCTCAATGGTAATAAGCACTTGCAGTTCCACTTCACTGGCAATATTTTAATAAGCGCCCACCCACTCCAATTTTTTAAGTGTCCTGGGCACTTATCACATTGATACGGTGTGTGTGTGTGTGTATATATATATATATATATATATATATATATATATATATATATATATATATATATATATATGTATATATAAAATATAATATAATGAAATGAGTTTCATTCACAGGGTGGCAGGGCTCTTCCTTAAAGATAAGGTGAGAAACTTGGATATCTGGTAAAAGTTTGGCGTAGAACGCCCCCTGAAAACCTCCTCGGTGTGGTGTTTTGGGAATGTCCAACCAGAAAGAGACCCTGGAGCCGACCCTGAACATGCTAGAGTGACTCTGTCTCCTGGCTGGTCTGGGAACGCTTTGGTGTCCCCTTGGGAGGAGATAGAGGAAGTAGATAGGGAAAGGGATGTCTGGACCCCCATGACTTGATCCGAAACAAGTTGAATAAGATTATGATGATTGTGGTGATGATGATGATCCCCCAGTGCAACTGGGTTATCAGAGGTCGGCCATGTCTCCCACTGTCTATGGCGTGAGGTTCATGTAAAAGAACTATTGCTGACTTTCCACAAGAGTAGCTGCAAAGCCGTCAGCATGCTTCCTCCTCGTGATGGCCTGGCAAGCTGTTCAAGGTGTACTGTGCCCTCTCCCGGAGTCAGCTGGGATGGTCGTCAGCCTCTTCGCAACCCTAATTAGGATTAAAATGAATCAGGACAAAAATGAATGAATGAATCAATGATGTGTAATGATGTATGAGGTTGTTGAAACCAGACAGTATACTTGTAGCAATGTATCGAATCTATTTATACTCCACATATGTTTAAAATTACTTGAGCTTTCTCAGTACACCTTGAGTAAAATGTAAACATTTGCTTTTCCCATCAATATGGTAATAGAATGTAAAAGTAGACTGGATATTGACAATCATATTAAAGAAATCATTAAAGCAAGCCTTTCCAAATCACTTGCAGGTAATTACAAAAAGGCAGGAATTGTGGCAACTGACAACTTTTCTTTCTTATGTCTTCTGTTCGCACTTCAGACCTCCAACAACGAACAAAAATGTAAATAATGTAGCACCTTTTTTTAATGACTGTTACTCGGGAACATTCTGGGAACATTGTCAGGACATAGCTTAGTGATAGTCGCCAAATGCGTTGGTAAACTGACTTTCTGTGCCCGTAATGATGCCAGTACAGCCAAGTGAGATATGTGATTAAGGATAATAATGGATCACACTGCTGAACAGATTGAAATTTGTTCAGCATGGTGTAATTAAACTGTTGCACATTTACGCTGATAGGAAGACATGGGCTGGTAACCTATGCCAGTAAAATAGGCTTATATTAAACATAACTACATTTAATGCAAAGTAAACAAAGAGCAGAGCAATAATTTGTACAACTTCTATTATAAACTATTAAATTTAGATGTGGTTTAATGTCATTTGAGATGATGGTCAGAAAAAACGATTTGTATAAACATATGAAATATATATAATATATATATGAGGTAAGAATGGATAAGCGGGCAGTGCAGTATCGCAGAGCAAGAATATCTTGGAACCAACTTCCAGACTTTGAACATTCCTGTGTTGAGTGTGCATGCTCTCCCTGGGCTTGAGAGTGTACTTCTGTCTCGGTCCTCAGTCCAAAGACATGCAAAACAGGGTAACTGGCTGTTTCAAATTGCCCCTGTGTGTGTTTGTTTGTTTGAATTGTTGTATGTGTTTTGACCCTGCAATGGTCTGGCGAGCTGTTTAGGGTTTATTCCTCCCTCCCTCACCGAGAGTCAGCTGAGGTGGGCTCCAGCCTCCCACGACCCTAATAAAAGATTAATCGGCTTAGAAAATGTATGAATTAATGATTGAACGGATAAGTGTAGAACTACAAAGAATTACACATGTGGAACACCTGCTTTAGAGCCTGCGTCTTGCAAATCATCTGGCTATAGAACAATGAATAAAATCATGCAGAGGTGGGTCAAGAGCCTCGGTTGGTGTTATCAAATGTGATTAGAGGAAAAGTGTTCCCTTGGCAACAATATACAGTATACCATTCACATATTTGAGAAACTTTATATATAGGAGTTTTCAAAATAGGGAAAAAAAATGCATATACACAGTACTGTAGTGTTGCATTTAGTATGTCTGTCTCACAGCAAGAAGGTCCAGGGCTCACATCCTGGTCTCAAGGATTTCTGTGTGGAGTTTGCATGTTCTCCGGAGACTTTGTTTCCTCTGGGTTGTACAGCTTCCTTCCACTTCGAAAGATGAACACATTAGACTGTGAATAGCCTCCAAGTGACCCGAGATTAGTGCTTGTCGATTATTTTCTGCCCCCCCTCCCTCCCCAGAAGAAAAAAATATATTATACGCCACTGCCCCGCAAGCGACTATAAATAGCATTATTTGTCTATAAAATCATCAGTACACCTCTGCATAACATTGTATCTTTATTAACATTCAAAACAAAAAAAAAGAAATAGTTAAAAAAACCGCTACACCACAGCTCGATAATGAAAGCGCCACTGCCAACTAGTGGCGTGGGTGTAAAATTACTTAATTAAAATTTAAATTACTCCACTTAAATCTCGTACACAATTCTAGAAAAACATGTTCCCCAGGGTCAGACGTGCCCCACTGTTTGAGAAGCACTGCCCGAGATGGATTAAGGAGTTTTGGCAAATGAATGAGTGTATATACTCTCTCTCTCACATATATATATATATATATATATATATATATGTAAAAATAAAAGGACAGAACAAAGACTTTCTATTGAAACTTAATTTTCACTACAGATCTGTTTCGAGGGGCAGTGAAACCATCCTCTCTCTTCAGGTGATTACAGAAGAATGTTGTTGAAAATGAAGTTTCAATAGAAAGTCTTTGTTCTGTCCTTTCATTTTCACTTATTTGCTCTATGAACAAGTATTGAGCGCACTCAGAATTTTCTGAGTAGATTTTTCTGTCTTTTTTCTCTCTCTCACTCTATATATGTGCAATATATATATGTATATATATATATATGTATGTATATATGTATGTATGTATATATATATATGTATGTATATATATGTGTATATATATGTGTGTGTATATATATATATATATATGTATGTATGTATGTATGTATATGTGTGTGTGTGTGTGTGTGTGTGCACGCGTGTGTACAAGAACGCTCAAAGTGAGGCAGGTGATGTGGATGGGCGACAACACCAAAGATGATATAATGCTCCTGTCCTGTTAGACAAGAACTGGAAACTGAGGGAACATTTGGCACAAGCTCATCAACACTGGCCAAAAAGCAACACAGAAAATAAAACAAAACAACTGCAAAAATAAATAAATAAATAAAAAAAATAAAATAAAACATGTTTGAAGACATTGAGATCACTTTTTTTTTTTTTTCCTATTTTGATGTCTGATGTAAATTGAAACTTTTGGCAATGCGCAGTATTCATTCATTTTCTGAACCGCTTAATCCTAATTAGGGTCATGGGGAGGTTAGCACTCACTCCAGTTGACTCCAGCCGAGGGCAGCGTACACCCTGGACAGCTCGCCAGGCCATCGCAGGGCGTAAACACGCTGACGGTTATGCAGCTACTCTAGTAAAAAGTCAACAATGGTTCTTTTACATGAACCTCACACCATAGACAGTGACCGACATGGCCGGCCTTTGATAACCCAAATGGTGCACTGGGGGGACGGTGACAACCCGTTGAGGATGGGGCTTGAATCCTCAACCTTCGGATCAGTGATCCAGCACCTTTACCACCAGGCCACCACTGCCCAACGTACAGTATTTCTTTTCACATAGAATCAAGAATGTTAATTCATTTTTTTTTCCCCATCTTATCCAAAATATTTCAGGAAATATTACTGTTAGTATTTCGACATTAACATTTCTGAATAATGATTTGTGTTAAATATTTCCCCAGATTGTGGAAACCGCTTGCATTTGTGACATGAACATGTTAAAGGGATCCAGAACAATACATAATTGATTTGTGTAACAGAGGGTCCTTGAACACAACTGTCACCCCCCCCCCCCCCCCCATCACAGTCACGTGAGGTTCCTGCCTCCATCACAAGTCTGTCACGACAGCACAATTAATTGTATGTGTCATAGAAAAAGCCTAGTGAAGGCATGCATGTTTGTTGATGGAAGAAAATCTTTGGAGTGTACAGCCATGAATTCTTAAATGCTGGAATACTGACAGCATTGTTGTGAGATTTGCCTGTAATTGCAAAAACACATCATTTTCCGGTGGCACATCAAAGCCCAAGAATGTATGGGAACACTAAACTCCAAATAAGGAAAGTGTCATCAAATAATGGATTATAATCCATATGTGCACCTGACGAACTATTTCAAGTATTAAAAAAAAAAAAAGGGGGGGGGTGAGAAAATCAGACTTTGACTTTATATTGAAAAATGACATTTTGAACTTCAAAAGGTTCAACTGCTCTTGTATTATAAGAATATAATGCAGATTTCTTCGATATCATATGGCATTTCATCTGTTCTTGGCACAATATAAAAATGTACACTATTATAATTTACAATATACATCAACCGTCCAAAAAAAAAAAAAAAGTTTCACAGTCCATTTTCATTTATCCCGACGGCGCAGCGGTGGCCTGGTGGTAAGGGGCTGGATCACTGATCACTGACCCTAAGATTGGGGGTTCAGGCCCCACTCTCGAAGCATTTCCACAGTGTCCCCAGTGCAGCTAACTGGGTTATCAAAGGCCGACCATGTCTCTCATTGTCTCTGGTGAGAATTTGTAAAAGAACCATTGCTGACTTTTGTCAAGAGTAGGCAACATAGCAGTCAGCATGTTTATGGCCTGCGATGACCTGGCGAGCTGTCCAGGGTGAACTCTGTCAGCTGAGATGGGTGCCAGCTTCCCCGTGACCCTGATTAGGATCAAGTGGCTCAGAAAATGAAGGATAGAACATTAATCACTGATCACAGCATGTCATCTCCATGGCATTGTTGCTTCAGTTGGTTTCGTTCGAGATTCAGTGACATTAATGTTGCAATAAAATGAAGCTGCTGATGGCAAGAATGGTACTGAATGAGCACTTAAAAATTAAAGCGTGGATCAGGTAGCTTGAGGAATCATTTTCACATATGTATTGGCACCCCAAAGTCCTGACTTTAACCCTGTTGAACGGTTTCGGAATGTTCTGGAGAAGACTTTATGGAGTGGTTCGGTTTTTCCCTCATCAATTCAAGATGGTGAGAAGCGCTGGATGGAAATAAATGTTGCTGAAATGTTTTTTATTATTTTTTTTTTTTGCCAGGCAGTATCTACCGTCAGTTATTGTAAGGATAGCAATGACTTAAAAGTTTAGACTTCTAGTCAGAGAAGGCAGTCATTTTTCTAATTAGACCCATGTTCAACCTGTGGGGTAAATTAAGAGTATGCCAATGCTGATGAGTCGGGCACAACTCATTCATTCATTTTCTGAACTGTTAATCCTAATTATGATCGCGGGGAGGGTGGCAGCCATCTCAGCCTACTCCGGCAATAGGCGAGCTACACTCTGGACAGCTCACCAGGCCATCGTCGAGCCA
Organism: Plotosus lineatus; assembly: GCA_024760905.1. Classification (NCBI taxonomy): domain Eukaryota; kingdom Metazoa; phylum Chordata; class Actinopteri; order Siluriformes; family Plotosidae; genus Plotosus; species Plotosus lineatus. Next base: position 19,674,045 of record CM045750.1, read on the forward strand.
ACACTCACACCACCATTTACATCTAGGAGAGATTTGGTAGAGCCAGTTGTGCATGTTTTTGGACTGTGGGAGGACACGGGAGTACCCCAAGGAAACCCACGCAAGCAATGACCTATTTGCTAACCACTATGCCACCGTGATGTCTTGGGTACTAATCATGTTCAAAGAATTTAAAACCTTAATGAAACGTTTTGAGTTCTCGCTACAGGAATTTGTCAGAGAAGAAAATGTGGATAATAAGGCCCACGGATGTCAGGATCCAATGTTACATAACTGTTTTTAAAGTTTAAAAGATCTGAATGTTGGTGGTCTGCAGACACCAAAAAAAAAAAAAAATCTTTAGTTCTCACTGACATTTTTAGTGGGTAAGAAGGTTCTAGATCCGAGTCCTGGGCTTGGCCGTTATTGTGTAAAGTTTGTGTGTTCTCACCAGGCATGTGTGGGTCTTGGCGCCAAAGACCTACATAATCCATCCATTTTTCTATACCGCTGAATACTAATTAGGGTCATAGGGAGGCTGATGCTTATCTCAACCGACTCTGTACGAGGACAGCTTGGACCTTAACAGCTTGCCAAGCCATTGTAGGGCAGAACCACAGACGGCAACCCAAAAGCCTCCTCTTTACAAACGACAGAAATGGTTCTTTCATCCCAGCTGCTACACTCGGCGGACATCAGTGACAATATCCACTGATAGCGGTGATAGTGATGGTGGTGCTTGAATCTCTGACCTTCGGATCATTAGCACCCGACCACCAGACCACCGCTACCTCTAAAGACATGACGATGAGCTCATTCCAAATTCCCCATCGATGGAAGTGTTCATGAATGGTTGTCTGTTAGCCCTGTGATAGTCTGGTGAGAGTTTCAGGGTGAACCCTGCCTTTGCCCGGTAACGGCTGAGACGGGGTCCAAACTCCCTGCAGTAAACAGCTTGGCAAATAAGTAAGAGTAAGTTATATTTGCCAAAGCTTTTATTTATTTATTTATTTATTTTTATTGTTGTGATAGTTATGGAACACCCAGGACTAATCAATCTCCAGTGCTAGACAGGATAGTGGGAGGAGTCCAATGGAGGATCTGGATAAACTGGCAGCAGCCTAACAGGTTTCTGGGCATGAGAGAAATGGTGCATTTTCCTTCTCATGTCAGCTTTCTTTCCATGTGAAGCATCGTGGCAGCCAGTAAGCACATGCCAGAGTTATTGTTGATAGGTCCATGCAAAACTGCTCCCCCTTGGTTCGGTGAAGACAAAGGTCCACGGCAGTTTGAATTGAGAGTAAAGCTTGCCGGTTCTTCTGTAATTGAACCACTGACACAGTATGGAAAAGCTGGATACACACACACACACACACACACACACACACACACACACAGGAGAAGAGGTGTGAGCAGGTGGAGAATGACAGTAAGCCGACAGGTACACCGGTGCCATCTTGGAAAAGGTTTATGAATAAATACAATTTACTTTCACAAAGTCCTAAAAGTAGATACATATAACACAATTATATAAATAAATCAGACAAAAATAGCCACCATTCATTTTCTGTAACCGTTAAATCATAATTAGGGTCCCGGGGAGGCTGGAGCCCATCACAGCCGACTCTGAGCGAGGGCAGAGTACACCCTGGACAGCTCGCCAGGAAATCACAGGGCGGAAACATGCTGACAGCTTTGCAGCTTCTCTTGTAGAAAGTCAGCAATGGTTCTTTTACATGATCCTCACACCATAGACAGTGAGACATGACTGCAGCCTTTGATAACCCAGTGAGGTGCACTGGGGGGACAGTGACAACCCATGGAGAGTGGGACTTGAACCCCCAACCTTGGGATCAGTGATCCAGCACCTTCACCACCAGGGCACCACTGCCAAGACAAAAAATATGACACTTGAAAATGCATTGTTTCAGGAGAATTATCGAATACTGCTGCATGACCATTGAAAACCATTGGTCCCCTTTCCAGTAGTACAGACGGACAGACAGGTGTGGTGGTTAGCACATCCGCTTCACAGAAAGAAGGTCCTTGGTTCATCTTGGGCTTTTTGCATTTCTGTGGAGTTTGCATAATCTCTCCTCACTCGCATGGATTTCCCCCAGGAACTCTGGGTTCAAATACATACACATTTGGGGAAATGTCTATTCCCAATCACCCCGAGGTGTGTGTGTGTGTGTGTGTGTGTGTGTAATGGTCTGGCAAGCTGTTCAGACTATAACCCGCCTTTACCCAGTGTCGGCTGCCATAGGCTCCTGCTTCTTTGTTACCATAATAGAATCAAGAAATTTGGCAAATGAGTGAGTAAAGTAAGAAAGTAAAAATATATTCTCTCGTGTCCAAAAATGTTGGAGATATATATAAAGAACCTTTGGAATACAATCAAGTGTGTACAATTTTTCTTTTGGGTCAGATGGTGTATATGTCTACCTATATTATCTAATGTTGAATATGTTAATTTGATTTGCATAAAACAGACCGGCAGAGTAAATGTGGCAAAGAACCCATTCAGTGAAATTCAGCCCTTTGTCTGTTGTCAGTGCATTATCCAGTACTTGAGCCAATTCTACGTGGGTGAGATTAAACATTTACTTAAAGCCACATAAAAAAAAAAAAAAAGTGTCTTTTCTTCCATATTCACATATGCAAATGGACAATGTCAATGACAACAACCTATTTACATATGAAATAGTATTACCCAGTGTATAACTGTGTTTTCTCTCTCTCTCTCTCACTCTCTCTCTCTCAGTAGGAAAATCACATTAAGATAAAGAATATTGATTTCCACTGGGGTGTGAATGGTTATGTGTCTCTGGACCTGGAATGGTCTGACTAGCTGTTCAGGATGCATTTTGCCTTGGCTTTGTTCTCCAGCCTCAC
>CM045750.1:19681918-19721918 GCA_024760905.1 Plotosus lineatus
AAGAACAACTGTCTTTTGTCAAGAGTAGCTGCAAATATGTCAATGTGTTTCTGTCCTGCGATGGCCTGGGAAGGGAAGTGGGGGGTGTGTCCAGGGTGAACTCTGCTCTCATCCAGAGTCGGCTGAGATGCGTGCCAGCCTCCCCATAACCCTAAATAGGATTAAGTGGTTCAGAAAATTATTATTATTGTTCTTATTCGTCCATGCATTGTCTCTGTTACCATCCAAACGAGGAACCCAGCATTGAACAACTTAATTGATTCCATATTATGAAGAATTTAGCCTGTTCCCAACACAAACTGGGTCCGACTTTAGTACTGCTAAGTTGTTCCTAATTTAAAGTTTAATAATTAAGCTGCCACTGAGTGTGTACAATAGTATGAGGCTACCAGCAAACTTAAATAACTAACACTGCATTCAGATACCGTTAGATATTGCTTTCAAATATTACAATATGTTCTGTAGAAATAGTCCTAATGTTGCACTATAAGCTACACTACCATGCCAAACAAAAAAAAAAAAAAATCAAAGTTGCACACTGTAATACGGGGATCACTCACCTTTCCACGGTTAATGGGGACTGAGACGCCCCCGCGACCGCTGATTTCCGCCAAGTAAGATCGACTGCCATTGACTGACATATACGTGCATCTATATGTGGATATAATATCAATAAATACATATTCAATGCTATAAATGCTTATAACAACAAATAAACATTCAAAATAATGCATAAGACGTAAATACAATATAAATACACACACATGCACACCTCACATGTAAGTAAGTTAACAACAAGTACACTTGTTAACAGTACAATAAATAACAATACTAATAAGAAGAAGAAGAAGAAGAAATAAAATGACAAAAAATAATAAATAACTATAAATAACACTTAATAAGTAACTACAAGTCAGTAAGTAGTGTTGTTGGGTTTTTTTTGTTTTGCTTTTTTGTTTTGCGTAATTGACCTTGTTTTGTGGCATTTTCCTTAACTTCTTCCCATATATTTTCTTTATTTTTATATGTTTTGGATGAATATTTTTGAAAAACTTGTGATGCACAGAAGCTGCAGAAACTGAAGCACAAAGTCGCGAGGGATCACTGCATTGTGTTGACTGCTTAGCGTTAATTACAGCGTCCATTTACTACAGCATTACTTCACTAAACATATATATATATATATATATAGTGTGTGTGTGGTGAGTATGTGAGATTCAAACTACTGTGTAAATTCTTCAGCACATCTCTAAAACTTTCAAAAGGGTTAAGGCCAGGACTCTGTGCTGCCAATTCATGTGTGAAAATGATTTCTCGTGCTCCTTGAACCACTCAAACCCATTATTTAAACACACATTTTTATTATCTGTTATCGGGAAGGAAAAAGAACACTGATTGGGTAATTTGGTCATTCAGTACATTTAGATTGTCATCGGAGTTCATTTTATTCCCATAACTTTGCTGAGCTTCAACCTTACCAACTGATGCAACCACAGATCATAACACCACCTCCAGAGACTTGCAGAGTGGTCATTTTGAATGATGGGGTTATTGCTTCATGCACTTCTGTTCTTCCCCCTGTTCTGTTCTATCCTTATCTCTGGAGTGATATGGACTCACTGATCACAGAATGAAAAACTATTCCCACTCACACATACACCGAACAGCAATTCGGAGTAGCTAGTTGACCCAATGTTCAGAACCCGGAGGAATGCTCATGTACACTTCAGAAGAACATAGAAACCCTGGGTTGCTTTCATCAGCGTTAACCCTATCCAGAGTTCATGAGTTTGATTTTGAATTTTGATGTGCAGTGATCCCTCGCTACTTCGCGCTTCCGTTCCTGAAGCTTCAGTGCATCAGGGAGTTTTCAAAAAATATTCATTGAATAATAAACAGAAGGAAAATAGGAAAAGGGAAAATAAGGAAAAAGTTAAAAGTTAAGGAAAAGGCTGTAAAAAGGCCAACTATGCACCCCCCAAAAAAAAAAAAAAATCAACAAAACTACCTACGTTTTTTTAAGTGAGGTGTGCATCTCACTGTGTGAGTCTGTATGCATGTGTATTTATATTTTATTTACATCTTATGCATTATTTTTGAATGTTTAATCATTATTAAAAAGTGTTGAATATGTATTTATTGATATTGTATACACAGATACATGTACGTATACGCTCGTCCGGTGGGTCGATCCTACTTCGCAGAAATTTGGCATTCATGAAGGGTCACGGTTCCCATTAACCATGAAAAGTGAGTTCACTGTAGTGTATTAATTCCATATAGAAAATTGTTGACTCTTTTTTGCATTGTTTGCATTTGAAATTGTAGTTAATCCACCCCAAAAGTTACACACATTGTGGGTGCCCAGAGAGCAGTTCGGGGGTTAGGTACCTGGATCAATAGTACTTCAGCCATTTATTTGGAAGAATGGAAGGTCCTCACTCAGGAATCGAACCAGTGACCTTTAAGTCCCGAAGGTACTTCTTTAACAATTAGGCTACAGCAGCAGCCTGTTGACAGTGCAAGTATTCTTGACTGAAAGTTAAAGGCAGAAAAATCGGAAAATATCCCTGCCATCCGGGGCAGGAAGCTCATTCCATTGGCTCAGCTCCCTCTTCATCACAACAGACTGGTACAAGCTCCACTTTACAGCAGAGGCTGCAGCGATCTGTCTGATCTCATGCTCCATTCTTCCCTCCCTCATGAACAAGACCCCAAGATACTTGAACTCCTCCACTTGAGGAAGAATAGAAAAGTGAATAATATAAATTATTTTTTTGATTAATATTTTTCACTTTTGAAATTCACATCAAGATGTTTTGCGACTCCGCATGCAGTGGGTATTTTGAATATGTATATTGTGTGAAAGTTGGGTGACTCATTTGCAAGTAATTCGCAATTGCTTTGCAGATGTTGGACAAAAAACAAAGTGACTCTCCTGTGATAAATCGATCACATTTTGTTCATTTTTTGACAAGCTCATTAGCAGTTTTTTTTGCGTTTAATTAGCATGAACAAAAGGTGAATAAAATACTAATGATGATAAAATGTAAGATACATGGCAGATGCCAGCAAGTCCGAAACTTTCTGCATGAAAGTTTATCCCTTTGCAGACGAAAACATCGTGACCCTCTCGTGACATGTACAGACTGATAGTAACTAGTCCGCAGTGCAGCCTTATTTTGTGACATTTGTGAAAAATTAAACCATTTTTTTTTCTTGAAGATAATTCATGATCAAAGCAACCAAACTACATGCAGTGTATATGAGTAAATGCATTATTAATGAGAGACAACCAGCAATCCAACTGTGAAATTTCATTTATATATATATATATATATATATATATATATATATATATATATATATATATATACACACACACAAACACAGTGGAACATCACCTTACGAAAGTCCCAACAAACAAAAAATCCAAATTATGAAATGCATTTACCTAAAATTTCTGTCTCTGGATACGAAACAAATTCACGTTACGAAAGCGCCATCACAAAAATTCAAACAATGAGCGAGTTGCTCTCCCATTGGCTATCTCCCAACACCCTGCCCCACATGGCCTCCCATTGGCTAGGAGGGAGCTGCATCTCTATAATACCCATGACACAGCTCCCTCCCATTGGCTATTATGGAGCTGTATCTCCATGATACCCATGATGCTTTTCAACCCATTGTTCTTTCACGAAGTTCTAACACTTGTAAAGGACAGAGTTACTGTTTCGTGAGTTTTTCGAGTGTGCTCATTGCAACTTTATTTTTTGGCTCAGGCTTTTAACCTTGTATAAACATTTGAAAGATTATAACTCTGCTAAGAAAACATGGTCAACACACACACGTGCGCACACACACACACACACACGTGTGATTCCCGGTGAAAGTGATTCTCGGTGCGAGTGAGAAGAAGAAGTGGGCATGTGGCATGCGGTTGAGTGATATCGCAAAGGAATTTGGCCAAACCCGTCTACCATCGGTACGGTATTGAAGCAGAAGGAGGACTTCAAAGGTATTCTTATTATAATTTTAAAGGATTTAGGGGGTAGTATTGGGGGCCTTGGAACAAATTAGGGCTTTTACATGTAAAATGCAGCTCAACTAATGAAAAGATCAGGTTACGAAACCACTTCTGGAACAGATTAATTTCGTATGGTGAGGTACCACTGTACATTTTATATATTCAAGCTGCCTCCTGGTATAGCATGAAAAGATTTTATTTATCTGAGCATCCAGAAATTTAATTTGGAAGTGCAAACCAAACCACTGCTCATTTATTGTTGCTGCTTGAAAGAATGAACTTTTTTTGTGTGAGAAACAGCATAATACCAAAACTCAGACGCACACACATTCGAAGCACATACAGTCAATTCCATTTGAACCCTCACTCTCTTTTTCTCTCATCATATTTGTTGTCTATGGCCTGTTATAAACAGTGCTGCTGAGCAAGGCACATTTTAACTGCTGGTGGTCTGCACCGGTTCAAAAGTGCACAGTAGGTGTTTCATGCCTGCCCAGGTTCATTGATTTTTATGATAGAGAGAGGGCAGTAATTCATGAGATGTGCTACAGATGCACACCATCCAGACTGAAAGAGGGATCAGTGAATTTTCTCTTCCAACAACGGATGATGACATTGTAAGGATTCAGATCCCACTGAGCTTAATAAAGATGTCTGGAGCATATTTATTCACAACAACCGCAATAACAAGTACATATCTGTATGCGATCTGCATTCATATACCTCGTTGTAAGAAAATGCTTGCTGTGCTGTTTAAAACATCCCAAGCTGACCTGATTAAACTCGTATTCTCTCATAATAGGTGAGTTATGATTACATGTTATAAAAAATATAAAGCAACTCATTGTAAAAATAAAGTTAGTATGCAGCATGCAATTAAGAAAGACGAGCAAAGTTTGATTGTTTATATATTTTTCCCTACTTTTTGATTACTGTTGTATAATGTTGACTGGTCGTTTCATTTTCAAACGATTCAACAGCTTCTCTGACTTCAACACAGACGATGAAATACATCCACAAAGACATTCTGAATCTTTGCATGATTTTCTCTCTCATTATTACCACAGAGTATAATTGTTTCTGAGACTGATGACAGTGTTTATAAAAGCAAAGTCTTGACACACTGTGTACTTTAATTTCCCGTTAAATGCTTCACCAGGTTTCACATCCACGTGTCCTACTTCCTGCTCTTCATTTTTATTTGTCTCAGGCAGTGTATTATTATTATTATTATTATTATTATTATTATTATTATTATTATTTTATAAAATCTTTCAAATTATGGCATGGATTTCCTAACGGCTGGCTTTAATTGCATGCTGTGTGCTTGGATTGAGTCAGAGGTTGAGCTGATTATCGCCAGGAGGCCTGATCCACAGTCCAGGATAACGTTCTGAGTTGAGGAGGAATAAATGAGAGGGCGGATTTAAAAATAAAATCGCTCAAGTCAAAATCTGACATTTCTAGAAAAAAAAAAAAAAATGTATTTTATAATACAGGGATCCCTCACTTTCCATGGTTAATGGGGACCGAGACCCCACCCCCGACCGCTGATATCCGCGAAGTATAATCAACCCCCCCCTAACTGAAGTTTAAATGCATATTGTATGTACGTGTATCTGTGTATATAATATCAATAAATACATATTCAGCACTGTAAATGCTTGTAATAACCATTAAACATTCAAAAATAGTGCATAAGATGTAAATAAAGTATAAATGTACACACACTCGGATGCACGGGTTGTTTTTGTTTTGGTTTGTTTGGAGGTTTTTTTTTTTTTTTTTTTTTTTTTTTTGCATAATTGGCCTTGTTTTGTGGAATTTTCCTGAACTTTTTCTCTATTTTTTTATTTTTCACTGAAGCCGCAGAAACTGAAATATGAAGTACCAAGGGATCACTGTATATGTATTTTTGATTAGACAGTGTTTTCTTAGTTTTTATAATTTAGTTTCTCATTGGTTTTTGATGGAACAAGTCGAAGACAATAACTAATAATAATAATAATAAGAAGAAGAAGATAATATTATTAATAATAATAAACAGAGTAACATTCATTATAGTCATGATTTGAAGTTGTTTTCTTACTCAGGAAGGGACAATTGCTGGCATGTTCGCTTCACGGTAAGAAGATCCTGTGTTCGATTCCCAGGGACAAGGCATTTCTGTGTGGAGTCTGCATGTTCTCTCTGTGTTGACATTATTTTAATCAGGGTACTCTGGTTTCCTCTCATAATCGAAAAAACTCAATAAATAAAAATGTGCCGTTTGCTGATTGGTTGTTCGAAATTATTTTTTGCTTCATAGATTTTTGTATTTAAATGTACAGTTGGTGTTGATCAAGCATGCACACTTTACTGAGGTCATAAACATTCATCTTATTTGTCCATTTATTCATTTCCTAAGCTGCCTAATACTAATTAGGGTCATGGGGAGGCTGGCGCTCATCTCGGCTGACTCCGTCCAAGGGCAGGGTACACCCTGGACACCTCGCCAGGCCATCGCAGGGCCAACACTCACATGACCACTCACACCTAGGGGAGATTGGAACAGCCAATTAGCATACTTTGCATGTTTTTGGACTGTGGGAGGAAATCGGAGGACACCCAAGCAAGCATGGGGAGAACATGCAACTGCCACACAAACACCCAGGCTGGGAATCGAATCCAGACCTTGCTGTGACATAATAAATATGACAGGCGGCACAGTCGCGTAGTGGTTAGCATAAGTTGAATAATATGTTCTGTATTTACATTCAAAAGATACCCCATGTTCTTAAAGATACAGAACGCCACGTTTTTGTCTGTTCAAATGTAGACCTTGCTCACTATCCTCGACTCTACTTAACCCTGGAATTAAAGCAGACGTGGTGCAATGTCTTGAATTCCCAAATATAGCAGGCAAGAAGTCGATTATGCCATTCAGCAGTCTCCTTATAAATCACCAAGGTCGTTAGGGTTTTTTCTGGGTTTACATTTCAATGTTGTGGTAAATAACTTACAACAGCACATGGATGGGAAAAACAAAAACAACCTAGGTTCTCCGAACAAGCCTCGCCAAGTGGCTGCCCAAGGTCCAGGAACTTGAGGAGAGAGAGAGAGAGAGAGAGAGGGAGAGGGAGGGGGATGTATACATATATGCATATATATATAAAATATGAGAGAGAGAGAGAGATCATTTCCGCTCCCAGAGAGATGAGCGAGCTAGTGAAGTCCGGCTGTGTGAAAAATGTCACCATTAATGTGTAGCTGTGGTAACAATCGAGTTCTGGAACATGCAGAACTGCTGCAAGCGTAAACAAAAGACATGGGGGAGGGTGGACTCAGAGAGTGATATATTTGTCAAATTGTAAAAGAGACATCAATGTCCATTTGGAACAATTCTAAAATGAGTAATAATTAAAGGATGAAGTGTGCATTGAGCATATCCAGGAAGGACAGATGCTATCTTGTATTTATTTGCAGTCTAAACCAAACCCCTATTTCAATGGATCATTATTCTCTACCTATATTCCTGTTTGAGATGCAAGCAATTAAATGAGCAAAATGCAAACAATGATGTACTGTACTCGTATTCCTTTGGGTGACATAAAAACAAGAAGGGAGAATTCGCTTCAGGTTTTCCCCAGGTAAGATTTTAGACATGAATATTTCAGTATGCTGTTGCTTTTGCAGTCAGTGTTGCTCACATACATACATCCGTCTCTCTCTCTCTCTCTCTCTCTCTCACACACACACACACACACACACACACACTCACACATATCATTAAGCACTGGGGCTCATTAATCTTCCTAGAAACGTTTTACAGTCAAATTTGCATAACTTACATTATTTACTGTATTATGTCGCGTTGGTAGCAGCAACAAAACATTCCAGGTTGGTGGCGCTCATGGATTGAAAAACAGTGGAACCATGACCATACAGTATTTCAACTTGTTTCTGAGAAAAATAGACCTTGAGTACACCATGTCAAATATTTTAATGAGCATCCATATTGTTATTAGACATTCAGCATCTGTGATGGCAAGAGGCGCATCAGTTCCTACGGTATGGGTGAGTTATGTGCAAATGTACCACTGGCATGGAGGTATATTGGAATGTTCAAAAGATGTATATTACCATCAATGCAACATTACTTAATAGAAAGCGTATATTTATTTTAATGCTGTTTCTCATTCTGAACAAACAACAACAGCATGGCTTCCTACTGTGCATGACTGGCCTGTTTATACTGACCATAATCACCTCGTGATTATGTGGCAGATGCTTATCGCTATTAAAAGGTTGATGAGAGAGTTTATCCACTATAAAACTGTAGAACATACCCAGTGTAATCCAGAGAAACACTTGTATGAGAAGTTAGAAACCATCCAGGTGTTCTTCTGGGAGGCAGGTGTTCACAGTATATTTAAACTGCTTTTTTGTGGATCGTCTTTTTTCTCTCTCCTTGTTAAACATACACTTGTTTGGATTTGTTTGTTATACTTTGTCCTGTTCCTGACTGGACAAGACATCACTGACATCTCTGATCAGTGGTGGAATGTTGAGGAGTCTCGCAGTTTTCCTGTGTTAAGGAGCATTCTCAAGCTAAACCCTAAATGTTAACCCACGATGGGGCCTGGCTAACCTAACTTATTAACCCCGGTGAATATGTACAGGAGGCCCTTGACCATTCGTGGTTCAGCGCTCACGCCCCTGCATACTCGCAGATCGGCGACAAACCCGGAAGTTACTGGCACGTGATTCAAATTTCGCCAATGGCTGAGAGCTTTCGTTTCTCCCTCCTGCTGATTGGTTGCAGACGATGTGTACACCTTTTCTCCTCCTTCGCAAACAAGTTATCAACGTGATTGCCTGAATTGTGAAGTTTTTTTTTTAAGTGTGTTTTTAATTATTACTTAAGCCCTATGATGTCACTCAAACTCCCTGCATCTTCTCTAGCTTCTGGTAAGGAGCCTAAGTGCTTCATTTATTCATAAATATTATCACAGTACAAAATTTAAAAAGTTTTTATTGAATCAGACTGTCTATAGAATGCATTTAAAAAGCATATTTCCGTGCATGTAATATCATACATAGGGTTTTAAAACCACTTCAATAACTCACGGATTCTCATGATCCACGGGAAGGGCCGGAACCGATCAATCGCGAAAAACGGGGGCTTACTGTATAGCATACGCTGAGTCAATACTGACATTTTAGGCTTATCAACCGTATTTTGTCTGCATTAATGAACTTTGCTCAGCAGGCCAACTGGTATTTATAGATAATTCTTAAGAAGGGCATTGGTGACCTAGTGGTAAAGGCGCTGGATCACTGATCCTAAGGTTGGGGGTTCAAGCCCCACTCTCAACAGGTTGTCACTCCCCCCCCCCCCCCCCCCCCCAGTGCAGCGAACTGGTCCATCAAAGGCCGGGCCATGTCTCTCACTGTCTATGGTGTGAGGGTCATGTAGAAGAACCATTGCTGACTTTCAACAAGAGGAACTGGATGGCCGTCAGCGTGTTTCCATCCTGTGATGTCTCGGTAAGCTGTCTGCCCTCGCACAAAGTCGGCTGGGATGGTCGCCTGCCTCCACGTGACCCAAATTAGGTTTAAGCAGTTCAGAAAATGAATGAATGAGTGCTTAAGAGTCCTAAAACGATTTAGTGTCCTTTCCACTCAGGTCTTTAAATAAGTAATCAATTCATAGTAACTAATGGAGATCATATTGGTGGTTAATTCAAATAATTAGTAAATAAGGGGCTGTCTTCCTAGACTTATACCTAGAGTCCATAGTTCAAGCAATTAGCATAATAATACACTAATGTAATTTAATTTATGCTAATTCTATTTATGAGGGAGCAGTGGTGGTTCAGTGGTTAAACTTGAAGCCTGAGAGTTTAAATCACAGCAGCACTCAGCTGCCAGTGCTGGATACTTGAAGCAGGCCTTAAACTCTCAACTACTGCAGAGGAGTACCGTGCCATGACTGACCCTTTGTTCTGAACTGAGCATTATTCCAAGCTCTGATATCTGAAGAAATATGTTTGCTGTACACGTGTACGTGTAACAAAAATAAAGAGGCTGCAGTTTTATTTTTCAAACCCCTTTCTGATTTATATGGGACTATTGTGGAGGGAAATATAGTGCTACCTCATTTTACAAAAGTCTCACCTAATGAAAAATTCAGGTTACGAGACGCATTTCCCTAAAATTTTTGTCTCTGGATACGAAACAAGTTCGAGTTAAGAAAGCGCCATCTTAAAAGTTCAAACGTGCCATTCAAATATTAAAATGTACCATTCAAATGCGCCATTAAACCATTCAAAAAATGCACAAGCTGCTCTCCCATTAATGATGTTCAAAAATCCCATCCCGCTGACCTCCCATTGGCTAGGAGGGATGATGCAGATCCCTCCCATTGGCTATTATGGAGCTGCATCTACCATATTGTTTTTCGTGTAAAGGACAAAGTTACTGTTGTTTCATTTTTTTTTTTTTTTTTTTTTTTTTGGGACTCAGCCTTTTAACCTTCCATAAACATTTGTAAGATTAATCTGCTCAGATGACATGGTCAACAAATGCCCCCCACACACACACACACACACACACACACACACACACACACACACACAACTGTGAGTGTGATTTCCAGTGCGAGTGAGAAGAAGAAGTGGGCTTGAGTGATATCGTAAAGGAATATGGCCAAACCCGTCTACCCTCAGTCCAATATTGAAGCAGAACGAGGTCTTAAAAGGTATACTTTTATAATTTTTAAAGAGTCTATGGGGTAGTATTGGGAGCCTTGGAGCAAATCACGTGTTATACGTATAAAATGCAGTTCAATTTACGAAAAATGCAGGTTACAAAAACGGCGCTGGAACGGATTAATTTCGTAAACTGAGGTACCACTGTACGTCATTACAGATGTTTACAGTTGAATGGATATTTAAGAAAAAAATGTTAATTACTGGGAAGTAATGGCCTGGTGGTGCAGGATTACCGATCCCAAGGTTAAAGGCTCAAGCCCCACTCTCAACAGATTGCCCCCCCCCCAAGTGCAGCTAACTGGGTTATCAAAGGCCGGGCATGTTTCTCACTGTCTGTGGTGAGAGGTTCATGTAAAAGAATCATTGCTGTTGTTTGTAAAGAGTAAGCTGCATAGCAGTCAGCATGTTTCCACCCTGCGATGCCCTGGCAAGCTGTCCAGGGTGTACTTTGCCCTCTCCCTGAGTCGGCCGAGATGGATGCCAACCTCTTCTCAACCCTAATTAGGATTAAACGGTTCAGAAAATAAACAAACAAATGCAAGTCATTCAGGGTGGATTATTTTCCCTTTAAACTTGCTTTATAAATATTACTTAACATGTGCATTGACACAAAACAGGAAAAAAAAAATACTAATTAAAAACAAGCAAGCAAATAAAACAACATTGAATGGTACTCAGCCAAATTACCCATTGTGACAACTGTTTTAAATCCTTAATTGAAAGCAATTAACAAGTAATTACAGAAAGATTATGGGGGGAAAAGCCTGACTTAATAATACAGTAAATCTAAGAGATAAAAACCCTGATCTCTTCAGTCTACAATGATCTGGCAGTTGCTCCAGTTCCTTCATCCTGGTTCTTTAGTTCATTTAAGCACATTTTCTTTTTCATCTGATATAAAATGATTATGATAGGACAGGACATCACAACTGGGACTCATAACCACATAATATGAACTGATCTAAATTTAGATACAGAGTCATTATGCATATTAAGGGGTCAGGGAGGGCAGGGATGCTCAACTCTGTTCCTGCATCTCTCTGGCTGTAGAGTTTGGCTCCGATCAGAATCATGCCCATCAGAAAATCTATTGGAGACCTAAAATCCGTACCTGAAGACTGAAGGTGCTGATTATATAACCTGAAAGCTGCACATTGTTATGGTTGAGTGACTGGTTGTGTGTGTTAGCCATGGGATGGTACGGAAAGCTTTTCAGGGTGTACCCTGCTTTCGTCACATGTCAGCTGAGATAGACTTCAGACCCCCTCCCCAGTGACTCTAATTTGATAAGGGTGAGTGATGAGTCAGTCATTTATTAAGTCTTGTTTCTACTCATCTTGCCTGTGTTATTTTTTTCAGGTTGTCTTACATTCCAAAGTGTCCATCATTAAAAAGCCACTTAATGGGGTTTCCAAAGGGATTTATAGTCATGCTTTTGTTGTCCCATGTACATGGGCAATCATTAGATGACGATGACGATGATGATGATGATGATGATGATGATGATGATGATGCTGATGTCCTGTACACTATAACTACTACTACGATGACTCCATTTATTTTCTGAACTGCTCATCTCCACCAACTCTGAGTGAGGTCAGGGTACACCCTGGACAGTTTCTCAGGTCATCATGGGACATAAACACACTTACAGCTATGTAGCTTACTCTTGACAGAAGTCAGCAATGGTTCTTTTTCATGCCTCTCACCATCGACCTGGTCGGCCTTTCATAACACAGTAAGCTGCACTGTGGGGACAGCAGTGGGAACCCGTTGAGAATGGAGTTTGAACCCCAAACCTTGGAATCAATAATCAATCACCTTACCAGGCTACTACTGCTATTATTATTATTATTATTATTATTATAGTTACAAAAAAAAAAAAGATATGCAGCAGAAAGGTATCGGGTGATCCTGGCACATCAGGCTTGTGAGGCTCATCATTAGCTCAGGGCCCTCACCCTCTCTACACACAGTCCAGACAGCCAATGGGATTTCTCCCAGGAAGCACTGCCTAGTCGAACCCACTAATAATTTTTCCGGATAATATAGAGACTCCCGAACACTGCAGCCTTCTGCATTGCCCAGGCTGTCAGAAAAGCTGTGTTTCTGGAAGCAAACCCCGTCACTCTCTTGAACTGTGTCAGTAGATCAGGAGGTACCATACCAAGGGCGCCAAGAACAATGGGGAGTCAGATGACTGTGTAATTTGGAGACAAGCGGGACATTTCATAGGTGAGGTCTGCATATTCCACACGTTTTTCCTGAATCTTGCCAATCGCATTGCTGACAAAAGGGACAGAAAATTCAATAATATTAATAATTTCATTGATTTTGTCAAACAGAACAAGATCAGGTTTATTGGCTTCAATCTTCTCCAGGCTGTAAATGGGCCAATTCCATCGAAACTTAAAATCATGATTTTCAAAGACACCCTGGACGTGATCAAGGTCGTACCATGGGTGAACCTGAGTCAAAACCACAAGCATAATGAAGACGGTAGTAAAAAGAGCGTGCAATGCTATCATGTCTTTTCAAGTAAAAAATTATTATTATTATTAATAATAATTGTAGCTTGCTGTAATATGATCAGGCATCATTGGCGGCGCACTTTGCGAGTAGTTTTCTGCCTTACCTCCGTTGTTATTTCACCCCTGCTTAGGGTCTCTGTTCAATGCAATCTTTATAATCTCCTTATTATTTGAACTGGTTCCAGCATGTATAAATCATTTATAAAACATAGTGGATTACATTATACTTTAACATCTTTGTGCATATTTATGGTATAATGATATAAAGATGACCAAAACATACAACAGCTCTCATAGACCAGACCTTGAGATCAGCTATTTATAAACAGATTGTTTTAAAACCACTTCTCAACACCCCCCCCCCCCCCATCCAATTAATAACGCACCACACAGCTCTGTTTAATAGGATTGGATAGAACAATGAAAATTGTGCAATATGGAATTTCCCCCGTGTCATTTTGTAAAGATCACATCAGAATTTCATCAGTGGGGACCAATCTGTAGGCTGTGAGCTCTCTGCAATTGATTACTGGACTGCAGCAAACATATCAATGAGAAGAGATATGCCCTTGCTTTGGCAGTGCTTTGCCTCCAGATTAATACCTCATGTCAATCTCTGATATAGATCACCTATTCAGGCTGAATAATCCGGGGAAGTAAATACATTATTCTCTCTGAGTGTGTGTGTGTGAGTGTGTGTGTGTGTGTGTGTGTGTGTGTGTGTGTGTGTGTGTGTGTGTGTTCTGTGATGTTTTTTGGATGTGACATTGTTCCATTTATTTTACAGAATTTTCATTTCAAGGAACAAAACAACAGTATACTTTTCAGTGGCATTAAAGGTGTTTTTTTTTTTTTTTTTTTTTTTTTTTTTTTTTTTTTTTTTCGCCGCTTCAGTCTCAAGCGATTTGAAATTGAATTAGGAGAATGTGTATTACCAGTAAATGTGCAAGCCGGTTTCCGAGAAACTCACTGATTGCCACTGTTACCATATTATGAAAAAAAAAACAAAAACCTGAAAATGAAGGGGTGCTACATGAGGCACCCTATATATGCAATGCCCAATATCCTGCAGGACCTACTGAAGTCCACACAGATATTTTTCTACAATCAATACATACAGTGGTACATCACCTTAGGATAGTCCCAAAATACAGAAAATCCAGTTTACGAAAAACATTTTCCTAATTTTTTTGTCTCTGTATACAAAACAAGTTCTAACGAAACGCACCATTCAAACAATGCACAACTTGCTCTCCCACTGACTATAAGTCCCAACATCCCGCCCCGCTGGCCTCCCATTGGCTAGGACGGATGACGCAGTTCCTACTCATTGGCTATTATGGAGCTACATCTCCCATAATGCTTTTCGTGTAAGGACAGAGTTACTGGCTTTTAACCCTCCATAAACACTTGTAAGATCATAACTCTGTTAAGAAGACATGGTCAACACGCATACGCACACACGTGATTTCCGGTACGAGTGAGAAGAATCGGGCTCGTGGTATGCGGTTGAGTGATATCCCAAAGGAATATGGCCAAACCCGTCTACCATCGGTATGATGTTGAAGCAGAAGGAGGTCTTAAAAGGTATGCTTTTATAATTTTTAAAGGGTTTAGAGGGTCGTATCGGGGGGCCTTGGAACAAATCACATATTTTACATGTAAAATGCGGTTCAACTTACAAAAAGTCAAGGTTATGAAAAAGGCTCTGGAATGGATTAATTTTGTAAGGTGAGCTACCACTGTACTATTGTTGACAAAGCCATGGTTTGATGTGTTCAACTCTCATGCAAGGTTAAGGTGACTGATTTCTTATAAATTTTGTAGCCTTTATGCTAATTTCTCAAAATTTATGAGGAGTTGAACGTTTTCATTAATGCTGGTCATTTTGAATAAAATACATCTGATGGATTATAGCACATGTGCTTCATTAAGGCCTTGCTATGCAAAGTCTTGGCACCTTCTCATATTTGATTGATATATGAAGGGTGGTGAGGCACCATTTCATGCACCAACATTAGGTTACTGTGACCTTGACCTTTGACCCTACTGAAGACAAAACCAAGATCTCCCAACTTGAAGATGAATGGAGCCATTTGATCATAATGTGTCTCTCAGATCCTTGTGATTGATCATTTATTTCTTGCTTCCAACGCAACAAATTTGAGAATTGACTGTTCAATTTCTGCCACTGTGTTGAATAATCATTGGTCAAATTATTTTTAAAGTTGTGGCATTTTCCATAAATATGTACACGCTGGGCAGTGGTGACCTGGTTGTAAAGGGCGCTGAATTGCTTGATCCTAAGTTTGGGGGTTTGAGTCTCACTCTCCACAAGATTTTGACATTCAGTGACTCCACAGGTTTGCACTGGGGGATGAGGTAATCAAAGGCGGGCCATGTCTCTCACTGTCTATGGTCTGTGGTATGTAAAAGAACCATTGCTGACTTTCATAAAGAGTAGGCTGCAAAGCTGTCAGCATCTTTCTTTCGGAGAAAAACAAACAAACAAACAAACAAAAAAAAACTCTTGATGCGGATTGGCGCCCCTCAAGGTTACAGCCAATAGTCTCCCTATGAAAGCCAGACTTGGCAAATGAAGACGCCTACGGTTCAAACATGGACTAGATAGATAGACAGACAGACAGTACAGTACAATCTGAAGATTATTCATTCATTCATTTTCTGAACCACTTTAGCCTAATTAGGATTACAGGCGACTCTGGGTGCGGGGAAAAGTACAACCTGGACGGCTCGCTGGGCTATCGCAGCTCCAAAACACGCTGACGGCTATGTAGCTACTCTTGTTGAAAGTCACCAATGGTTCTTTTACATGAACCTCACACCATAGACAGTGAGAGACATGGCATGTCTTTGACAACCCAGCTAGCTGCACTTGGGGGGGGGGGGGGCTTGAACCCCAAACCTTCGGATCAGTGATCCAGCACCAGGCCACCACTGCCCCACCAAAGATTGTAAATAATGTAGGGTAACATGGGAATTAAGTCACGATACATATGGAGTAAACATGTTTTAAATACTAACCCTTGACTTGTTGCTGAGACATTTGCAAAAGAGAAACATGAAATGTATAATTTCATAAAGACACTTTGTCTTTTTGTTTATTCAAGCGTCCAAATGCTAAGGCCCATGTGTATCTTTTTTTTTTTTTTTTTTTTTTTTTTTTTTTTTTTTTTTTGTGCCGACCTATACAAATCCCAAAACGCAAGCAAGCACCTGGAGGAGAGCATTGGATCCTACACTGAGATGAAAAAACATTTATACTGAGTTCTGTTGTTGTTGTTGTCATGCTTTTTCTTTTGTTCTTAAGAATTCTCACCTTATTGAATGAAAACATTAATCAAGTTTTCATTACATTTTTGTACAAAGATACTGAATAGATGCTCTCGCTACAACACGCGGCATGAGGTACAATGGAGAGCAGCTTCCAATGAACGCTTCCAGGTTTTTCTTTGTTTTTTTTCTTTTTTTTTTCCCTCTCTCCCTCATCTCTAAACACAGCTAATCTCTCTCCAGGCTGTGCCCTCACACTTTTTATCTATTTATAGTGCCCCCTTGTCCTCCTCAGAGGAAAAACTCAGTTTGAAAAGTTGATACGATCCCAGAAGTATAGTGCGCTCTTGTGTGTGTCAAACGCATCTGTTTCATTTGAAGGGTAAATAAACCATTGCAATGGCAACGTGATTTATCCCAATATGAAGCACTTGCAAAGACGACACATGCTGCATGGCCAGTCGCTCCAAAAACACTCACAATCACTGGTGTACATTTCTTAATTCGTGTGATTTTATTTATTTATTTTTATTTCTGCAAACACAATGAACATCTGATTGATGAGGCCTGATTATTTAAATCACCTAAATCTAACAAGTATGCCATTAACCTTTAAGTGGATGCAAATGGATTTTAGAGGATACATATTAATAACAGTTCTTCAGTTCTGATGCTAATTTTTATTTATTAGTTAAGCTTTCTTCAGTGCAACACTATTAATGAGAACATAATTCTCCAACCTCCAGTGTGTATTCAACCCATTAGCTAAGATTAAACTATATCCTTAACGTTCATCTAAGATCATGAAGTTTGCCTTTGGGGCATCTGCATTTTCATTTGCATGCTTATAGACTACGGAGCGAACTTTAAAAAAGTTTAACCCATATGTTTTGTTCAGGTCAAAATAATTTGATACTCAAAATGTTTGCATTAAAAGTTGTCTCATGCAGAGAAGTTTAAATAAAGGACAGGGGGAAAAATTGAAAAGTACATTAAATTTGCTCATTATGATTAATAAAGGGATACTTCACTTTCTGCGGTTAATTGGGACGGAGACCCCCCGCGACCGCCAAATTCCGCGAAGTGGGATCAACTTCCCCTGACTGACGTATACATACATGTATATGTGTATATAATATAAATACATGCATATTCAAGGCTATAAATGCTTATAATAACAATTAAACATTCAAAATAATGCATAAGATGTAAATAAAATATAAATACACACACATGCAGATGCACACCTCACATTAAAATGGAACTAATTTTGTTGGGCGGTTTTGGATTTTTTTTTTTTTTTTTTTTTTTTTTTTTTTTTTTTTTTTTGTAAAATTGGCCTTGTTTTGTGGCATTTTCCTTTCCTTAACTTTTCCCCTATTCTTCCTTAATTTTTTTTTTTTTTTCAGTCTATGAATATTAAAAAAAAAAAAATGTGATGCACTGAAGCTGCAAGGATTGAAGTGCAAAGTAATGAGGGATCCCTGTATTACTTGGAAAGAAAAATATATATATATTATTTTTCTTATTGACTTGTTCAACCAAAGAGACGCAGTGATATTTCCATGACTACAGCGGTACCTTACCTTCCAAAATGAATCCGTTCCAGAGCCTTTTCTGTAACCCAGATTTTTCGTAAATCGAACTGCATTTTACACATAAAACACGTGATTCGTTCCAAGGCTCCCAATACTACCCCCTAAACCCTTTGAAAATGATAAAAGTACACCAATTTTGTATGAAATATGTGTTAAAAGTAAAAGAAAATTACCTCCTTCACGAGGTCCTTAAATATGGTGGTTGCTTTTTCCGAAATAATTGCCTCTGTCACTATATCGCTTGTAATTTATCCAAAGGAGTAACAGTCTCTCCATCTCGCGTTCAGTGATGACCTCTTCACACTGAGGCCTTTCGAAGGGGTCGTCGCTTTTAAGGCCTCCTTCTGCTTCAATATTGTCTGGATTGTAAAGGGGCTTCGGCCATACTCCTTTGCGATTTCACTCAACCGCATCCCACTTTCATATTCTTTTCAGTCTCACCAGGAAACAATTTCTTGGGGCTCAATTAATAACAAAAAAACAAAGCTGCAATGAGCACACTCAAGAAACTCACGAACCAACAGTACAACTCTTCTTCACGCGTGTGATGAAAAATGGGTCAAAGGCACACGGAAAGCGTTACGGGTACAGTCCTGTATTATGGCGATTCGGTTCCCTGAAGAGGAGAGCGGGGCGGGGTGAAAGCAACAGCAGTAGTTCCCCAACCCATTTATCACCGCGGACCGGTCAACGCTTGACAATTTTACTGCAGACCAGAGGGTGGGGGATTGGCTGTTTAGAATATAAACAATTGCCTGTTGTGATGAACCCGTAACTCAGGTAGGAATCTTAGTATTTTCTTTTAAATGCAGTTTTCTTTTTGCAGGCAGTCTGTGGCCCGCCTGCTGTTTCATCATTGTCTCCTTTACCCTTTCCAAAAAAAATAACTCTCCTGTGAACTGTTTCTGGCTTATTTTGTGAGGGCTTGCTTGCATTGCTGATGCAGGATAAATACGAAATACGATAAATAGACAAGGGCGGAAATGGTTGTCTTTCAAAATAAGACAGCCGGAAGCAAAAACATATTTTTATATATATTTTAATCATGATTATTCATTCTTTGTAGACCAGTACAAAATGATCCATGGACCGGTACCGGTCCAGGGCCCGGTTGTTGGGGACCCCTGCTCTTCAGCAGGGGTGCCCAATATGTTGATAGCGATCTACTGGGCGAGTGTCAAAGGTTGTGTGGGTGGATTGTATGGCATTAAAACCTACTACACAACAGTCGAATATGCTCACTATGAACTTTCTGACTTGATTGACGGTCAATCTGACCAATCTGACCTTAACTGACATTGGTGTCACTGCACATGTGCACATAATGGCACATTCTATCAAGCTAGTGAATTAGCCTCCAATTTCTGTCTTCTAAACTGAAGAGTATAAAATGAGTGAGGGAGCATCCATATAGAATGGAAGATGGAGGTATTTTTTTTTTTTTTTTTTTTTTTTCCCCCCATACTATGCCATTTTCAAAGTTCATTTGCCTTGCTAACTTCAAAAGCAAAGGCAGCAACCACAGCTTCGTTCTGGGTGAGTCACTCTATCATTAAGAACAATAAATTCCATTCAGCGCAAGTCATCAGAGCAAGGTAATAGCAAAATGTACAGAGTTGTATTGAGGAATATGAATAAGGCTTCACACCGTATATAAGTTACACGAACATATGGTTCATATAGAGAATTCAATATATTTATGAATAAAAAATGTTTTGTAACTTTATAATTGGGAGATCGTTTTGATTTGGTAATTTTTTTTAAGTATCTCACATGTGGAAAAAGTTGTGCAGCCCTGCTCTACAGCTTACGCTATGTGGGAAAATTCTGATTTTATATCTTGCATTTATGTTTTGCTTGATGTTTTTAGCAATAGCTACTATGGTTAATCATAGTAAAAACGTAAAAGAGATATTTAGTTATGAAGTGTGCGAATAATGATTATATGTAATCCAATGACAACTATGTATGGCTAATGGGCTGTTAGAGTACTAATGTGAAATGACCACAACAAACCCAAAGTTGAGAAAAGATAGGTTTATTAAACAAATTGGATATGACACATCAGTCAGACTGATCCAGGGCAATAACGAGAATTACATCAGAACAGGAAGACTTGGATCCATAGGGGAAGTTAGTCAATAATTATTTGAGGAATCACACCAATTCATGGGAGCACCAGCATGAGACGGTGGTGGAGAAGGTGCTGCAGAAGAGTAGTGAGGTGACAGCAAAGGAAGAAAAGGGGAACCTGGAGCAGAAGAAACAGTGGAATAACCATCAGAAGTAAGGCTGTCAGTCTAGATAGACTGTTCACAGGTCTCTGATTGAGACTGGGTACCCTGTGCGTGGGTAACAGAACGGGGAGACAGAAATATGGCAACTGCCAGAAAGTGCAGGGAATCCACGATGTCACAACACAGGATAGGTGGGTGAGGAGGGAGATGGAGTTGTATGAAGAGGTTATGACAGGCTGACTGAGCTAATGAAAGGACAGAAAGAATTGGTGTATATAAGCTGCATGTCCTATGATCATATGGATATTATAATCAAATATAATCTCACGCAAAGGCATAGAGAAATAAACATACTGCAACCCTTGAAGGCTTTGGGATCAGGGAATATGCACCTGTGTAACATTTACATGTGTCATTGGTCCACTAATAGCTATGAGAATGCAACAATATTTAATTACAAACGCTTAAAGAAATGCAGCAAAACATCCATTTACAGGGATCCCTCACTTTCGCGGTTAATTGGGACTGAGATTCCCCTGGAGCACCGAATTCTGCGAAGTAGGATCAACCCCCCCACCCCCCACCATCCACTGACTGACATATACGTACATGTGTATATAATATCAATAAATACATATTCAATGCCATAAATGACACACACGCGCACTCAGATGTGCACCTCATAGAAAAATGGAAGTAGTTTTGATGGGAGGTTTTGGGTTGTTGGTTTTTGTTTTTTTTTGTTTTGTTTTGTTTTGTTTTTTTTGCATACTTGGCCTTGTTTTTGCAGCATTTCTCTAAATTGTTTCCCCTATTCTTCCTTAATTTCCTTATTTTTTAATTTGATGAATATTTAAAAATAAAAAGTGATGCACTAAAGCCGCATGAATTAAAGCGCGAGGTAGCGAGGGGTATGTGTGTATGTATGTTTATTTATATATATATATATATATATATATATATATATATATATATATATATATATATATATATATATATATATATATATCTTCTTCTTTCCTTTCGGCTGTTCCCTTCAGGGGTCGCCACAGCAAATGATCTGCCTCCATCTCTCCCTGTCCTCTGCATCTTCTACTCTTACTCCAACGACCTTCATGTCCGCCTTCACCGCATCCATAAATCTTCTCTTTGGTCTTCCTCTGGGCCTTTTGCCTGGTAGTTCCAACCTCAGCATCCTACGACCAATATACTCACTATCCCTCCTCTGTACATGTCCAAACCATCTCAATCTAGCCTCTCTGACTTTGTCTCCAAAACATCTAACATGTGCTGTCCCTCTGATGTACTCATTTCTGATCCTATCCATCCTCGTTACTCCCAAAGAGAACCTCAACATTTTCATCTCTGCTACCTCCAACTCTGACTCCTGTCTTTTCCCCAGGGCCACTGTCTCTAAACCATACAGCATTGCTGGCCTCACCACCGTCTTGTACACTTTTCCCTTCATTCGTGCCGATACTCTCCTATCACACATCACACCGGACACTTTTCTCCATCCATTCCAACCTGCCTGCACGCGCTTCTTCATATTCTTCATATTCTTCTATATATATATTTATTATTATTATTATTATTTTTATTTATTTATTTTTTTTTTTTGAAGTGGTGGTCTCTTGTATAAAGTTTATAAGAAAAGTCTGCTCAACTCAATTTTCCAACATGGGGAAGTGTGGCACTTTTATTTTCTCTGGAAAATGTCAAGCTCTATTTTATTTTACCATATTAACTTCAAGAGATTTAGCAAAAAAACAAAAAAATATGCTGAGGCAAGGGCTGGTTATAGTTGTTAATGTGTTAAAATTAACTCGATAAATTCTGAACTTGCTTTGAAAATGTCTCACAGCATAAAGCAAAATATTAATAAAAATAGTATTGTTTGTGGTTGAAAGTGGAATACAAGATATTTACATACTTTTAAAAGTAACCAAATATGGCCTTTTGACAGTTTACATATTCATAGAATTGTATGTCAACTCTTTAAATAAATGTCAACTTAAAGCAAGAAGGTATTTGTTTCGAGTCTCAGGCTCTGCAACGATGCTTCTGTATGATGTCCGCATGTTCTCACTGCGATTGTGTGGGTTTCCACATACATGCACCTCAGGCTAATGGTCTGTTCCAAATTGCCCCTAGGAGTGAATCAGAATGGTTGTATTTGTGTTGGCCCTGCACTTGTCTGGCGAGCTGTTCATTTAGAGGACGACCGGACCTGATCAGCCATCTTCCAAACTTCTTTTTGATGATATGAAGTTGAGGTCATCTTCACTAGTGAAGGACAAACATCATTTAATTTGAAGGCATGTTAGTAAATTACTGATTCAAATTCCGTACCTCATTCTCCTAATTGAGTTCTCATGAACACTTTGACTTCACAGCACTATGCATTGAAGATGAATGGAACCTCATGAATACGCTCACTCGAGGAGAAAACCTATCAGCTTAAGGGATAGTACTTGTTAACCCTTGTTGAAATAAGCAGAGGTAATCACTTCTCAAGAAATATCATTTGTTCCTTAATTAAACATTTCAGCTTCACTGAGAAAGAATAATTTAAATTTATATCAATTCCTTTTTTTTTTTTTTTTTTTTTTTTTTTTGCAATTTGTGTCACTGTCCAAATACTCCCATTTTATGCATATAGCAATCAGCCATAATGTTAGAACCACAGAGAGGTAAAGTGATAACAGTAATTGTCGTTACAGTGACATCGGTTATCAGGTGAGATGTACTAGGCAGCAGGGAAACAGTCAGTTTCTTTGATATACCCCCAAATTATTAAAGCTTGATGACTGACAGAGCATCTCCAAAACTAGTAAAAGTAGAAGATGGAAGGGAAAATTGATCTCGGCACAGAATCGTGGCTATCTAAGCCTCATGAATGCATACGGGGATGATGGGTGGGCAGTTTAATCTTCAAAACTCTCTCATTACACATGAACATATGTATATTTTCATTATCGTGTGGTTTTTACTTGCGTTTTTAAAGCTGTTAGGTTCTCCCAACTGAATCAGGTGCATGCGTTTGTAAGATTCTCATATGGAAGCCACTCAATATTATTGATCGATATTATGTGGTGAAAAACACAAATGGTGCAGAGAACTGACAAGACACACATTTGATTTTGGGTCTTAGGAGTATAAGGAATGCGAATGGAAATAATAACAGTATATAGATATTAAACTAAGAAGTCAGATATAAACTAGCAAACTTTTGAATAAAACAAAACTCAGAATAGAATACAACTCTACACATCATACAAGCTGACACAAATTAGGCAAACATTAACTTTGGAATAGAAACTACTAATACAAAAGCAGCAATAAAACTTTACAAACTGCAGCCGTAATTACAGTTGCATACCTGAATCACGCGCAACTCTTTCACTGTGCAATGTCAACCCCCTGTCAACGTATTTGTATATTTTCTTCATGAAGACCCTTGTAGTAAAATATCTCATGCTATAATGTGCAAAGATGAACACAATGTGTGCATGGTTTTGTTATTTGGATTTACTTTCTGTTTAATGCTGGCTGTTGCAGAAAGGTGACAGAACACAGTAATTTGGTGCATATGAGCTGGAATAGGAGTAGACCGTGCAGCGTGGACATGATTGAACTCTGAAAAGTGGCAAAAAGAGTTGCGTAAGTATCAAAATCGAACTTGGAGCCATGGAAAAATGTGGAATGGTCTAATTAGTTTACATCATGTGGACAGCTGGGTGCATCTTCTGTCTGGAAGAGCTGTAAACAGGATGGACTATGTGAAGAAGGCAAGCCACCGGATGGAGTGTAATGTTTTGTGGGAAAACCTTGGGTCCCAAGTGTCATGTGGCTATAACTTTGACACATGCATTCTACTGAATCATGGTTGCAGATTAAGTACACCCCTTTAGGATAGCGGTATTCCCTAATGGCGGTAGCCTGTTTCAGTAGGACAATGTGTCCTGCTATACTGCACACTTATAGCTTATTGAACCGACAGGAATTAAAGCATACGCTGCGGACTGCTTGGTGCCAGATACCACAGCACAGCCTCAGATGTCCTGTAGCATCCATGCCTTAACGGGATCAGCCATTGTGGTGACAAGAGTACGACCTACATAGTAAGAGGCAGGCGGTTTCAATGTTATGGCTGATCCCTGTCTATACATATTGCTGTGGCTGATAAATGTGCAAACAAATATGGTTAATTTGTGATGCAACATCTTTATGAGGAAAATTCTGTGTCAGCTCGATCTATAATTAAATAGCATGGCTTCATCCCTATCATCTAAACTTTTACTATTTGACGTTTTACGCCAACCATTAAGGAGACTCCTGCCGTGAGGCTGATCTAGTCACTGATGCGTCATGATGACAACTACTTTCTGCAAGATGTAAGGCAATTAACTGGATATCTTGGAAGTGAGAACCAGCTCTCCAGCCTTTTTTTTTTTTTTTTTTTTGAAGGGGAAAAGGAGATTAGGCCTCCATTAACTTCCTTTAAGCAAAATTTCATTACTCACACGACGAGAGCAGGCGAAGCAGGGATCAGATGATGGATGTCAGCAGAAATGAATGTTGGAGAGTTAGATTTAACACGGATAGAGGTGAGGCTTGGAGCAAGCCTCTCTACAGGAGTATTCTAAGCTCATCAGTAGATGACAAGGCTGATATTTCTGTTTCATTCATCCATCAATCCTCTATCATGTCTTTTTTGAAAAGTAGAGAAGGACACTGCTGAAGAAATGTAACAAAGGATGAACAAGTCCATTAGAGCTCTGTAGCTTTTATCCATTTGGCAGACAATTCAAGGTGAAAAAAGTACAATTTCTCAATAACTCACTCACAAGTTGAACTGTTTAATCTTACAGCTAGGTCTCTGGGGAGGTTGCAGAACATCTCAGCTGACACTGGGCAAAAGCAGCGTACATGGCTCATCAGACCATAGCAGGGCAACAGATACGCAATCTATCACTCACACATACACACCCACTCCAGGCGAGGGCAGAGTACACCCTGGACAGCTCACCAGGCCATCGTAGGGCAGAAACATGCTAAAGCCTTTGCAGCTACTCTTGTCGAACGAAAGTCAGCCATGGTTCTTTTACATGCCACACAACATAGACAGTGAGAGACATGGCCGGCCTTTGATAACCCAGTTAGCTCCAATGGGGTGGGTGGGGGGGTGACAACCTTGTGGAGAGCAGGACTCGAACCCCCAACCTTTGGATCAGCAATCCAACACCTATACCACTAGGCCACCACTGCCCTCCAACAAATGCATCATGCATATTTTGTATGAAAGCCCAAACCAGAACTTTCAAGACCACCTCAGTCAAACCGACATCAGAGCTACATCTACATCCTGTTGTAGATCTGCTAAAGTCATATGACAAAAGAGATTGAAGGTTATTTGTTGAAATCCTGGAATCAGAAGCTAATTTATTACTTTTCAGCCCAACATTCATTCACTGTATTTTGTAACCAACAGCTTAAAAATAACAACTTAAATCACAGGTTTTATTATTATTATTATTATTATTATTATTATTTTTTTTTTTTTAACAAGTTTGCCCTTGTTCGTCGTTTCTACCGATTATTTCTTTATATTTTAAAATGTCTCCTGCTTTTATGCTACATTGCTTTGCATCTTAAAAGAATCTGGTTTGTAGTCCAGGTAATTTGATAAATCTGAGTAGGCCAGTCGGAAAATTAGCTTATGTTCTGAATTTAAGTTGCTGACTCTGAAAAATAAAATGATTATGCATCTGAAATGCATTTTTCTTATTACTCTTCCATCTGCAAACTTAATGGGGCAGCCATATAGCCTAATGCTTGGAGAAGCTGTTTTATTACCGAAAGGTCGCTGGTTCGATTCCCAAACCAGCAGGAGAAATGTGTGCCTGTGGGGGAGTGAGCAGCACCTTCTTTTCCTCCACACAAATAGCTGAAGTGCCCTTGAGCAAGGAACCAAACCCCCAACTGCTCTCTGGGCACCTTCAATGTGTGTGGCAGCCCACTGCTCTGAGTGTGTGTACTCACTTCAAATGGGATAAATGTAGAGGGACTTGTTTCCCTTATGGGATTAATACAGTATATAGAAATTATTTGAATAAATAAATAAAACCATGTTTAACTGTGCGGTAGAAATGGAGTAGCTCTAGACTAAACGTTAGACAATTGGCCTTTGGACCAAAAGGTTGCTAGTTTGATTCCCTGAACCAATCTGGGGTTGGGTTGTGTTGGCAGCAGACTAAGCAATGAGGTCCAGATGTCCCTCTCCCCTGCCATTTCCTCCAGCTCTTCCAGGGGAACACTACGGCCTAATCCATCCAATGCGTTCTAGGTCGACTCCAGGGTCTCCTGCCGGATGGACATACCTGGAACACCACACTGAGGAGGCATTCTAACCACATGCCCGAGCCACATCAACTGTCTCCTCTCAATGTGGAGGAGCAGCGGTTCTACTCCGAGCTCCTCCCAGATGGCTGAGATTTTCACCCTATCACTAAGAGAGAGCCTAACCTCCCAGCGAAGGAAGCTCATTTCAGCCGCGTGTATTCATGATCTTCTTTGTCTGGTGACTACCCAAATCTCGTGATCATAGGTGAGGGTTGGAACTTAAGTCAACTGGTAAATTGAGTGCTTTACTTTGTGGCTCAGCTCCTCTTCACCATGACAGGCCATTGCAAGCTCTACTTTATGGTGGAGGCTGCAGTGATCCGCCTGTCGATCTCTCGCTCCACCCTTTTCTCACTCATGAACAAGACCATGAGATACTTAAACTCTTTGACTTGTGGCAGGACCTTATTCCACACCCAGAGGTTGCATTCCACCCTTTTCCGATTGAGAACAATGCCCTCGGTATGATCTCGGTATTTAGCAATACATATAATTTCTGACATTTTTGCCATGTTCATTTTAAAAATGAAAGAATAAGAAAATACCAGCCTAATTTGTATGGCAAATATAAATAAGTCTATCGGAATATTCCAGTAATTATAGGAGGAACACCCAGACCTTCATGTTTACTAGATTTTTCCCGCTGTTGATAAACACATCAACTTCAGGAACTGATTGTTCACTTCCAGTGTAATCCATCAAACTTGTTGGCAGGTGCCACTCTAACAAGATAATTAGTGTTAGTCACTTTCCCTCTCAGTGGTCTTCAGGTTCTTACAATTATGGCTGATCAATGTTCATATAACCACCTACAAGTAGATTGTTCATTCATTCATTTTCTACTTAATCCTAATTAGGGTTACGGGGATATTGGCGCCCACTCCAGCCAACTCTGGGCAAAGGTGGCCAACACCCTGAACAGCTTGCCAAGCCATCACAGAGCCAATTCGATTATCTGTGCAGCTACTCTTTACAAAAGTCAGCAATGGTTCTTTTACATGAACATCTCACAATAGACAGTGAGCGACATGGTCGGCCTTTGATAACCCAGTTAGCTGCACCACTGGGGGGGCCCTGTGACAACCCGTTGAGAGTGGGACTTGAACCCTCAACCCTCGGATCAGCAATCCAACACCTTTTACCACCAGGCCACCACTGCCTTCTGGAGAAAACTCCTCCCACAGTCCAAAATCTGGGAGGTAAGGCAAGTTGTTCCGAATTGACTAGAGATGTGGGTGTATATAGTTTTGTGTCGGCCCTGTGATGGTCTGGTTAGCTATTCAGGGTGTTCCCCGCTTGTACCCAGTTTCGGCTGAGAAGCTCCACCTCCCCATGAGCCGAACAGTGTTAACTAGTTCAACAAATCATTGGATGAATGACTGAGCATATTTTACATAAATGCTCACAAGACACATGACCAAACACATTGTACATTGATTAATTAGTTAAAATTTATTTTTCCAGATATCTGGAGGTGAGGGTGAAGCATCTGAAACCTTAATGGACGAGTCACCACTGGGTCGTTCCGGTAGAAATCTCTAGAACAGCATCAGTAATGTAATGCAACAACATCAATCCACAAGAGTAATGGCAGGCACCTCGGGCTTAGAAATTTGAAGTAATCTCGACTGAAATTGTAAATTAATATTATCATAAATGCATTTGATTAATATACATTCGCTAGTGATCTGTGGAGAAGATGTGAACTCAATAGGGAAACAGCTGTGCCGTCCCATTTATAAAACTGGAGATGACAGGATTTATTTGCAGGAGCATTTACACAATAAAACCATATGCTACACAAGCTGGAATACTGAAAACTGCGGTGCACATCAAGCTCTTTCACCATTTCACCATCATTCTGCTATCAAAGGATGCTCTGTGCTTGAAAGAATTGTGTGGGTGTCACTCATGGACACTTTTATTTGCACCAAAAAACCCTTCATCCATAGATGCATTTTCTGCACTAATCATGTTCACGATACCATGTTCACGGGAAGGCTGGAACCTAGTTCAGTCAACTCTGAGCGAAGGTACAGCTTGACTAACTCACCAGTTCATTGCAGGGCCAACACGGTTAACCATTCACACTCACTGCTACGGGCAGCCAATTAGCCTAATGTGCATGTTAATGAGGACAGTGGAGTACCCAGATGAACCTCACGCAAGCACAAGAAGAACATGCAAAGGTAAAGTCCTTTTGGGCTTTTTACACCCGAGCCTAGTGGCTCATCAGGGCGATGCTTATTCCGGTTTCCATAGCGTGAAGCAACTAGAAGTACAACTCCTCCTGGATGGGATGCTAGTCCATCGCAGTTTACCTTCCTAGTATATTTTTACTGGTACCCATTTATAATGCTGGGTGAACAGAGGCACACTTGTGGATGAGACCTTGCCTAGGGGTCTTAGCACAGTGGGGGTCTAACTGGGATTTGAACACAACCTCCCGATCATGAGCACAGTACCCTAACCACAATGTCACCGGCCCCACAAGAACATGCAAAGTTCACAGGAAAACATATCCCTTGAACCCTTGACTTCTGAGCTGTGAAGAAGACTTGATAACCACTATGTCCTCATTCCAAAATGCAATAAAAATGAGTGCCAATTCACCAGTGACTGGCTTATATATATATATATATATATATATATATATATATATATATATATATATATATATATATATATATATATATATATATATGGAGTAGGAGATCGACAGATCGCTGCAGCCTCTGTTGTAAAGCAAAGCCTTTACCGGTCCATCGTGATGAATGAGCTGAGCCGCAAGGCAAAGCTCTCAATTTACCAGTTGATCTACGTTCCAAGCCTCATCTATGGTCACAAGCTTTTGGTGTGACAGAAAGAACAAGATCACGGATTCAAGCAGCTGAAATGAGCTTCCTTCACCGGGTGGCGGGGCTCTCCCTTAGGGTTAGAAGCTCTACTATCTGGGGAGAGCTGGGAGTAGAACTGCTGCTCCTCTGCATCGAGAGGGGCCAATTGAGGTGGCTCAGGCATCTGGTCAGAATGACTCCTGAACCCCTCCCTGGTGTGGTGTTTCAGGCATGTCCAGCCAGGAAGAAATCCCAGGGTCGACCTAGAACACACTGGAGGGACTATGTCTCCCGGCTTGTCTGGGAACATCTTGGTGTCCCCCTGGGAGAGCTGGAGGAAGTGGCTGGGGGGAGGGACGTCTGGACCTCATTGTTTAGGTTGCTGCACCCGTGACTCGACCCCGGAAGTAGCTGAAGAAGATATATATATATATATATATATTGGTAGGTTGTATGTGGTTTGGCGCTGCAGTGGTCTGGTGAGCTGTTCAGGGTTTACCCCGCCTTTGCCTTGAGTCGGCTGAGATAAGCTCCAGCTTTCCCGCGAGACTAATTAGGATTAAGCGGTTTAGAAAATGAATGAATACATGAATGAATAAATACATGATGGGGGGATTTAATGTATGGATTCATTTCTATTTATTTTTATTGACATTTTTTGCAGAATACATTCCTAATGCAAGAAAAGTTGAAAATCTATGATATAGCAGCTCCATGTCTCCATACACATTATTTCTCAGCCATATCCACACAGAAGCATTGTTTATGGTGTGACTAATTTGTTAGTAAGCCCTCAGCACCAACCTCAGCTTTTTTATTAAATGATGCTAACTTATTGATTTAATTTTGGTAGTGAGTAATTCTGTTATAAAGCGACGTCTCGATGCCAAAGACAAACTGATAATGGTACATTCCTCTCTTCAAGGCCAAAGGCAGAGTGGTGAAGATAAGTTGAAAGCATAAGTCAGACTTGTGTCTCTTCCGTACACACAAACACGTACACCATTGTATCCAGCTACATGCTCAGCAATGCCAGCTCCTCTACCTCCTACAAATCTGATATGTGATTTCAGCCTCCCCCTCACTTCTCTCGACAGTAATGGCTACAACAATGAGGCTGTAGCTGCCATCCTAATGCACTTCTGTAAACCTAAATAGAATGATTTACATTTATAGGATGGGGAACTGGATATTTTACTGCCCGTCCCCCCCCCCCCCCCCCATCTGTTCTCTCCCTACCTGAGTGTGACAATTATGCGGTTGCTAATCGGTGTATCCTCTCTCCGCTTAAATGAATACATGCAGGAACCGAAAGAGCAGCAATAATAAATAATCAGGCTTTAACGATTACGCTCTTAATGTAAAACTAACACATTAAGGTTGAGACCCAAAGATGATAAATAATATGAGCTCAAGAACAATTCTTAACTGAAATTCAATTTACACTTGACGCTAGATTTAGCAGATCGATAAAGCTCAAAGCGGAATAAAATCTGAGCCTTCAAGACTCTCCTGCTATGTTAAAAATATGTATATTTTCATTATCAGGTGGTTTTTACTTACATATACAAAGTTGTGTTTACATAAGTTTGCATGTTCTTCCTGTGCTTTTGTGGGTTCCTCCCAGGTACACTAGTTTCCAGAACACACAGTTGTCTCACTGAGTACAGAGATCCCTCACTTTCCACGGTTAATCGGGACCAAGATCCTCCCACGTCTACTGGAGCCCGCGAAGTAGGATCAACCCCCCCCCCCCGACTGACGTTTACGTAAACGTATATGTGTATAATATCCATTAATACATAGTCAACGATATAAATGCTTATAATAATTGAACATTCAAAAATAATGCATAAGGTGTAAATAAAATAAATACACACACAGATGCACGTACACACACTCCGATGCGCACGTCACATAAAAATGCAAATAGCTTTGATGGGGAATTTTGGGTTGGCTTTTCGTTTTATATATAATTGCCCTTGTTTTGTGCCATCTTCCTTAACTTTCTTCCTATTGTTCCCTAATTTCCTTATTTTTTAATACGATAAATATTAAAGACAAACAAAAAATACACACGATGCACTGAAGCCGTATGACTTGAAGCATGAACTAGCGAGGGATTCCTGTATTTCAAATTGCCCTTAGATATGGATGTACTGTAAATATTAATGATTTTGTGTGGGGGGGAGTTGGCCCTGCTATGGTCTGTCTGCCGAGCTGTTCTGGATGCCCAGTTTTAGATGAGATAGACTTCTGACATCTAAATATAACACTATGAGATATTTAAGTGTATCAGATGGGTGTCTGCTCGTTTGAGTCAACTTGTGGTGTGTCAGCCATGCATTTGTTAATAATAATAATAATAATAATAATAATAATAATAATAATGTTTTGCATTTTTTTGTTTCATTCTTTCAGTTTCATGATTAAGGAGAACAGTTCTATATTCCTTCTTAAAATCTCACCTGAAAAACTGGTAATTATTTCCTCGCAGACTCCCAGGGAAGGTGCTGGGTGTATTTGTTCCCTGATTTTTATTTCCGACTTGCACTACGACTCCCACTCTCATTAGAGTGAAAATATACTATGTGCATAATTCATGTTGAGTCCCAGTGGATGTCTGTCTTGAGTACTGTACATTGTGAGTAGTATTTTCCATGGCAAATATATTACACAGTTCTGAATAGATTTTTTTTTTTTTTAACTTGGTCTGATATTGGATTGAAAATAAGCAGCACTAAGCCTGTTTGGAATGGTTTTGGTCATCAAACTTTCATTTGTCTGTGATTTGTGTGTTTTGTTTTTGTTTTTTTTTGTTTTTTTCATGCAGTGACAACCTTCTTGTTTCTTAAAGAAAATGCTCCAAGACAAAGTAATTTATGCGATTTTGGGAAAAACCCTTATCCAGAGTGACCTTACATTTTTATAGCTGAACAACCAAGGGTTCAGGGACTTGCTTAAGGGCCCTACAGGGGCAGCTTGGTGGTACTTACACCTAAACCCCTGACCTTCAGATCAGTAATTTGGAGCTTTGACCAGTAAAAACACCAGGGTCATGACTTCCTGGCATGTGGTAGGAACCATTATCCAACACGCCTTGCATTTTTTCACATTTGTAGAACTGAGCAGTTAAGGGTTAAAAGTCTTGTCAAAGGGGCCAACAGAGGAAACTTGTCAAGAGAACCTGGGTTTGTTTCTTGGGCTCAGACGTTTCTGTGTGGACTTGGCATGTTCTCCATGTGTTTGCATGAGTTTCAATCAGCTACTCCAGTTTCTTCTCACAGTTCAAAAATATGCACACAAGGCTCACTGTCTGTTCCAATTAATTCAATAATTCAAGTTAATTGAACTGTGAATGGTTGTGGGTGTCAGTCCTGCGACGGCTTGGTGGGCTGTCTAGGGTGTACCTCGCCTTTAGAGTCAGCTGAGATGGGTACCTGTCTCATCATGACTACGCTTATGTGGCTTAGATTTCATTTCAATTTCATTCATTATCCCCAATGCATAGATGTGATATCATTCATACTGCCTCAATAAAAAAGGGGGTCGCTTTACAGTGATGTCACCATCATACTTAATGCCTAAGATTCACTTAGATTTTACTTAAGGCCCAAGATTGACTTGTATTCCTTACTAACACCTCATCTGAGAACTGAGAGCTGAGAACACTTTAAAACATCCAAGATTATCTTTGGCTTTTCTCAGAAGTTTTATGCACAATGGCTATGATTTTACACCAGAAAGGTCAAACCATGCGTCGAAGAAAATTACATAATGATCTGAATTATGTAACAAAAGGAAAACAAAAAACAAGCCAGTACTTTTACATTAAAGGCAAATGGTTTCTAAGAGGTTTGGCAAGTTTTGCCTGTGTATATATATATATATATATATATATATCTTTTTACTTTCGGCTGTTCCCTTCAGGGGTCGCCACAGCAAATCATCCGCCTCCATCTCACCCTGTCCTCTGCATCTTCTTTTCTGACTCCAACGACCTTCATGTCTTCCTTCACCACATCCATAAATCTCTTCTTTGGTCTTCCTCGAGGCCTTCTGCCTGGTAGTTCCAACCTCAGCATCCTACTGCCAATATACTCACTATCCCTCCTCTGTACATGTCCAAACCATCTCAATCTAGCCTCTCTGACTTTGTCTCCAAAACATCTTACATGTGCTGTCCCTCTGATATACTCATTTCTGATCCTATCCATCCTCGTTACTCCCAGAGAGAACCTCAACATTTTCATCTCTGCTACCTCCAGCTCTGCCTCCTGTCTTTTCCTCAGCACCACTGTTTCTAAACCATACAACATCGCTGGCCTCACCACCGTCTTGTCCACTTTTCCCTACAATTTTTGCCTATATATATATATATATATATATATATATATATATATATATATATATATATATATATATATATATACTTCAGTTTCTATGGCTTAAGTGCATTGCAGTTTTTTCAAAAATAAATATTCATTAAAATTTTTTGAAAAATTAAGGAAAATTTTGCAAAAAAAAAGGCCAATTATGCAAAAGAACCAAACAACCCAAAAAACTTACATTTACTTCCATTTTTATTTGAGGTGCTCATCTGTGTGTGTATTTATATTTTATTTACATCTTATGTATTATTTTTGAATGTTTGTTATTATGCACATTTATAGTGTTGAATATGTATTTATTAATATTATATATACATGTATGTATACGTCAGTCAGGGGGGTTGATTTTAATTTGTGGAAAAATGGGGGTGGGGGGGTCTTGGTCCCCATTAACCACGGAAAATGAGGGATCCCTGTATACAATATTGACCTTCATATGAGCACACACAGCCACACCCCCGTCCCCTCCCCAACTGGTCAGTGATAGGGCAGCTTCATCCACAGCAATCTGCAATGTACTTTGTGTTCTGACTCTGTCCTTCCTATCATCTCCATCATTTAACAAAATAACACCACAAAAAGAATATCACATACCCATGAAAAAGCTGCATATTCACCAAAAAAAAAAAAATTCTAAAACCGTTTATAATGGTCTGATGATCATTATCAATTATTTATGTATAGGGACAGCTCGTTGGGGTAGAGGTTAGCATGTCCGTCTCACGGCAAGAAGGTCCTGGATTCGAGTCCTGGACTGGGTGTTTCGATGTGGAGTTCACATGTTCTCCCTGTGTTTGAGTGGGTTTCCTTCGGGCACTCTAGTTTCCTCCCACAGTCCAAAAGCATGCACAGTAGGTTAATCAACTGTGTCAAATCACCCCTAGGTGCGAATGGTTGTTTGAGTGTTGGCCCTGTGATGGCCTGGCAAGCTGTCCAGGGTGTACCACGCCCTTCGAGTTGGCTGGGAAGGACACCACACACACACACACACACACACACACACACACACACACACACACTCACAAAAGGTTCTTAAATACTCTACCTTAGTGTCAGTGGTTCAGAACAGGTTTTTCCTAATACCATCTTTTTTCAGCAAACAACTCTTACCAACATGAAATTACCCATTATTATCTCCGAGATCTCCTCCTACACACCAGCTCTGGCACAATGACTTCTAATTGAAGCAGATGGCTCTTATGCAAACCCATAGTTCTGGATTCCAGCAACCCACTTTGATCACCTGCCTGTGCTTTCTCTTCCTACTTATTTTATCTGAATGTTTCAAGGATTTCATTCTGTTTTCTGTTTGCCCCTGACACGTGCCCTGTCCACCATGTCAAACAAAGCCCTCGCTGTTCTTCAAATTGCTGTTACCATAGCAGCAGGAATTACAGAAGAAAAGAAGAAAAAATTCTTAAAGTCTGAAGGAACAAGGATGAGTCTGCGTCTGACCCTCAGGGGACCTGGACATGCTACGTCTATAGAATTTGGACACCGTGAGCACAGACGGATTGTTAAAATTGGACTCCTTGTTGTGCTTTGCGTGTATTATTATTTACTGGACCAAGACTGACTATAAATAATGATCATTCGTTTTATTCAGATGCTTTTAAAATAATTTATTAATCTATATCCTCCCTGGGAAGTTTCCTTCACCACCAGGGGGAAGATGACACCATTATACAATGGGGACTTTAATTTTCTATTTCATAAGCTTTTCATACACACTGACATTCTGACTATTGAAACTGTAGTCACGACTATGCAATTTTCTACTGTCTGTCGGTCAGTTGGTTGGTCTATCTATCTGTTGGTTTATCTGTCTGTCGGTCGGTTTATCTGTCTGTCAGTCGGTCTCTCTGTCTGTCATTCTAACTTTCTGGCTGTCTGTCTGTCTGCATATCTGTCTGTCTGCATATCTGTCTGTCTGTATATCTGTCTGTCTGTCTGTCAAACATGAATTTTCTTAAACCTATTTATGGTCCTGGGGAGCCTGACTCCCATTTCAGCCAACTCTGAACACAGGCAGGGTGCATCCTTAGCAGTTCATTCACTCAAACCATTGCCGGGTCAACACACACGTACAACCATTCACATTCACCCTTGCTCCTAGGGGTGATTCGGGACAGCCAATTAGCCTACAGTGCACGTTTTTGTATTGTGGGAGGAAAACAGAATACCTGGAGGAAACCCACATAGGTACTGGGAGAACATGCAAACTCCACCCAGAAAAATGAATCAAACCCTGGTCTGTCTTGTTGCGAGACATGTGCGCCACTGTACCACCGTGTTACCTTCTCCAACACATCCAGAACCCTTTCAATAGGGTGAAAGAAGAGGACTCGGTGATGCCATTTCATGTTTGAAAAATAATTTTCCATCAACCACTCGATCACTTGTGGAGCCCTGGTTTTATAATCTGTAATTTCAGGGAAGAAAAACTCAATTGAAAGGATAATTTAATTTGGCCATCGAGTACATTCAAACTGTAGATTTTTATAAATATTTTTATCCATCTCTTTATGTTCCCGATTCTTTTATACAACCTCGATAATGTTCAGATTTAAACCTCTCAACCACTTCAATCAGGAACACACATCAAAAAAAAAAAAAAAAGAAAAGACCAACCACTTCCCATTTTAAAAATTATCCAAATTGTTATGCAGCGCGCTTTCGGACAATCTGATGGTACACACTTAACTGAATAGTGCAATTTCAGATAAATTTGAATGCCAACTAATTTTCTGCAGTAGATTTACTTCCAGTTTCCTTTTAACGCTATTATAAATTCATGCGCTTTATCTTTTGGAGGAAAAAAATAAAATTAAAAAAAAAAAAAAAATATATATATATATATATATATATATATATATATATATATATATATAGTATAGATAAATAAAAATATATAATAAATAAATATAAATATATATATATATATATATAAAAAAAATATATATATATATATATATTTACTAGTCCTTCTCAAAAAATTAGCATATTGTGATAAAGTTCATTATTTTCTGTAATGTACTGATAAAAATTAAACTTTCATATATTTTAGATTCATTGCACACCAACTGAAATATTTAAGGCCTTTTGTTGTTTTAATACTGATATATGTGTATGCATGTATGTATGTATGTATGTATGTATGTATGTATGTGTATAAATAAATAAATATATATCTTCTTCTTCTTTTCCTTTCGGCTGTTCCCTTCAGGGTTCGCCACAGCAAATGATCTGCCTCCATCTCTCCCTATCCTCTGCATCTTCTACTCTTACTCCAACGACCTTCATGTCCGCCTTCACCACATCCATAAATCTTCTCTTTGGTCTTCCTCTGGGCCTTCTGCCTGGTAGTTCCAACCTCAGCATCCTACTACCAATATACTCACTATCCCTCCTCTGTACATGTCCAAACCATCTCAATCTAGCCTCTCTGACTTTGTCTCCAAAACATCTAACATGTGCTGTGTATATATATATATATATATATATATATATATATATATATATATATATATATATATATATATATATATATATATATATATATAATACACACAGTATATAATGTGTGTAGCATTTCTTTGATCCATCTAAATTGTACACTACTTTGTTTATTTTTCCATATACCCTGTCAAAAATAAATAAATAAATAAATAAACTTCTGAAAGAATAGAGGAAAGGATGTGAAAGCCACAGGAGTGTGCGGACGAACATTTCCATGATAGATTTTGTAGTAATGGTTTATGCACTTGTGGTGTTTGAAAAACTGTCCCCAGCCTGCTGTATTAAAATTGAAAAGCCTGTGTCAGTGCTTGGTTATAAGGAGGCTACTGGGATGAGCTTCTCTACAAGAATTGTACTATTAATCAGTCTGAGGCTTCGGGGCATTTTAAAAAACTACAGATTCGAGGAGATCTTTAAAAGAATGGATTTTAAAGATATGATAGAACACCAATGCCCCCACCCCCATGTGACACGGAGGTGTGTAATTAACGGAGATCTTTGTACTCGTGAATGTGACGTACACTTCTGGAGATATGCATTCAATTATTCATTCATTTTCTAAATCTCATAATCTTACCAGGGTTGTGAGCTTAATCTGAGCGAGGGCAGCCTGAACAGCTCACGAGACCATCACAGGTCCAAGACACACACACACACACGCACACACACACACACACACACACACGATAAGAGCAGGCAAAGTCCACACAGTCATACCCTCACCATCCCAGGACTCAAGCGCAGGGTCTCCTTGCTGTGAGGTGGACGTGATAACCACTCTGCCACTTTATCAACCTTGATAACAGGCAACGTTAAATCTGAAGTTATAATGTGGCTGTAAATTAAGTGAAGCAAATCCTGCACGTACTCGCACGTGTAAATATTGTGAGTATGTATTGGAAATTTGGTGAACTGTTGTCCGGAAGTTGAGAAAATACAACCTGAGTCCTGGATGAACCGTAGCAAAAGTTGCCTGTCGATACACACAAATCAGGATTTGATGAAATTTCAAGTCTAATATTTCATACACTCCTTTGCTGAGCCATTTAATCCCACTTGGCTGCTTACCGCTGACACAAGGTGAAGGTGTGGAATCTAAACAGCTTGCCAGACTATTGCAGAGCGACACACACAGATCTGCACATTCACAGTAAGCCTGAGGGACAGTTTGGATCAGCTAATTCGCCTGATGTGTATGTCTTTGGACTGTTTAAGGAAACCAGAGTAAACTGAGGAAACCCACCCACGTGCTTGGAGAACATGTAAATTCCACACTGGCATGTCTGAGGCCAGGAAGCGAATCCAGGGCCTACTTTCTGTGAGACAGATGTGATAAATACAACACCATACCTCCCTGGTCTAATATATAAAGAGCATAATAATAATAATAATAATAATAATAATAATAATAATAATAATAATGATAATAAAAACAAAGAAAAAATGCATGCTATTTGTTTCATTAGAGATGTAAGACAGTGACATGTATGAGAGATGTAAGACAGTGGTGAGGTGTGCTGTCGGTGTGACAGAAGAGTTCAAGGTGGAGGTGGGACTGCATCAAGGGTCAGCTCTCAGCCCCTTCTTGTTCGCTATGGTGATGGACAGGCTGACAGACGAGGTTAGACAAGATTCCCCATGGACTATGATGTTTGCAGATGACATTGTAATCTGTAGTGAGAGCAGAGAACAAGTGCAGGAAAATCTAGAGAGGTGGAGGTATGCCCTGGAAAGGAGGGGAATGAAGATTAGCCTCAGTAAGACAGAGTACATGTGCATGAATGCCAAGGACCAAAGAGGAACGGTGAGATTACAGGGAGCAGAGATAAGAAAGGTGGAGGATTTTAAGTACTTAGGCTCAACAATCCAGAGCAATGGCGAGTGTGGAAAAGAGGTCAAGAAGCGTGTGCAGGCAGGTTGGAATGGTTGGAGAAAAGTGTCTGGTGTGATGTGTGATAGGAGGGTATCGGCAAAAATGAAAGGAAAAGTGTACAAAACGGTGTTGAGGCCAACGATGCTGTATGGGTTAGAAACAGTGGCCCTGGGGAAAAGACAGGAGGCAGAGTTGGAGGTAGCAGAGATGAAAATGTTGAGGTTCTCTTTGGGAGTAACGAGGATGGATAGGATTAGGAATGAGTACGTCAGAGGGACAGCACATGTTAGATGTTTTGGAGACAAAGTCAGAGAGGCTAGATTGAGATGGTTTGGACATGTACAGAGGAGGGATAGTGAGTATATTGGTAATAGGATGCTGAGGCTGGAACTACCAGGCAAAAGGCCTAGAGGAAGACCAAAGAGACGATTCATGGATGTGGTAAAGGAGGACATGAAGGTCGTTGGTGTAAGAGAAGAAGATGCAAAGGATAGGGTGAGATGGAGGCAGATGATTCGCTGTGGCGACCCCTG
>CM045750.1:19724418-19779418 GCA_024760905.1 Plotosus lineatus
CAGACTTTTTTACGACCTATTTGTTCATTTTTTATTATTTTTAATTGCTGAGCTTTGTGGGGAAATGGGGTTGGTACACCAATCAGCAATAAATACCGGCCACTGAGTTAACATGTGAATAATGGTGATATTAATGATAATGAGTTGAAGAAGATATAATGAAGTGCATGGGGTCACCATAAGCAGCATAATAACAGTCACATGTTATAAATGGAAAAATACAAAGATCTTGTTTTAGTGTGTGATTATTCAAGTTTTTTTTTTTTTTTTTTGTAATCATCATCATCATCATCAAACCTTAAATGAGTTTTAAAAGACAAATAGAGCTCACCTGCTATTATGATGCTCAAAATATGGGGAAATGAAACGATTAAAAAGCTCATTTTAGACTTTTTTTTTTTTTTTTTTTTTTGCAATTTATGCTTTGGGAATACACAATCATAGGCATGTGGTCTTAATGTTGTGACTGATCACTGTATATGCAATTTTGTGACAGGAAAAAAAAAATGAAGTTATGAAAGGGGTGTGGATGAGATCAACCGATCCATAAATCATGGCGAACAACACTTAAGCATGAAAAGCTTTAGGTTCTCCAACCGTGGTTAATCGATATTTACTCATAATTCCAATATGTCTTATGCCTTTCTTGAAATTCTATTAAAATGTATTGACGTTGCAGAACAAATGAAGGGTTTAGAGTTTGAAGAAATAAGTCTTTTGCCAAAGCCAGGGTCATGCAAGCATTTTTAGCTCGTGATGACTACCCTATAAATGAGATATAAATAAATGAATAAATGTATAAATACATTTGCAGTAAGCAGTACAGTGGATACTTTACATGATTGCTTTGGTGCACCAATAAGTCTGGAATAAGTTCTATTGCAAATCGAAGACTTTGATTTTAGAACCGCCTCATCAACAAGCGTTTCTTTCCAAGCCACACGTTTTTCTTTTTGCTTTTCCCCCCAAGCGAGTAAGTTCTGGTAATACTGAACATGTTCTTATTTGCATTAATAAATGTAGGCATGGTTTCTCCCGAGTTACTTTTTTCTCCCTGTTAGACTTCAGCATGCTTTTCAAGGATCTCCAATAACTGTCAGGCAAGCCTTTTTGTGGAAACCTCACATTTATGACACTCAGCAAATGCCCTTATCCAGGGTGACTTGGATAGTTATACAAGTGAGGGTCAAGGGCCCTATTCATGAGCCCAACAGCAGCACTTTGGTTATGCTAGGGCTTGAACCCTGACCTTTGTATTAGTGTCCCAGAGCCTTATCTACTGAGCGACCACTTCCCGCTGACCACAGGATACATTTTTCACATGACTGTTAAAAAAGGAGAAGCTACTCACTGCAATAGTTGTAGTTAAATTGTTACCACATGCCATCACGAAAATAGGTTTACAACAAAAGGCTTGTATCAATGACTTCATTCATCATTTGATGTATTTGTCTGTTGATGGATTGATTGATTGATTGATTGATTGTTTTGGAGTTTATGTTGCACATTTAAAATCCAAATTCTTCGAAAAATGTTTCATTTCCCTATCTGCTCATTCGATTGATTAATTTGAATCAAAACAGAGTGCTTCAACTAAAATT
This sequence comes from Plotosus lineatus, assembly GCA_024760905.1. Lineage (NCBI taxonomy): Eukaryota > Metazoa > Chordata > Actinopteri > Siluriformes > Plotosidae > Plotosus > Plotosus lineatus. The sequence continues at coordinate 19,726,020 of CM045750.1, forward strand.
TATAATGAAGTCCCTAAATAAAATATCTCAGTGGGATCTATGAGAAGAGGGGAAAAAATGATAAAGAAAGAAAAGTACAGATATTTGGTATTTGGGATCGTAGTGTCTCAATATTTCAGCACATGTAAGACGTTTTGGAGACAAAGTCAGAGAGGCTAGATTGAGATGGTTTGGACATGTACAGAGGAGGGATAGTGAGTATATTGGTAATAGGATGCTGAGGCTGGAACTACCAGGCAAAAGGCCCAGAGGAAGACCAAAGAGACGATTCATGGATGTGGTGAAGGAGGACATGAAGGTCGTTGGTGTAAGAGAAGAAGATGCAAAGGATAGGGTGAGATGGAGGCAGATGATTCGCTGTGGCGACCCCTGAAGGGAAAAGCCGAAAGGAAAAGAAGAAGAAGTGTCTCAATATTTCAGATTTATCATCTGACAAATATATTATTAACATTATTATTACATAATGTAAGGATATTAAACATATGTCTACAGTATTATTAACTGCAATGTGACAGTGCTGAACAATTATATATTGGTGTGGAGGCCTGGAAAAACCATATATATATATATATATATATATATATATATATATTCATATATTCATATATTCATCCTCTTTTGCTTAATCTGGTGTTGGGTTGTGGGGGCATCAGCCTAAGCAGTGAGGTCCAGGCATCCCTCTCTGCAACCACATTTTCCAGCTCTTCTGGAGGGATACCAAGGCATTCTAAAACCAAGAGGCGCAGTCCCTCCAATATGGTCTGGGTTGACCCAGTGGTCTCTTTCTGGTCAGACATTCCAGAAAAATCACATCAGGGAGGCATTCTACCTAAATTTCAACAATTTCAACCTGCCAGGTGGCTGAGATTCTCACCCTATCTCTAAGGGTCTGCCCTGCCGCCTGCAGAGGAAGCTCATTTCAGTCGCTTGAATCCATTTTTCCCATTACAAGTAATGTAAATGGCCTTAATCCATTTCGTCATCTTTTGACCAAAAGTTATCAGTACCGTAACTCATACCATAGGTCCTCAAATTAAGTGGGAAAAAAAAATTGAATAGAGTACATTATGGTCTGTGTTATGAGAGACTGGTTTCCATCTCTCTATCTCTCTCTATCTCTCCATCTCCATGTATGCTGGAGAGTGTCGTGGTTGTCACACATGGGTGGAGTGTTAAGCACACACACCTGATTCCACTTAGCAATCACAGGACTTTTCTAACAGTGACTACGATTTCCCCATGCTCTAGTGCCTTCCCTGTCAATAATAAAGCTCATCCATTTTCATCACACCCTGTCTACTGCATTTTTGGGTCCGGCTGAATATTTCTGGCATCACAGAAAGGCTAGAAGATTCCAGGATGTGATGCCAGGAACATTCAGCCGGACCCAAAAATGTAGGAGACAGAGTGTGATGGAGGAGCTTTATTATTCACAGGGAAGGCACTAGAGCACGGGGAAATCATAGTCACTGTTTCAGAAGCCCTGTGATTGCTAAGTGGAATCGGGAGGGGGGTGGGGTGCTTAGCAGTCCACCCGAGTGTGACAGCCACACCCTTCTCCAGCACTGCATGCACAGAGAGTTTGAGCCACCAAAAGCAGAGTCTCTCACAAAAGAGACCATAACACACTAAAATCAAAACCACAGTAAGTACAGTTAAAGCATAACAACAACAACAAAGATAAGAATTGTTACCTTTGTGGTGGTGAGCAGTTGGCATACATAAATGTTGGAGAGGGAGAAAGGAAGTGGATACCCTTCCATAACACACAGAGAGAGAGAGGGGGGGGGGGGGGGGGCAGAGGATCTCCTTCCACAATGGCTTCAGGTGAATCAGTCAAAGGTGTTTTTTTTTCCTCTTGCTGCTCGCTTCGGCATGGATGACACTTCTTCAGAATGTCCCTTTCTTTTCTTGAAGAACATTTCTAACATGGCTTATTTCTGCCTACTTTTCAAAACCTTATGGAAGTGGCTCATGACCTCATCGTTAAAGGTGTTCACAGCCACACATAGGTCAACAACTTCCGGACCTCACCAGAACATGCTAGCTTTATCTTGGTGATGCATAGTATCAACAACTTTTGAAATTCCCCAGAACAGCACTGGCTTTATCAGGGTGATACATAGTATCAACAACTTCCAGACTTATAATTAGTGTGGTTTATTGGCAGCGTATGTTCTCACTGGTAAACAAATTTGTGGAAAACTTTTAGTCGCTGAACATTGCCTTATCAGTCCAGCTATTCTCTCATTTTTAAGCCTCACGTACACATTTGCTGAACCACTTCTTCCTAATAGGACAATTTGACAATTAGTGAGGACAGGATGCACCCTGAATGCCTCATCAGACCATTACAGAACCAATACGCATACAACCATTCACACTTACCTTTACACTTATTGCCAATTTGGAATAGTCAGGAAGCCTAATGTGCAGGTCTTTAATTTTCCTGTTACAATTAGATTCTGTAGATGGAAATGCAATTTAGATGGGGGGGGGGGGGACACACATCAGAAAAATGATTTAAAAAAAATTAAAAACAAATTTCCATTTTCCTTTTTAAAGTTAACATGTTCAAGAAAAAAGTGATATTGTTTTGAATTATTTGTGGCTGAATTATATCTTTTTTCCCCTTAAACCAGCACACATTTCTACAACAATTATTAAAATAACAGCTTTTTAAAAACCAATACTGATTCAAAAACATTGCAGCACACAGAGTACGACTTCATCACCCTTCCTCAAGAGGTAAAGCACAACAGCACCAGCTAGCTCCTTATCTAAATTACCTCATTTGCCATTACGACGGTTACACACAACTCAAATAGAACAAATAGGCAATTAGTCCCCGTGTGAGTGGGTGCCAAAATAATCATAAGTTCAATAGCCGGGCATCCCACAGCTCTAGCTTCTGGCATGCTACCTCAAAGTAATCAGAGAGTTAATGTGCAACTGCGAGTAATGACATTGTTTAAATGGACCTGCCACCTCTCGGCAAGCATGGTACGTACCTCAGAGCTTCAAATGATCCCAAATATCACTTGTGTGTGTGTATATATATATATATATATATATATATATATATATATATATATATATATATATATATATATATATATATATATGAATGAACAGAGCTACCGGAGTGCTGGAATATTACATGGGACAAATTAAATATTCACATTCATCAGTCAATCATAAGATACTTATCCAAGCCTGTTATTTCTAGAACTTGAAAAAAATTAAATAAATAAATAAATAAAATAACAAGGCATGAGCAAGACATATTATTTATTGTGCAAATTTAACTATAAGAGGTGGCAGGGTGGTGTAAAGGTTTGCACATCCACCTCATAGCGAGAAGGTCTGGGTTCGATTTCCAGCAGGGGTGTTTCTGTGTACATCGTCTCCCCGTGCTTGCGTGGGTTTCCTCCGGGGACTCAGGGTTCCTACCACAGTCTAAATGCATGCACAGTAAGTTAATTGGCTGTTCCAAATCAACCCTGGGTGTGAATGGTTGTGCGAGTGTTGGCCCTGCAATGGCCTGGTGAGCTGTCCAAGGTACACCCCAACCTCGCACAGAGTCAGCTGAGATGGGTGCCAGCTTTCTCGTGACTTGAATTAGGAGTAAATGGTTTATAAAATGAATTAATTATTTAACTACAAGAAACTATGATCTATAAACAAAACTGTTAAGTTGATTTGTAAAAAAAAAAAAAAAAACATAATGGCCAACATAATCAATATTGGTGTCACTCATCACTTAGTCATTCATTTGCTGAGATGTTTACTCCTGCTAGTGAAGCAGGAAGGAGGCAGCCTATCTCAACCAAAACTGGGCAAAGATGGAGAACACACTGAAAGGCTGGTCTGAACATCAAATGGGCAACACACACATTTATTTCCACTGACACCTAGAGGCAATTTCAAACAGACAATTAGCCTAATGCGCCTCATGTGTTTTTGAACTGTGACAGGATACTGGAGTTCCTGGAGGACTCTCATGCAAGCACATGGAAACATGAGTGGTCCACACTGAAACTCCCAAACTTCCAGTTATATTAATTCTATTAAACGCTATTGCCCTACTATGGTCTGCTGAGCTTTTAGGTTGTACCACACCTTTTTCAATGTTGGCTGAAATAAGCAACAGTCTTCCTGTAACCCTCGTAGGCTTAAAAAGTCCCAATTCAGATGAGAGCGAGAGAGACGGTGAGTATTCAGTACAATTGGTCATGACTGAGAAATTAGAAAGCGCAATCTCCTCTTTTCAAATGGGTTAATACTTTGGAAATCGCGATGTATTAAAATCAACACATTAATATAAACTCTTAATTTACTTGACAGCAAGACCAAATGTTAGAGATGAGTCACCTTAGATAATCTATGCATATGCTGTAAATAGGAATATTGAACTCCTATGACGCACCATGCCTTCGTAGTGCATAAACTATGAGTAATTAGGTGTGTGTGTGTGTGTGTGTGTGTGTGTGTGTGTGTGTGTGTGTGTGTGTGTGTGTGTGTGTGTGTGTGTGTTTGGCTTGGAACAGACTACCAGACATGGTCACAGATTAAAAATAATGAGAATAGCAGTGTTGGATGCTGCTGAATCACTGGGTGTCTTCAAATGACAGCTGAAAGTCTACCTTCTTTCAAAGTAAATTGAATAGTACCCGCGTTATACGTAAGAAGATAATAAATAAATCAAATAAAAAACCTCTACCCATTGTATTTTCACTGATTGTATACCCAGTTTGTGTCCGAGTGAACTAATATCAAAACATTTTCACTGATAGTGACTTCTGTCAGTCAATCTCTATGACGGTGTCTGTCAAATGCTGTGAATGTAAATGGATATGAAGAGGCCAAAAAGGATCAAGTCAAATGGTCCAGATTATTAAAGAACTATTTAAAAAAGGTACAGTTAAACAGATCAAGTAATAAATAAATTAATACATTTATTTTCATTATTTTAGTTCACCAGTTTATGATAAATCAAATGCTTAACCTGGATTTATTTACTGATTATGAGCTGAGAACGCAGCTTGGATAAAAAATAAAAAGTAAAAATAAATGCTACAAGATGGTAATGAAATGAAAAGAAAGCATAAGTTCATGCTTTGGAAATTGGTCTTCCTGGAAAAAAAAAAACATGTTTTTATATAATAATTGATTTTTTTTTTTTCAGATGAAACTTGAGTTTGAATGTTCGGAGTATTAGTACAAATAACAGCTGGATATGGTAAATTAATTCAACCCAAGAGACGCACAGACGAGCTTTGTTCTCGAAATACACATGCGTGCAGTAGCTCACTGGGTCAAGGACTAAAAATATCATCAAGCCAAACATCTTCTGGAGGGGTTATCATAAGTGAACTCAGTTCTTCTTCTTCTTCTTCTTCTTCTTCTTCTTCTTCTTCTTATTATTATTATTATTATTATTAATTCATTCATCGATTCATTCATTTTCTGAACTGCTTAATTCTAATTAGGGTCACTGGGAGGCTGGTGCTCATCTGAGCTGACTCTGTGCGAGGCTGGGGTACACCCTGGACAGCTCACCAGGCCATCACAGGGGTGACACTCACTCAAACAGTCATACTCACATTCACACCTTGGGGTAATCTGGAACAGCCAATAAGCTACTGTGCATGTCTTTGGACTATGGGAGAAAACCAAGTATCCGGATAAAGCTCACACAAGCATGAGGAGAACAGACAAACTCCACACAGAAACAACGAGGGTGGGAATCGAGCCCAGGACCTTCTTGCTGTGAGGCGGACATGCTAACCACTGCACCACAGTGCCACTTATTATTATAATATCACCTACTTATTTTTATTTATTTATTTATTTTATTTTTGCTGAACCGCTTAATTGTAATTATGGTCATGGGGAGGCTGGCGCTCGTCCCAGCAGACTTTAGGCGAGGGCAGGCCATTGCAGGGCAGAAACAAACAAAGGAATGATGAAAAAAAGAATGAATAAATGAGCAGAGCAATTAATACATATATTATAGTTTTGTTTGTTTTTTTGAATAAACTCAAAAATCTATGGTGGCCATGGACAACCCTTTTGATGGAAATTAAGCTAAAAGTAGCTCAGAAAATCCCCAAGGTTTTTCTTGACTGAAATCCATTTCCAACATCTCTCAATCCTTTGCATTCTTCTCGGCTTCTTCAGTGCGGCCGCTGACGTTTCAACTCGGCCTGATTTGTAGTGGGAAGAATGGGGTGAGAGCAATCATGTCCCATTGGTTTTGAGTCGTCACACGCTGTTATACAGAGGAGTCCTTGAGTGACTGCTGGACCTCCCACTATGTACACTTCACTGTCATCTGATGGTGCTTTGTACCCATTCTGCTTGAATGATCTGCGGCACTGTGGTGGAACTGTGGAAGAAGTGAGAACACTGTTTCTGGGTGAAGTGCTTTGTGGGATAATTAGTGGAGAGTTTCTATTATTGGAACAGAATATTTCCAAGCCGTCATATCATTGTCAAGATTGATGGTTCACTGACTTGTGGATAAATAACACACTGTATATACAAAGGCATTTTATGAATCATATTGACTCATTGATACCTTTAAGAAAAATTAATGTGTGAAAATAATAGTGAGTGTGCTCTTCCCATGCTTGCTTGGGTTTCCTCCCACAGTAGAAAGACATGGCCACCCTTTGATAACCCAGTTGGGTACACTGGGGCGACAGTGACAATCTTGTGGAGAGTGAGACTTGAACCCTTGACCTTAGAATCAGTGATCCAGCACCTTTTTACCACCAGCTCACCATTGCCCCTATCGCATTGTGATTAGATTTCTCTTAAATCTGCACTAGAGGTGAATGATCGATTCACCAGACTCGGTTGAACGAGAGAATGCAATAACTTTCCAAGAGTACTGAATACTGATCCTGATCTACTGGACAGCAGAACAGTCAGATTCACATTCACATTTATAGCATTTGTTAGAAGCCTTTATTAATATCACCCAGTGGAATTCCATACTGGTTCTCTGGGACCTGGTCTAAAAACCACCATGACTCATCATTGGGGCAGCCATAGCCTAATGGTTAAAGAAGCAGCTTTGGGACTGAAAGGTCGCTGGTTCGATTCTCGGACCACCAGGAAATGTGTGTTGTGGTGGGGGAGAGAGCGGCACCTTTGCTTCCTCCTCGCAAATGGCTGAAGCGCCCTTGAGCAAGATACATAACCCCCGACTGCCCTCCAGACACCCATGCTCCGATGTTTGTCTGTGCTCACCTTGGTTAGGATAAATGCAGTCAAAATGGTGATTAAGACGGTAAAAAATAAATACATAAATAAATCAGTTTTAACGTCTGTTAGCAGGTAATACAGTCAGAATATACAGATTAAAGTAAAGCTGCCAGTAATAAAGCTCCAGGGTGAGATGGCATTCCTGAAGAGTTGCATGGAAGCCTGGAATATTATCGCAGAAAACCTATCACCACCTCTTTCACCAGCCCACATATTCCTGTTATGGTATCGTTAGGCTGATTGCTGTCTCAGATCATACTGGGCAAAGGCATGATTTACCCTGAACAGCTCACCAGACCATCACATGGCAAACACAAAAACCCCACAGCCATTCACAACCACACACGGGGTTAATTTGGAACACCCAGTTAGCCTAATGTGCTCATCTTTGGACTGTTGGAGGAAATCCGAGTACCCAGTAGGAACCCACACAAGCACAAGGAGAACATGAAAACTTCACACAGAATCACTGAGCCAGGGAATCAAACCCAGAACCTTCTGACTGGGAATTGTACCACTATGCTGCAATGACATCTTGGCATAAAGCTGATGCCTGCCATCTCCAGATAAATTAAAAAGAAACAACAAGTCCAACTGGACTGCAAAAAAAAAAAAAAAAAAGCAATGCAGAACTGTATCATCGTTCTCGTCGTCATCTTCTGGGGTCGGGTCGTGAGGACAGCAGCCTATGCAATGAGGTTCCGACATCCCTTTCCCCAGCCACTTCTTCCAGCTCTTCCGGGGGGACACCGAGGTGTTCCCAGACAAGCCGAGAGACAGTTTCAGCATCATCAGCGTCATCGTTGGCTTCTTACTCGTCTTCGTCCTCCCCTCTTCTTCTTCTTGTTCTTCTTCTTCTTCCTCTCCTTCTTATTCTGAGGTCGGGTCACGGGGCAGCAGCCTAAGCAATGAGGTCCCGACATCCCTCTCCCCAGCCACTTCTTCCAGCTCTTCCGGAGGGACACCAAGGTATTTCCAGACAAGCCAAGACGCATCGTCCCTCTAGCATGTTCTAGGTCAACCTCAGGATCTCTTCCTGGATGAACAGGCCCCGAAACACCACACCATTGAGGTGTTCAGGAGGCATTCTAACAGAACTGTCTCAATTGTTAAATTCCAGCAAAGTAATCCAAAACATTGGAATTGGAAGACCTCACTGAAATGGGGAAAATAATGATCAGATCTACAGTACCAACTAAATTTACAAGAAGGAAGTACAAGAGATTAAGTTGTCAATGTTTGCTGGATAATGGATGAGTCAAGGGAGCTTCTCTTGCTATTTCTGCTTTATCCACCATTCGAAAACACGTCAGTGTGTGCACTACGAGAACCTGTCACGGCATGGCATGACATGTAATTAGGGTTCATGAATCCCAAAAATCTCTAACATACCTCATCAGAAATTTGGGTGAAAAAATGGAAATACTAAATGCTTTCGTACTGGAAAAGTAATCTAACTATATTTCATATTATCTTGTGATGCATTGAATTAATCTGCTGGACACGTATAAAATACAGATCTGATGAATCAGATGCTGACTTTAAAGTTGTGGGCAGAAGCTGTGGATAACTGGTTCGTCTCTCAGCAAGAAGGGCCCGCAGGTCTTTGGACTGTACAAGAAAGCTAAATTACCCAGAGGAATCCCACACAGGCAGAGAGAGAGCATACAAACTCCACACATAAATGACCTCGCTGAGAACAGACAGGTGATGCGGGTCATGCTACCCATGGACATAAAACTCTCACGTTCATTCATTCATTTTCTGATCCAATTAATCCTAATTATGGTCCCAGGGAGGCTGCCAACCATCTCAGCCAATTCCAGACGAGGGCGGAGTACACCCTGGATTCCTTGCCAGTCCATTACAGGGCAGAAACATGCTGACAGATATGTAGCTACTCTTGACGAAAGTCAGCAATGGTTCTTTAACAGCCTCTCACCATAGACGGGTGACAGACATGGCCGGCCTTTGATAACCCAGTTAGCTTTACGGTGTTGGGAGTAACAACCACTGACATTGGGGCTTGAACCTCAAACCTTGGAAATAGTGATCCAGCACCTTTTTAGCACCAGCCACTACCCTGTCAACTCTCACCTTGTCCTTCGCCAAACTGTTAAGTCTTATTATGTTCATGAGGAGGCTTGAGCCTATCTCAGCTGACACTCGGTGAAGGTGGAGTACAGTTCCTTAGACCACCGCAGGGCCAGCACACATAAGCATTCACAAGTCCAGGACCTGAATCCAGGACCTGTGAAGCAGACGTGCCAACCACTGTGCCGGGAAATATCTGATGTGTTTGTGTTATAAATAAGACTGGCTAGCACTGTTGTGTTTACTTGTGTCTTTGCCTCTGATACAATTATTTTGCACAGGCTTCTCGTTAGCTTGACATACATGTCACATGACTATCCCTCATTCAATCATTGGATCATATTGTTTGTTATTTCTAACAAATAGGTGTTTGAAACAAATTAAATTGAAAATGTACAATAAAGGAGCAAAGCATTGCCAATTCTACAGCCAGGATAAATCTCAGACGATGTCTCGACTCAGCTTGACATCCGTCTCCTCTGTTGGACTTCTTTAACTTGGCCCAAGATCTGATCTGCTGACCTTTACCATTTAATCTGCTTATACTATATATATATATATATATATATATATATATATATATATATATATATATATATATATATATATATATAATGTATGTGTATACAGATATGTATGTATATCTTCTTCTTTTCCTTCTTTTCCTTTTAGCTGTTCCCTTCCAGGGCCGCCACAGCGAGTCATCTGCCTCCATCTTACCCTATTCTCTGCATCTTCTTCTCTTACACCAACTACCTTCATGTCCTCCTTCACCACATCCATGAATCTTCTTTGGTCTTCCTCTAGGCCTTCTGCTTGGTAGTTCCAACCTCAGCATCCTACAACCAATAGACTCACTATCCCTCCTTTGTACATGTCCAAACCATTTCAATCTAGCCTCTCTAACTTTGTGTCCAAAACCTCTTATATGTGCTGTCCCTCTGATGATGTACATGTATGTATATATGTGTGTGAGTGTGTGTGTGTGTTTATATATATATATATATATATATATATATATATATATATATATATATATATATATATATATATATATATACACACACACACACACACACACACACACATAAAAACCCTCTTACCTGGACAGTATCAGCTCTGCAGGTGTTGATTTGAGCTTGCCCATACTTTCCAATCCAGCATGGCGGCAAAGAAGTGCAAGGATTTATGTTTCTTTGCTGCAGTGCAATGTTTTCAAGATCTAAACCCTGTGACTGCTGATACGGGTTCCCTTCAAAAAGAAAGGTGTAGAACCGCGGTTTAAATTATGACTGCTATGCAGGTTATTGCTGCACAAAATGCTGACGTAGCACATTATGCCCCTACCATTATGAAAGTGTAATAGATGACAGGGTCCATGTCGTGCTTAATGATCAACAGTTTCATAGAAAGCATGTACTTCCTATATTCTGAAATACAACAGCACCCTTATTATTGTATATGAACTCTGTCACGTCAGCAGTTTTAATGCTGCCTTTTAAGTTATATCAAATATAACCTCATTTATTCATTTATTTGCCAAACCTCTTTATCCTGCCAGGGTCATTGGGAAGGCTGGATGAAGGCGGGGTACAGCCTGTCCATTGAATTGTGATTCTCTCTCTCTCTCTCTCTCTCTCTCTCTCTCTCTCTCTCTCTCTCTCTCTCTCTCTCTCTCACACACACACATGCAGACACAATCAACCATTCATACTCACACATTAATTTTGGAATTTGGAACAGCCAGGTGTGCATGCTATTGCATAATATGCAATTTTATTTATTTATTTATTTATTTATTTTTATTATTTTTTTTTGACTCAGGGAAGAAACTAGACTACCCGGAACAAATCCCCACACAATCATGAGGACAACATGCTCCACAACTCCACACAGAAATTGCGACGCCCAGGAAAAAACCCTGGACCTTCTTTGCTGTGAGGTGGATGTGCCGACCACTACACCACAAACCGCCTATGAAATATATCAACATAGGAAGTAATGCAGTGTGACCAAGCATTCCTCCTGGCAGCATGGTGGCGTAGTGGTTAGCATGTCCACCTCACAGCAAGAAGGTCCCGAGGTCGATTTGCAGCCTGGGTGTTTTGGTGTGGAGTTTGCATGTTCTCACCGTGCTTGTGTGGGTTTCCACTGGGTACTCGGGTTTCTTCCCACAGTTTTAAAACATGTAAAGTAAGTTAATTGGCTGTTCCAAATTGCCCCGAGGTGTGAATGGTTGTGAGTGTTGGAGCTGCGATGGCCTGGTGAGCTGTCCAAGGTGTAACACACCCTCGCCAGGAGTTGGCCAAGATGGACGCCAGCCTCCCTGCGACCCTAACTGAGACCATTTGTGTAATAATAATATTATTGTCAAAGTACATTGACATTTGATTTGTGCTCTGGGCACCTGTCCCCACTGTGCAGCGCCAGTTATTGTGTTGTTCTATTCTTTGATGCTGAGTGCCAAGCAGGAAGCAACAACTGCCAAATTTTAACGTGTTCTGGTATGACATGGCCAGGATTTGAACTCCGACCTTCTATAAATAAAACTGTAAGATTGATTTGGTAAAAAAAATAATAAATAAAGAAATACAAATGATCAATATTGCTGTCACTCATCACTTAGTCATTAATTTACCGAGATGATTACTCCATCTAGGAAAGGAGAAATGTCTCTCATGGTCTATGGTGTGAGGTTCATGTAAAAGAACCATTGCTGACTTTCATCAAGAGTAGCTACATAGCTGTCAGCCTGTTTCTGCCCTGTGATGGCCTGGCGAGCTGTCCAGGGTGAACTCTGCCTTCGCCCAGAGTTTGCTGAGATGGGCACCAGCCTCCCATAATTAGGATGAATTGGTTCAGAACATGAATGAATGGATGTATTCCTCCCAAATATGCATTTCCTTGCATCGGATGGCAGCAGATATACAATACGCTGCTTGTAAATAACACACTGCATCAGTGAAGACAGCAAAGCATCACAGTGCTTCCTGTATGGTTTGACTGAGAAACATATATATATATATATATATATATATATATATATATATATATATATATATATATATATATATATATATGTGTGTGTGTGTGTATATATATATATATATATATATATATATATATATATATGTGTGTGTGTGTGTGTATATATATATATATATATATATATATATAGACATATATATATATATATATATATATATACACATATATATATATATATATATATATATATATATATATATATTTATAAAATATCTGTTTTATTCCAAGTAAAGGATTGAAATTTGTGGATAAACACTTTCACTTGGTAGCATTCACATTATGCAACTTATTTTGCAGCGTGTAGAAGTAATCTCCATCTATTTATGGCATGGTATAGATGGATTTTTTTTTCTTAAACTGACAGTCTGCGGTTCCTTCTGTTAAGTCACATCTTCTCTTCTCTAAAGTGGGCCATTTTGTAGTGCACGGAGATGCTGTGCTGAGTTTATTTATAGACCTCCATTTTACTTCCCTGTTCCTGACATCTCTACACATCAAAACCCTGCTGGTGTCTTTCCTTCCTTTTGGAACAATAATGTTTGCAGAAGCGACATCCATTGGTTAGATGATTGATTGGTTGCTTGACTGATCAATTAATACATTTATTATTTTTTTATCCATTCATGTAAACTGAGTATATTAAAACATCCTTTATATTTTATGAGCTCAGATCTTATCTGAGTTTTATGAATGGTTCAGCCAATCAGAGTTCAGGAAATTCCAGGCTGGAGCCATGCAAATAATTCCAGCGAGAGATCCATTGACTCATTTTCTGAACTGCTTAATCCTAATTAGTGTCATGGGGAGGCTGGCGCCCATCCCAGCCAACTGTGGGAGAGGGGAGAGTACACCCTGGACAGCTCACCAGACCATCGTAGGGTAGAAAATCACTGCGGCTCTGAAGCTACTCTTGTCAAAATTCAGCAATGTTTTTTTTTTTTTTTTTAAAACATGAACCTCACACCATAGGCAGTGAGAGACATGGCCAGCCTTTGATAACCCAGTTATCTGCACTGGGGGGGACAGTGACAATAAGTTGATAGTGGAGCTTGAACCCCTAACCTTATGATCAGTGATACAGCACCTTTACCACCACCTTTATCATGCAGTGCGTGAATCATGAGAATCTACACAAATATTTTATTGGACCGCCATGATTACTATACAGTGATCCCCCGCTACTTCGTCAATTTCTGCGGCGTCGGTGTATCACGGGTTTTTCAAAAATATTCACTGAAAAATCAAAAAAGTAAGGAAATTAAAGAGAATAGGGAAAAAAAATTAAAGAAAATATCGCAAAAAAAGGCCAATTATGCAAAAACTCCCCAAAACAACCCAAAACCCCCTAACAAAACTACGTACATTTTAATGTGAGGTGGGTATCCAAGTGTGTGTATGTATTTATATTTTATTTTCATCTTATGCATTATTGCTGAATGTTTAATTGCTAGTATAATCATTTATAGCTTTGAATATGTATGTATTGGTATGATTTATATGTGAGGTGCTCCACCGAATGTAGGCACTTGTCACGAGTGACATATGGTGCTTGTGAGACAAAGCACGGCTTATCCGGACTTCCGATCTTTCAAGTGAGCAAGTGCAGGTTGAGTACTAAACACGTATTCAACGCACACTTGTTCACTTGAAAAATCGGAAGTCCGAATAAGCCGCGTTTTGTCTCACAAGCACCATATGTCACTCGCGACAAATGCCTACATTCGGTGGAGTGCCTCACATATACACATATAAATGTACGTAAACATTAGTCTGGGGGGGAGGGGATTCTACTCCATGGAAATCAGCGGCCATGGGGGGGGGGTGTCTCGGTCCCCATTAACTGCGGAAAGTGAGGGATCCCTGTATCGTTGCTCCAGTTGGTCAGGTTGAGACTCAGCAACATTATGTGGCAATAAAATGAAGCCAGGTGGTGACCTGAAAATAAACGAATCACCATGTTCTCACAGCAATGTGTTTTTTTTTTGTTTTTTTTTTTTTTTCCTTTCTTTTTTTTCCCCCCTCCCTGCTGGCATAGATATTATAAAGTTGGGTCTTAAAGTTAAAAAGTGATCCAGGGACAATGAGGAATTGTTTTCACACATGAGTCCTGACGACCTTAATGTCTTTGACAGTCTCTTGGATGTCCTGGAGAAGACTTTATGGAATTGTTAAATTTTCCCATCATCAATTCATGATGTCACTGATAAAAATCATTTAATTTTTGATTCTGTCCAAAAGTCAAAAATCAGTCGGTACAGACTAACCGTTATAGTTATTGTTTTGAAAAATGCCCCGTTCACCTGCTGTGCCTCACCATGATACACCTCAGCGGGGGGAATAAATAAACAGGAATGTTTAATATTATTGTTCTGCACCATGCAATTATCCTGACAAACTACTTGTGGCACAATTACCAATTTTTAAATGGAGAATAATGGAATAATCACTGTGTGGGTGAAGAAGGGAAGGGCTGGCAGGGACCATAGAGCCACCGATTAACAAATTGATCTGTTCGACCGTTTTTTTAATCCATAATTATTTTGGTCTAATGACCAGCGAGCTCTTCCCTTTACTTTCCATGACTGTTTCTCGTCCCATACCTTGAGTCGACTCCAAGATGATACATTGCATAAGAGGCCTTGGATTGACGGCAGGGGAGCATCTCTTCACCACCAACAGGCTGGTTAATTAAAGCAGCACAAATGATGCAACATATAGAAATAACACCAGATCATTCCGCTGGGGCAAAAGTTCTGATTCAGCAAGTCAGATTACAGTCCGAACTGCCTTTCAGATATCTAACGGGCAACAAGGAGTTCCCATAAATGCCTTTTATTTTTCATACACCCACAAATAGGTATGAAACAGATGAGAAAGTGAACAACTTAACCCTAATTAGGGACACCGGGAGGCTGGCGCTCATCTTAGCTGACTCCGGGTGAAGGTGATGTACAGCCTGGACAACTCGCCAGGCCATCGCAGGGCCAACACTGATACAACCATTCACACTCACACCTAGGGGCAATTTAGAAAGCCACTTGTGAAAGCCACTGTGCGTGTTTTGGTCTGTGGGAGGAAACCCACACAAGCACATAGAATAATTCCAAACCCCGAACAGAAACGTTCGAGCTGGGAATCAATCCCAGGACCTTCATGTTGTGAGGCGGACTTTCTAACCACTACACACTGAAATAGATTTATATAATTTCATGGTTAACCCCATCATGCCTCAGCACAGAAACTAAAAACAGAAAAATATGTCCATCTTAGGATATTAAAGTGTGAGAATATAGATCACAAATCTCATTATTATTATTTTTTTTTCTCAGACTTTCTGAAAGTTGATACTGACTTTCAGATCATATCACACATGATACAGCGAGCATTTTCTGTACCTCTAAGAGATTTTTTTTTGATTAATGAATAAAATTAAATATTTGAAGAAGAAACTTTTAATTGGCTTTAATCTCCAACAGCTTTTCATTTTCGAAAGTTCTAACACAATAATCTTCTCATTCACAACATCTATCAGTTTTCTGAAATCACTATTTCCAACAAAAAATGTGCATTTCAAATGGGACAACAAGCGGCTCGGCTTTCCACATGACAAATGAAAAGTGTGGGGTGTTTTCACACAGTTTACAACATGCTCTAATAGGTATCCATTCCAGGAAGTGGTTGAGACCATTCTTCTGCACATCTGGTGCCTGGATTCCGATGGGACATTTTCTTGGCTTGGCACTTGGTGGCATGTCATAGATGGCCTGCCTCGCATACGTTTACCTGGACTTGCTCTGGTTGCAGCATCTGCTACCAAAACCTGGAATTCGCAAATGGGCAGCACTTTTTTTTTTTCTTTTCTTTCTTTCCTGGAATATTTTGCTGTACAGGATCCAGGAATTGGCCACTACGAGACTCACAGTGTGCTCGAGTATGTACTCGTACCAACAATCTTCAATTATGTTGAGCCTCCCATGAACTTGCTGTATGCTTCGATATGCTCCTTCTTTTCACTTGGCCATGACTACAGCTTCAATACCAACAAATGACAGATGAAGGTTCACAACTCTGTTGTCATCCCAGTGCACCATAGCAACGTTGAGATCTGATTTCAGTTTGGAGTCATTAGTTCCTCAACCTTGTCTTTTCAGATCCTTCTCATTCATGAGTTTACAGTTCTTAACTCTGTTTGGCGGCAGTCGTGGCCTGGTGGTAAAGGTTGTGATCACTGATTCTAAGGTTGGGGGTTCAAGCCCGACTCTCCACGGGTTGGCACTGTCCCCTCCGGTGCGGCTAACTGGGTTATCAAAGGCCGGCCATGTCTCTCTTTGTCAATTAGCTGCATCGTCGTCAGCGTGTTTACTCCCTGCGATGGCCTGGGGAAATGTCCAGGGTGTACACTGCCCTCACCCAAAGTTGGTTGGGATGGGCGCCAGCCTCCCTGCAACCCTAGTTAGGATGAAGTGGTTACAGAAAATGAGTGAATGAATGAATGACTCTGTTTGACCAAAGAATCAAGGGAAAAATTGGACACACCAAGAAAAAAAAAAAAATAATTGGCAAGGCTGTGGATACGAATCATAGTGTCTAGCATCGTTTATAAAATGTGTTTGTCAGTAAACCTTCTTATATGGACAAAACTTGATGCAGAGTTGCTCAATTAGTACAGAAAAGTAACACTCAGGCCCACAGTATCATATTCGATACAACCGCCAGGCAACTCCCATACTAAATCCCTCAATGGACTTTTTTATAACTTTCCGATGCTTTGGTATTCCGATGGTAAACCTTTATCAGGTAGAGCAAAAAATAAAAAAAATAGTGATTTATACCCTGAGCGATGAAATTCTACAGCAAATATCCCCTCAAGTTTCACTGCACTTTTCATATGGAGGAAATCATGTTGGAGTCAGTTCAGAAATCTAATACTGAGGCGTAACTCCATTGCCCGCTGAAGGGTTTCAGTAATGGGGTATCACATCTGATACAATCGGGCATCTTTTTTTTTCATTTCGACTATTCCCTTCAGGGGTCGCCACCGCAAATCATCTGTCCCATCTCACCCTATTCTCTGCATCTTCTTCTCTTCCACCAACTACCTTCATGTCCTCCTTCACCACATCTATAAATCTTCTCTTTGGTCTTCCTCTCGTCCTTCTGCCTGGTAGTTCCAACCTCAGCATCCTACTACCAATATATTCACTATCCATCCTCTGTACATGTCCAAACCATCCCTATCTAGCCTCTCCGACTTTGTCTCCAAAACATCTTACATGTACAATGGCATAATGGATCAAATTCTAATTACATGGCATGTTGAGGATCTCTGAAATACCCCCGTTACTACAAATACTACAAACTGTTATAGGGTTAATGTGTTCTAAATGATCCTCCTATCTTCCTGCTTTATATGTTCGTCAGGTGCACTTTAGGCATTGTCGTGGGTGTCAGAAGATTGCAGAAACCAATTTGTGGAAGGCGAAGGTAATTACATTGTCTTACAACAGATAAAATTTAAATAACTTCCCACAACATCCATTTGACGTTTCATTGTTTGGAATAATGATGAAATAGCAGTCATTGCCATTTTGACAGTTGTTCTGATGCACATCAGGAAAGTATTTTTCTTAAATTTGTATTTATTCGTTTATTTATTTACTCATCCGTTTCTTCCTTTCTTTGTTCATTGATTGTATTTGTTTGTCAATTCATGATATATATCTACTTATTTAGGTTTTCTGTTTGTCATTCATTTAATTTTCTGAAACACTTTCTTCAAATTATACAGCAATAAACTGGTGAAAAACCTCAAAACAGAAATAATATCTCATTTTATTCTTGGAAGAGGGGCGGCACGGTGGCGTAGTGGTTCGCAAGTCTGCCTCACAGCAAGAAGCCCAACTGTGCTGAGACCCGTGGTCAAAGTTTCATCCACAAGTGTGCTCCGCCCAACCAAAAAATAAATAAATAAATAATATATATATACATATACACATATACATATATATTACATATTATACATATATATGTGTGTGTGTGTGTGTGTGTGTGTACCAGTAAAATTACTAAGGAGGTGGCCTATGATGGACTAGAATTCCATCTCGGAGTTGAGCTCCTCGCTGCTTCATGCAATGGAAACGGGGATAAGCTCCAGATCTTCTGAGTCAGTAGGCTTAGGTTCAGTGGACAGGAGGTCCTACTGAAGATACATTTTTGTGATTGTTTGTTTTGTTTTTTGTTTGTTTGTTGGTTTGTTTTTAATCATTTTATTTTTATTTAGTTATGGTTTCCAGAGATCAGTTTCATTAAAATGCAAATACAGTTGACTCAGACAGTGTTACTGCTTGTATTAAAAACAACAACAAAAACCTTTCATTCATTTTTTGATCCGCTAAATCCTAATTTTGTCACTGGGAGGCTAGCACCCAACTCAGCCGACCCTGGACGAGGGCAGAGTACACCTTGGGCAGCTCACCAGTCCAAAGACAAACATAGACAAACAATCTTAAAGCATTACAGACAAACAAACATGAATCAATATTGTTTTGTACTCGTTGCAGGTCCTCTAATGTTCAGGTGTATTGATTTTGTTTCAAAGTCAATGGGGGTGTAAGTGCAAGTAAACTGAATATGATTTTATAATGTTCTCAGTCAATGATTTCATCGAAGAAAATTGAAAGGGTAGCTCAGGTGTTTCTGTGTGGAGTTTACATGTTCTCGTCACGCTTGCGTGGGTTTCCTCCAGGTACTCTAGTTCCTTCCCACAGTCCAAAAACATGTGCAGAAGGTTAACTGTCTGTGCCAAATCATCCGTAGATGTGATTATGAACAGTTGTGTGAGTGCTGGCCGCAGGATGGCCTGGTGAACTGTCCAGGGGTATACCTCGACTTCACCCAGAGTCGGCTGAGATGGGTGCCAGCCTATCAAGAATTAGGGTTAAACGGTTCAGAAAATGAATGAAAATTGAAAAGGTGGGACAGCACAAACCACACACACACACATTTATATATATATATATATATATATATATATATATATATATATATATATATATATATATATATATATATATATATATATATATATATATTATATCCAACATCCTGCATTGGGCAGCTGCTCAAACACTGATTGCGCCAAGGTGTTAACTGCCTTCAAAACAAATAAATAAATAAATAACATGGGTGTTCAAGTAAGAAATTTGCTCAGTATAAAAGACATTCATTCATTTTCTTAACAGCTTAATTTTAAGAGACTCCAGGTCTGGACAGATTGCCAAGACATCACTGGGCCAACACTCGAACAACCATTCACACTCACACTAACACCTAGGGGTGATATGATACAGCCAATTAACCGACACTGCATGTCTTTGGATGGTGGGAGGAAACCGGAGTACCCAGAGGAAACCCACACAAGCATGGGGAGAACATTCAAATTCCACTCAGAAATGGCTGAGAATCGAACCCAGGACCTTCTTGCAGTGAATCAGATGTGCTAACCACTATGGCACTGTGCCCTTATTATTATTATTATTATTATTATTATTATTATTATTATTATTATTATTGTATGAGCACTAAAAACTGCATGTTGCTCCTTCATTGCTGTATGACTTAGAAAGTCACCTCCATCACCCTGATGCTTAAGCGTTATATGGTAATGTCCATCAACACAGGGTGTTCACTAAAAACCAACCACAGTGATTTATATAAAACAGTCCTAGTGCAGCCATGAAAAAGTATTTGTGCATCCTCTAAAATGACAGGATTTTGCACCTATTCCAATAAAGTAAACAAAGTTTGATTAGGATTCCCAGAGACTTTAAGATATTGCCTAGAAATGCTCAAGTGTGAAAGAAAAAAAGGAAGGGAAAATGAACAAAGGAAGGAAAAGAAGCAAAAATGCAAAACACGTAAGGCCTCCCGGCCATCAGAAAGCTACTAATAAGAGCTTAGTGCTGCTTCAGATTTTTTTTTTTTTTTTTTTTTTTTTTTTAGCTGATTTGGAGTGTAATATAACAGTACATTAACAATATAACAGTACATTTAACAATCCAATAAAAAAGGTTTTCACTATCCCTGGTATTATTGTTTAACGATATTTGGACTGTTTATTTCTCTAAGCACTGCATGCTGCATTAATGCCTAAATAAGCATGCGACACAGGAAATTGCTCATGATTGCTGAATAATGATGAACACTCATTAATGATTCTTAAATGTCTAATAGCTATTCAGTTCTGGGTGTGCAGAATGGACTATAAAAGACAAATTACCTCATTCACTCAGATAAACTCCCCCATAACAATACTCTGCTACACTCCCCCAGATGGCTTCCTGTAGCTGCTCACTTGAGATATAATATTACTACTACTACTACTACTACTACTAATAATAATAATAATAATAATAATAATAATAATAATAATAATGTAGCCTGCAAAGACAAAATTGAACTGAACTGAGGCACTTATGACAGCCCTGCACTGTATCACCCTCTGGCATCACCAAACTGGTCCCTTCTTGTATCAAAGGAGAAGGAAATGCATCTCAACTCTTCCCTGTTCAGAGATGGTGGAATCAACATATTTTAGGTGTCAAGATAGCTGAGTCAGTGGGTGTCTTCAAACAATTGCTGAAAACTACCTTTTGTGAAACTACTTCGATGAGTACTTTGATGTACAAAACTACTGTAATTTCAAAAAAAAAAAAAAAAAAAAAAACTCGCACATGCACTACACCCACACACTGAAGTTATACATAGCCTGTGTCCAAGTGAACAGTTATCAGGATGTATTTTTTATTGTGACTTTAAAGCACTTCTGTAAGTTGTCCTGGATAAAAGTACAGTGGCTCCACGTTGTTCGCGATGGTTCGGTTCCGGCCTTTCCCGTGGATCAAGAAAATCCGTGAGTTATTGACACAGTTTTAAAACCCTATGTATGATATTACATGCGCTAAAATATGCTTCTTAAACACATTCTTTCAACAGTCTTACTCATTACTACATTTTAATACATTATTACTTCTGATAAGGAGCCAAATCGTTTTATTCATTAATAAATATTATTGCAGTACAAAATTAAAACGCTTAGACTAATTACCAGAAGCCAGAGAAGATGTAGGCCATTTGAGTGACATCATAGGGCTTAAATAAAAATCAAAAACACTCTAAAAAATGTGAATTCACAAGTCAAGCAATCATGTTGATGACACGTGTGCGAAGGAGGAAAAAAAGAGGTGTACACATCATCTGCAACCAATCAGCAGGAGGGAGAAACAAAAGCTCTCGGCCATTGGCTAAATTTGAATCACGTGCTAGTAACCTTCGGGTTTGTCACCAATCGGGAAGTATAATAATAATGCAGTAAAATGGAGTAATGATTGAGTAAAAACGTTTTTAATTTTGTACTGTGATGAATAAATAAAGTGCTCAGGCTCCTTACCAGAAGATAGAGAAGATGCAGGGTGCTTGAGTGACATCATAGAGATTAAATAATCATTAAAAACATACGGTAAAAAAAAAAAAAAAAAAAAAAAAAAAAAATTCACAATTCAAGCAATCACGTTGATAACCTGTGTGCGAAGGAGAAAAAAAAAGAGGTGTACACATCATCTGCAGCCAATCAGCAGGAGGGAGAAAGAAAAGCTCTCATCCATTGGCTAAAATTGAAGCACGTGAGTTATTTCCGTGATTGTCGCCAATCTGCGGGGGTGCGAGATTTGAACCACGAGTCGTCAAGAGCCTACTGTATCTGACAAATGCTGGGTTTTGAGAAAAGTCTCCTGTTTAACATTAGGCCAGATTTGAAGTTCCTTTGATTTCATTGATTCATTGTGGATATCAAGCAATTACTGATTTTCATTCAGGACGTTTTTACTGTAAGGAGGACACCCAAAGTACGATGTCCCTGTTAACCAATTAGAAACTTGATACTTTCTATCCAAATCACAACAACCTAGGACTGTTTCAAACGATTTCCGCTAACTGTATCTGGTGCTGTACCTGTGAAATTGATCTTAGTACCGACCCATCGTAAATTTGACAGCAGTTTAATTTATCTTCCAGAATTGTACCACAGTGAGATTCGACTGCTTTTCCCAAGCCATCACACATGTTTCTTGATAAATGGTTCGAATTCTCATTTCCACATGCTGTTCTGTTTTGCACTATATTAACATGCGAATAAATCATGAGTCTGTTGAGTTTATCATCAAGGACAAGAATGTTGGCTAATTGAGTTCAGAGACATGCCAACATGCAGCACTGATCAAGATTCATTTTCATTAAGTCTGTAATGAGCTCTGATACAACATGTCTGCTCAGTGAATCCTTTCTTCTCAATACTTCTGGAAGCTAATGAACATAAAGTGCTTTGCAGTCGGAGATGATAAAACACCAGTGACTGAAAGATTTTGCTCCTCAAGTCATTCCTCAAGGTAATTTCTATAAACCTGGAAAATAGCTTCAATAACCTCCATTGATCGAGCCCCAGAAATCTGTGCTGTGTGATATCCAAGTTTTATCAAAAAAAAAAAAAAAAAAAAAAAAATATATATATATATATATATATATATATATATATATATATATATATATATATATATATAAATAATAAAATATGGGGCAGTGGTGGTCTAGTGGAATAGGGTGCTGGATTGCTAATCCTAAGGTTGGGGGTTTGAGTCCCACTCGCCACAAGGTTGTCACAGTGATCCCTCACGACTTCATGCTTCAGTGCAACCCTGTTTTTTTTTTTTTTTTAATGTTCCTCAAAAAAGCCAAAAAGCAAGACCAATTATACAAAAAAAAACAAACAAACAAAAAAAAAAACAAAAACAACAAAACTCCGAACATTTTTATGTGAGGTGCTCATCTGAGTATGTGCGCATGCATCTGTATGTGTGTGCATTTATATTTTATTTACAGCTTACATAATTTTTTTGAATGGCTAATTGTTATTATAAGCATTTATAGCTTTGAATATGTATTTATTGATATTATATACACATATACGTATAAATCAGTTGGGGTGGTTGATCCTACTTTGCGGAAATCGGCGGTCGCGGCGGGTCCTCGGTCCCCATTAACCGCGAAAAGTGATGGATCCCTATATATATATATATATATATATATATATATATATATATATATATATATATATATATATATATATAAGTGTGTGTGTATGTATGTATGTATGAGAAGTTCATTTCATTTCTCACTCTAGAAAGCTGAAAAACATGCTGCTTGCACCTCTTGACTTTTTTGTTGCCCTCAGCAGAATTCCAGGCTTGTTGAGAAACTCTGTGAACATGCACTGTCAGAAGGAAACTGGGAGGGAAAGTTCTAGTGCTATTCGGAAGTGTATTTGCATGTTTTTTGAACAATATTTATTCAATCCAAACCATGAATTTGTATTTGTTTACATTCCTGGCCGTCCAGCAGGAAAACAAAATTTTGAACAATGTGACAACAGCTTTTTGACACGGGCTGCATCCAGGTGGGTTGAATATCAGTGTGAGATTCACAGCATCCAAGTCAAAGCCTAGATGAATATAGTGATTCTGCTTGTTTTGTATTTCTGCTTATGTTATTTCCTTCCTCAGTGTCTCATATAAAAAAAAAAAAAAAAAAAAACGACTAATAATTAATTTCTCATTTGCACTCCCAATCAAAGAACCTCTTGCTGTTTAGTTATTTCTGTATTTTTAAGAGCTATTTATTTATGAGTTGCACTAACTGTTTTAGCATATATCCATTTTTCATTTGACGAAGAGCTTAATGCTACTATGGCGCCGGTGGTGTAATGGTTCGGGTGCTGGGCTCATGATCAGGAGGTTGTGTGTTCAAATCCCAATTAGACCCCCACTGTGCTAAGACCCTTAATCAAGCTTTCAACCACAAGTGTGCCTCTGCTCACCCAGCAGTATAAATGGGTACCAGTAAAAATATACTGGGAAGGTAACCTGCATGGATTAGCGTCCCATCCAGGAGGAGTTGAACGCTTGGTAGCGTCATGCTATGGAAACCGGGGATAAGAACCGGCCTGATGAGCCAGTATGGGTTGTGTGTAAAAGGCCCAAATGGCTTTAATGCTACTAGAGTTGTGGCAAGGATGGATGGATCCGATCTCAGCCACTTCTAGGTGTAGGGAGGGCACACCCTGAACAGCTCGCCAGTCCATCACAGGCTCAACACACAATTTACAACTTCGGTCTAGCTCACTTGCATGCAATCGTGGCTGAATGTACAAGCAGATTTTAGTTCCAGGGTAATCGAATAGATTTTCAGAGGTATCCGGTTGAATTTGAGGTATAAGTGGTTTGTATTCATGACTTTGGAACAAATAAAATTATGGCACACAAAATTATATCATGCAAATCTGTACAAATCAGAAGGAAGGATTTTAAGTACAGCTCCAGGCTACTCTGTCACACACACACACACACACACACACACACACACACACACACACGTCCAAATAGCACAGACTGAAATAGCGGTCATCCCATAAACCAAAGCTGAGCAGCTCATACTGAAATACACAACTAATTCAACCCAACTTGCTGAACTTGACAATCAAATGAAGGTTAAATGAAAAATATGAAGACAAAAAAAACCACTAATGATCATTCAAGAAACCACTTGGGTTTGATTTATTTACATTTTAAGGGCAAATTCAATTCAATACATGACACTCAGCCAGTGCAGGGTCACGGTTCCTCAATGATAATCTATATTGAAGGTTTTTGATGAGACCTCCCACTGAAAATGAAAACAGTGTTGCACTATTTCACGGCTGTATAACTTATATATGAGTACACACACACACACACACACACACACACACACACACACACACACACACACACGTAGAGCAATTTTGTTCAGCCTAATGTGCATGTCTTTGAACAGTTAAAGGAAACCGGAGTACCAGGAGGAAATCCACACAAACACATTCAACAAAAAACATGCAAACTTCACAGAAATACTTGAGCTGAGACCTTGACTCAAATCCAGGATCTTGCTGTGAAGCAGACTTGCTAACCGCTATAGCAGCATGATGATTTTTTTTAAATCTTCCCTTCACAGCTGGATGATACTGGAGCTTGAACTCTGACAGTCTCACTAGTAATCCAGTGCCTTTACTACTGAGCTACAATGGATATTTTAACAGTCGGGAACATTTAATTAATGTGTATTTCACATAAAGATCTAAATTTAATGCAAGTGTAATAATATTTTTTTCCTCAAATTCACATGCTGCGAAACACCTTAATACTGTTTCAATTTGTTGTTTGTTAATAAGTTAATCATTTATTGATTTATATATTGGTAGGGGCAGTGGTGGTCTAGTGGTATAGGGCGCTGGATCGCTGATCCAAAGATTGGGGGTTCGAGTCCCACTCTCCACAAGGTTGCCACTGTCCCCCCCAGTGCAGCTAACTGGGTTATCAAAGGCGGGCCATGTCTCTCACTGTCTATGGTGAGAGGCATGTAAAAGAACCATTGCTGACTTTCGTAAAGAGGAGCTGCAAAGTCGTCAGCCTGTTTCTGTCCCTTGCTAAAAGGGTTGTGACAGGAAGGGCATCCGACGTAAAAACCTCTGCCAAATCAAATGTGTGAATCAGATGATTCGCTGTGGCAACTCCCGAGTAAAAGGGAAAAAGCCGAAAGGAAGACAGACATATTGGTAGGTGTGTATGTGTGTGTGTGTGTGTGTGTATATATATATATATATATATATATATATATATATATATATATATATATATATATATATATATATATATATATATATATATATATATATATATATATATATATATATATAAACAAAAATAAAAGGACAGGACAAAGACTTTCTATTGAAACTCCATTTATCACTACAGATCTGTTTCGAGGGGTGGTGAAACCATCCTCTCTCTTCAGGTGATTATAGGAGAAATTCTAGAAGATTATATAGAATAATAGAATAATAATAATAAATATATAATATAGAATAATAGAATATAGAATAATAGAATTATATAGAAGATTATTCTATAATCACCTGAAGAGAGAGGATGGTTTCACCACCCCTCGAAACAGATCTGTAGTGATAAATGGAGTTTCAATAGAAAGTCTTTGTCCTGTCCTTTTATTTTTGTTTATTTGCTCTACCAAAAAGTATTGAGCACTCTCCTACGGAAGGATCTACTCAGGAAATCATATATATATATATATATATATATATATATATATATATATATATATATATATATATATATGTATATATGTGTATGTATATATTATATATATATATATATATATATATGTATATATAGTTAGTAGGATGCTGAGGTTGGAAGAAGGCCTAGAGGAAGACCAAAGAGGAGATTCATGGATGTGGTGAAGGAGGACATGAAGGTAGTTGGTGTAAGAGAAGGAGATGCAGAGGACAGGGTGAGATGGAGGCAGATGATTCGCTGTGGCGACCCCTGAAGGGAACAGCCGAAAGGAAAATAATTGACATAGAACAGTCAGCACATTGGCATAAAAACATAAGGTGTGACCGAAAGGTAACCGGCATGAAAGGACATTCACAGCTGTTACTTCTCATTCTCAAATTTGTCTCACAACATTCGTAGCATTGCATTTTGGTCACTTGGTTTGTGAAATTATTTCAAAACCCCTTGAACATTTTTTTTTTTTTAATTTCCGTAAATGTTGCAAAATGAGGCTCCAATCCGGAATAGTGTCAAACTCTTCTCAAAAAGTCCGCACATGTTGGGAAAAGGTTGCGAAATTATTTTTGTTTGTTGCTTGAAAATTATTAGACTTTCATTTGTAAGATAATATGACAAGTTGGAGACTTTCACTCTCAGTTATCGTGCTAATAATGTAATAATTGAAATGGTTTGGGAACAAATTGTGAATAAAACGTGACTGGCTTACGACAGGAGGTTCACTTTTTTTAGGAAAACATCCCCACATAAATCACAAATTACTCACAGATCAGTTACACGTTGTGACTCAACTTTATTCTGACATTCATGTGATGTTCGGACTGAACCAGCAATAAGTCACGAAACTATCTTGACGTATTAGCATTCTAAAATGTTTACAGTGAGTCTGTATTGAAAGTCAGTATGTTTTTCTTCTCCAGAAATGTCCTCGCCCATTAAGAGAATGAGAAAACAGGCGATATAATGATTGATTGACAGTTTACAGCTGTTATAAGAAAATTACAATAAGAAGTAACTCGGATCGTACACACAATCTAAATGTATAATACAAATAATTTTAACTAGCTAAAACAGGATCAAGCTAATATTAAATCTATCTGTCTGTCTGTCTGTTTGTGGACATATGGAATAAGAGAAATAAAGCACTTTGAGATTTGGTTTCACTTACAAAAGTAAATAAATTAATAAATATTGACCACATCATGCTACTGCCATTGATTTCCTTCCAACAACATTCTCCACCGTCTCATTCTGAAAGTTCATATGTTCTCCTTTACTATTCATGACCCCATCTATCTGTGATGTGAATTCCATATTGTATTGAAACTCAACCAGCAATGTTCCTGAATACCAGTGAAGTGAAAAAAAAAAAGAAAGAAAGAAAAAAAAGTTGAGTTTAAAAGCTGATTCCAGATGTGCATTTTAGGGAGCCAGAGCTGAGAAATGAACGCCTTTGAATATCAGCACTACTCATCTACATCACAGCACAGGCATGAAGAATAAAACATCACCTGTGCTGTTCAAGGGATATTTCATTTCCTCTCTACAGATGCAGCTTCTGCTTCCTCAGTCAAAATGTTACAAACATAGACAGAGCATGAAGCACTTTGAAAAGATAATATGCCATGAATATTTCCAGATGCTTCAAAATTTCGTCTTTATCTCCAGACAGCAGAGACCCCCACAGTCTCATTACTCGTCAGCTGCTTTTCCCAAGCTACTATATAATAGGAATATTTTTATGAATGCAATCTGCATAATTAGCCTCCGAGCTTTGAATATTTCACCTCCCAGTGTCCCTTTCCATCATTAGCTCATTAAAATGTATATGGGTACAAAACAAAGTCTCATTCGAGTGAGTTTTTTTCTTCTGTTCTCACAAAACACTGGTTTTAATATATGCCGTGTGATCGTTTATATTTTATATAAAAATGTATTAATTACTTTGTTTTATTCCATAATAATAGTAGTAGTAGTATTAATAATAATAATAATAATAATAATAATAATAATAATAATAATAATCATTGATGTGGATTAAAGAGCAATAGTACTTTTCTCAAGAATTTATTATTATTTCATTAATTCCAATAATGTATGTATAGGTAATTAATTCACTTATAATTATAATGTTGTCTTTTAATGAATGGCAGCTGATATTGAGTCTGGAAGAGGAAGATGCTTTATCCTCCTTAATTAGGGGTTTTAGTGCACTGCTGATCACCAAGAGGCTTAAGGGCCCACTTAGTATATTAATGATCAATTATAACTGTGTGCACATATTTGTAACATATTGAGATTTTGGCCTCCTGAAAATAACGGTAAATTTGAAAATATCTTAATGAATGTCTGCATAATTAAAATGTTGTTAACATCTGACATTGATTTAATTATTTGTGTGCTGATGATTAAAGTGAATAAAAAAGACACATTTATTTGGAAGTATAAGATTGATGGGTGTTTATAATTTTTGCCAACTCAAATCACACAAACAACCAAAAACACAATAAAAACCCCATAATGAAATATGAACTTGAATAAATTAATTAATTAACAAACAGATAAATACGGTTTCCTTGAAGTGGTGAGTTCATTGGAACTCATGTAGTAAGAGAGTACTGTACAGTGACACCTGACTGTCTCATTGTGCAAACATATTTTTGATAATTACATGAGTTTTAATAAATGTAAAATTGTGAAGCAACCACATTCCTCACTTTTCTTAAGATAATATATATATATATATATATATATATATATATATATATATATATATATATATATATGATGGCAGTTGTGGCATTCTTGTAAGTTGCTGAATCAGTGATCCCAGGGTTGGGGGTTAAAGCCCCACTCTCAACGGGTTGTCCCCCCCCCCCCCCCCCACCCTCCCACCCCCAGTGCACATAACTTGGTTTTCAAAGGCCGGCCATGGCTCTCACTGTCTGTCGTGTGAGGTTCATGTAAAAGAACCAATGCTGACATTCCTTGAGTGGTTGCATAGCCATCAACTTGTTTCTGCCCTGCGATGACCTGGCAAGCTGTCCACAGTGTACCCTGCCAGTCGGCACCAACTTCCACGCAACCCTAATTAGTGTGTGTGTGTGTGTGTGTGTGTGTGTGTGTGTGTGTGTGTGTGTGTGTGTATATATATATATATATATATATATATATATATATATATATATAATATTTATATAGATTTTATTCCATTTCTATTTGTATTTGTTCTTCAATTTTATTTCACTTTCACTTTCGACCAACAGCCCTGTTCGTGTCTCTGGATGGTTTTGATGGGAGCTTTTGGGTTGTTTTTTTTTTTTTTTTTTTTTTTTTTTTGCATAATTGGCCTTGTTTTTGTGGCATTTTCCTTAAAACCCCATTCTTCTGTAATTTCCTTCATTTTTTTTTTTTTTTATTTGATGAATAGTTATTATTATTATTATTTTTTAATAACGCGATGCACTGAAGCCACATTCATTGAAGCGCAAAGTAGCGAGGGATCCCTGTAGTGTGTGTGTGTGTGTGTTTGTGTGTGTGTGTGTGTGTGTGTGTGTGTGTGTGTTCGCGAGCACACACGCATTGTGGTTGAATAATCAAAGTTGCATAAGTCGCACGCCTTAAGTTGAGTACACTAGAGTTATGATAAAAGAGCCGATACATTTGTGTCAGTATACTTTCCAACCCGATTTAAAAGTGGATATTTTGTGGCATATGTTTTGTATATATAGAATGAAAAGGAAAAGCCATGAATTGCCAGACGTCAGTCGCTTTTCCATCTTATCTCCAGTATGATCACCCCAATGAATCACATCTGGTCCTGTCAATCTATCAGAATTAATGAGACAAATACATTTCTGGGGGAAAAAACAACATTAACATCATAGAAGAAACTTTTTTAACCTTATGAGAATAACCACACTTGTTCTTGGCAGTGGGTGGCACGGTGGCGTGCTGGTAAGCATGTCCACCTCACAGCAAGTCCTGGGTTCAATTTCTGGTCTCAGGGGGTTCTTTGTGGTGTCTGAATGTTCTCGCTGTGCCCATCGAGTTTACTTTGTGTGCTTCAGTTTCCTCCCACCATCAAAAGACATGCACTTTAGTCTAAGTGTCTGTTCTAAAATTGCACCGAGGCATTAGTGTGAGTGTGTGTTGGGCCTGCAATGGTCTAGTGAGCTGTTGAGTGTAAACCACACCTTCGCCCAGAGTGTCGACTGAGAGAGGCACCAGCCTCCCAGCAGCCTAGGTAAGATTAAGGGGGTTCAATAAATGAGATGGTACGCGAGTGATTCCTTTACAGTCACTGCAAACAGACAAAACCTGATATCAATCAGATATTATGATCATCTAGGCTAATAAATACTGGCTGTATTTTTTATTTATTTTTTTAAAGAACATGGTTCACTTTCATACTTCCCAGTAATGAACTCAGATCTTGGTTGATTTTGCTAGAAAATAGTGTTGCATTTTATTTTAAAGTGAGCAATCTGGCACATTAGGCAGATGTGCACAAGGTGAATATTCTTGTTAAACACCATACGGAGAACATTTAATAATAATGGCTGACGAAACAAATCCTACCTTCCTCTCCACATGTTGTTGATTTCTGTGATTAAATCCGGACGGAGTGGTAAGCATCAAGTATTTTCGTGTTCTGTTTACTTCAAAGCAATCATCAGCATAAAAGTAAGAACACAAACAGGTTAAGGGTGATGCATGCTTTCGATAGCTAGATGTTTCATTATCTTGCAGAAACATGACAGGAACATTTAAAGACAAGGAATGCAAAGTAAAGCCAGGCTGCATATAAAAGCTAAACAGAAGGAGTTAGACACGACGGATCTCTTTCGAACAGCTGATACAGCGGTAATGGAGGTAAACACAGAGATTTTAACACACCTTAGTATTAGGATCCGAGAGGAGGAGGGGATGCGTGACCGAAGAGATTGATAGATGAATGCTGAAGACAACTCTTTTCTTCCGGTGGGCATGAGTGTGTTGTAATTGATGTCAGAAAGGGAACACAGCTCAGACCTCAATTCATGTATTTAGTAATAAGACCACAACTTAATTTACAGTGGTACCTCACCTTACGATAGTCCCAACAAACGAAAAATCCACATTACGAAAAACATTTTCCTGAAATTTTTGTCTCTGGATACAAAACAATTTCATGTTACGAAAGCACCATCTCAAAAATTCAAACAATGCAGGAGTTGCTCTCCCATTGACTATCTCCCAACATCCCGCCTCGCTGGCCTCCCATTGGCTATCTCCAAACATCCCACCCCACTGGCCTCCCACTGGCTCAGAGGGATGACGTACCTCCCTCTCGTTCGCTATCTCCCAACATCCCGCCCTGTTGACCTCCCATTGGCTAGGAGGGATGACGCAGCTCCCTCCCATTGGCTATTATGGAGCTGTATCTCCATGATACCCATGATGCGTTTCAGGTAAAGGACAGAGTTACTGCTGTTTCATGAGTTTTTTTGAGTGTGCTCATTGCGACTTTATTTTTTGGCTCAGGCTTATAACCTTGCAGAAACATTTGTAAGATTGTAACTCTGCGAAGAGGACATGGTTATCACAAAGTAAGTACCTTAGATGGTATGCTTTTATACGTTTTAAAGGGTTTATGGGGGAGTATTGGGGGCCATGGAGCAAATCACGTATTTTACATGTACAATGTGGTTCTACTTACGAGAAATCTTGGTTACGAAACTAACTCTGGAACGGATTCATTTCGTAAGATGAGGTACCACTGTATTGATATACTGTTCTGTAACCGCAGGTTCACGGTGAAGCTGGCGCCCATCTCAGCTGACTGAGTGAGGGCAGAGTACACCCTGGACAGCTCACCGGGCTATTGTACGGCAGAAACACACTTATTTTTTTACAATATAATTGAGTTTCATTCATTCATTTTCTGAAACTGCTTAATCTGATTTAGGGTCATGGGAGGGCTGGGTTCATCTCAGCTGACTTGGGTCGAGGGCAGAGTACACCCTGAACAGCTCGCCAGTCCATAGCAGGGCGGAAACACACTGACGGCTATGCAGCTACTCTTGACAAAAGTCAGCAATGGTTCTTTTACATGAACCTCACAGCATAGATAGTGAGAGACATGGGTGGCCTTTGATAACCCGGTTAGCTGGGGGGGCTGCAGTGACAGCCTTTTGGGAGTGGGGCTTGAACCCCCAACCTTGGGTTCAGTGATACAGCGCCCCTTATCACCAGACTCCTACTGCCATATTGATATACCTGCTCATACAATTGTGAAGTCAGCCAATTATGGAACATTATTCAGTCAAAATGTAAACAAACAAACAAAAATAAATACTATTTCAGTGACTTTGACTGTTGGTAGCAAATGGGCTGGTTTCATCTGAAGGGTGGTACATTCCTCTCGAGTTCATTTCAAAGAATTTGGAAAAGGATCTACTCTGTTACTGTAAATGTGTTGGTGATGAAATCAATCAGAGAAAATGACCACACCTCTTCCATTTCACCAAGCATTTGAGAATAACTGAGCAGTACCTCCATGGCTGATGACTATGGTCAGCTGGGAGGTATGTCTGAACGTGCAAAACATTTAAGTTGAATCTTGAGGTGGATGAGCTTTCTCAGCAGCTCCCACTGCTGTCAGACAAGAAAAGGAATGTAAGGTGATATGAAGAACAGTCTGGACGGCTGCATTTCCCAGCATTGGTGAATGTGTGGATCATTCATTCTTTTTGAATGACTTGATCTTAATTAGGGTTGCGGGTAGGCTGGTGCCCATCCCGGTCGACTCTGGGAGAGAGCAGGGTACATCCTGGACAGTTTGTCAGGCCATTGCAGGATGAACACTCACACAACCATTCATACTCACACTCACACCCACACCTACAGACCTACAGGCGATTTGGAACAGTCAATTCAAGTACTGTGCTTGTTTTTAGACTGTGGGAGGAACCCATGCAAGCACAGGGAGAACATGCACACTCCACAAAAAAAAAAAAAAAAAGTAATTTCTGGACTATCAGCTGCTACTTTTTTCAGACGGTTTGAACCCTGCAGCATATACAACTATATACCTAATCTATAGATTTTTACGGGCTAACGGCATCCAGTGGGTGCTCTAGCAGTAAGTGCAAGAGCAAGAAAGACACCTGCAGCTTATAAAGACGTGCAGCCTATATATGTGCAATTTTATTTTATTTATTTATTTATTTTGTATTATTTAGTTGGTGCGACTTATATTCAGGTGCACTCAATAGTCTGGGGATTACGGTAATAATAGTGGTTGAAGTAACTCCACAGCCAATCCTTGTGCTCACGATGAAGTGACAACGTTGTTTTTTTTTTTTGTTTGTTTTTTTTTTTTTTTTTTTTTTTTGCCTCACTGGAAATTGAGAGAGTGTCCATTTGTGCTCGTAATGATACAGACTTTCTTCACATTCAACTGATATTCTGTAGCGTATTGTTTCTTTTTCTGCAACAATATTCTCAGCCATTTGCACAGCCACTTAATCCTAGTAGGACTGGAGAGAGGCTTGAGCCTCTCTCAGCCAATACTGCACAAGGGTGGAGTCCGTCTGGGAAAACTGTGCAAATGACATGCTTTTATGATCTGCATATCCCAACAGAGGTATAACTTCGTAGAGTATTTAATATTTACGATCAGAGGTATGAGACAGATAGAGGTAAAGTCCAGGAATATATACGGTGAGTAGAGTCCGGGCTCAGGAAAGGGCACCTATAAGAAATAAAGAACTTCGTGCCCAGAGGGAATATTGTGTGTTCACTGTGAATGCAGAGTCTCTGAGGTGAGCTTTTTCAATTTCAGAGAAAAGGGAAACATATTTAGACCACAAATAAATAAATAAATAACCAAAAATAAAATAAAATAAGACACAAAATTCTGCTGTAACAGAAAACAAAATGAGTTGAGACATTTTATATTTCTGAAATCATGGGCAGTAATAAAATGCTCATTACATAAAGCTCTTAGAAAAAAAGATGAAAGAAAAATAAGCAATTATCATAAGTGTAATCAGCTCCTTTTTTCAGCATTAATTATGGTGATGATGGGTGGGAGTGTAACATGCTTACAAAGTAATGGCACGATCGAGAACACACACACACACACACACACACACACACACACACACAGAGTTACTTGAGACAACAGTGACTTTGAGAAAAATCCATTACTATATTTCAATTAGTTTTAGCAGTTATGCTTGCGAGTGATGAATGTGTGTGTGTGTGTGTGTGTGTGTGTGTGTGTGTGTGTGTGTGTGTGTGTGTTTGGGGGTATTTGTTCGAGCGGCATTAATGATTGTTGTTGAATTTGATTATCCAATCAAGTAAATAAAATTCCGCCCAGACAGTCCTGAAGTTGGAAGGCCATTGAGGTGAGAATACCCCCTCCAATAAATAAATAAATCTTCGCCACAAAAAAGAAAGAAAGAAAGAAAAAAAAAGTCAGAAAAGGCTGGCTGGATGAAAACAAAGATCACCGTAATGCCTCTCCTCTCTCGTTGCAGACCTATTTGCGGTGAGGCATCACATCTATATGCTCTGACACACACATCAGGTTTGGCTGTACTCATAGGGAAGAGGGGAAAAAAATAAATAAACAACAAAAACAAACAAAAAAGCTCTGCCATACTTTGCTCACATTTTTATTGGATGCCCGCCTGAGGGAAATTCAAGAGGAAATACACACTGCAGTGGATAAAGATAAGAAACCTGGAATTTGGCAACAAATGTTTGTTGTTGATTATTTATGCTTTGGGGAACATTTGGACGTGTTTAAGTGAGCTGGTTTATCCGTATCAGGATCTCAGTAACATCAGAATAGCTATGCATTTAAAAATCCTGGAAATGAGTCTCTTCATGAATTAGCATCCAAAACATATGGCATTTTTTCCCTGATATTAGAGTGTAGCATGTAAAATGTATCAGGAATGCACTGAAAGAAGTTCATTCATTCTCTGTAACCATTTAATCCTAATTAGGGTCACGGGGAGGCTGGCACCCATCCCAGCCGACTCCGGGCGAGGACAGAATACACCCTGGACTGCTCACCAGGCCACTGCAGGGCGGAAACACGCTGACGGCTATGCAGCTGTTCTTGTCAAAATCACCAATGGTTCTTTTACATGAACCTCTCACCATAGACAGTGAGAGACATGGCCGTCCTTTGATAACCCAGTCCGCGTACTGGAAGGACAGTAACAACCTGTGGCGAGTGGGGCTTGAACCCCCCCAATCTTAGGATCAGTGATCCAGCACCTTTACCACCAGGCTACTATCGTCCCTGAAAGAAGTTGAATAATTGAAAGTGTTAAGTCAGTTACTAGGGCAGGTGCTGGATCGCTGATCCAAAGATTGGGGGTTTGAGTCCCACTTTCCATAAGGTTGTCACTGCCCTCCCAGTGCAGCTAACTGGGTTATCAAGGCTGGCCATGTCTCTCACTGTCTATGGTGAGAGGTTCATGTAAAAGAACCATTGCTGACTTTCAACAAGAGTCGCTGCAAAGCCATCAGTGTGGGATGGCCTGGCGAGCCATCTAGGGTGTACTCTGCCCTTGCCCAGAGTTGACTTGGACGGGTGCCAGCCTCCCTGTGACCCTAATTAGGATTAAGCGGTTACAGAAAATGAAATGAACTGAGAATAATAATAATAATAATACATTCTCAAGCTCATTTTCTGTAACCGCTTCATCCTAATTAGGGGTCGCAGGGAGGCTGGTGCCCATCCCAGCCAACTCAGGGCGAGGGCAGAGTACACCCTGGACAGCTCGCCAGGCCATCGCAGGGTGGAAACACGCTGACTGCTTTGGAGCCTACTCTTGTCGAAAGTCAGCAATGGTTCTTTTACATGCCTCACACCATAGACAGTGAGAGACATGGCCGGCCTTTGATAACCCAGTTAGCTGCACTGGGCAGTGGTGGTCTAGTGGTACAAGGCACCGGATCGCTGATCCAAAGGTTGGGGGTTCGAGTCCCACTCTCCACGTGGTTGCCACTGTCCTCCCCAGTGCAGCTAACTGGGTTATCAAAGGCCGGCCATGTCTCTCACTGTCTATGGTGTGAAGCATGTAAAAGAACCATTGCTGACTTTCGACATGAGTAGGCTGCAAAGCCGTCAGCGTGTTTCTGCCCTGCGATGGCCTGGCAAGCTGTCCAGTGTGTACTCTGCCCTCGCCCTGAGTTGGCTGGGATGGGCACCAGCCTCCCTGCGACCCTAATTAGGATGAAGCGGTTACAGAAAATGATAATGAACTGATGATGAACATTCTCAAGCTCTATATTCGGATATTCCTGTTGATTTCTTGGCAGCTCAGTAAAGAGTTAGAGTTCACTAATGCAATAGGATGGCAGGTATTTCACTTAAATATTTCAGCTTTAATACATCCACTTCCCTACTTTAATTTGTCACACAAACAAACACAATAACAAATGTTCACTCCTCCAAGCACAACTTGTTGCGACAATGACTCACAGAGAGTGTTAGCACGAGTATCCACCAAGAATTAATCAGCTGCTTTAGTGGTATCTACATGAATAATAGATGGAGTTTAGCTAGAAATAACCACGCCTGAAAGTAACTGGGTCTGATTTGTATGGAGAGATTTTGAAGCTGATGTATTTCATTAGCACTTAATTTTACATTATATAATGATGTTGGTTATAATAATAATAATAATAATAATAATAATAATAATAATAATACCTCAAGATAAATGTTGATATTTTAATAGACCCCCCACCCCCCACCCATGTCAGAGGGTCAATTTAAATTCATCTATATCATATCAGGTCGCAACAATTTGTGCATACAGTTGCCAGACATCTAACATTCTTTAGCCCATTGCACTCATGGTATCTTATTGAAGGTTCCTCGTGTTTATGGCTGGCCTATACATCTCCATGTGGTGCACAAAGTTAAATTACAGTCATCTGAGAAATTGATCTGTGATGATATAAAATATATACCATACATTAAAAATAACGAGGTAGTGGTGGTCTGGTTTTAAGGTGATGGATTACTGTTTAGGGTTTAATCCCCACTATAACCCCAAGTTCTCCCTCCTGCCCCCCCCCCCCCCCCCCCACCCACCCACATCCAGTGCAGCTAAATTGGTTATCAAAGGCTGGCTATGTCTCTCACTGTCTGTGGTGAGAGGCATGTAAAAGAACCATTGCTGACCTTCATCAAGATTGTTTCTGCCTGGTGATGGCTTGGCAAGCTGTCCATAGTCTACGATTAAATGGTTCTGAAAATGAATTAATGGATATTTCATGTTATTTCACATTTTTAAATAACAGGCCCTTATATTCTAAAAAAAAAAAAAAAAAACATAACGCCAGACAAACACACACACACACACATATATATATATATATATATATATATATATATATATATATATATATATATATATATAATGTGTGTGTGTGTGTGTATCTATCTATCTATATATATATATATATATATATATATAGAGAGAGAGAGAGAGAGAGCGAGAGAGAGAGAGGATTTTCTGAGTAGATCCTTCCGTAGGAGAGTGCTCAATACTTTTTGGTAGAGCAAATAACAAAAATAAAAGGACAGGACAAAGACTTTCTCTTGAAACTCCATTTATCACTACAGATCTG
This sequence comes from Plotosus lineatus, assembly GCA_024760905.1. Lineage (NCBI taxonomy): Eukaryota > Metazoa > Chordata > Actinopteri > Siluriformes > Plotosidae > Plotosus > Plotosus lineatus. Next base: position 19,764,323 of record CM045750.1, read on the forward strand.
TTTCGAGGGGTGGTGTAACCATCCTCTCTCTTCAGGTGATTATAGAAGAAGAAGAATTTTGTTTATATATATATATATATATATATATATATATATATATATATATATATATGTGTGTGTGTGTGTGTGTTTTGGCTACCACTGCCTGTGTGTAAATTAAAGTGAGATTCATCAACATGATTAAGCTTCCCTTTCTTGAAGACTCTCCTTTCTCTAAATACTGACTGGCAGCAGAGAATGAATAATGGAGAAACATTTCATTAGAGAAACATCCAATGATCGTAAAAACAGGATATGTTTGTCTTGATTAAACAGTTTTAAATAATTTTGAAGATTTCTTGGCATGTCTGCTTTAAATAAACTATAGAAAGCATGACATAGAATAAAGCCATTCATATCATGTGAACAGTGGCTATTGTCAGAGATGCTGTATATAAAACTATACCTTCAAAATTCACTACTGAGGACATAAAGATGAGACACACACAAACAAACACACCTGCAATCACTATCGTGGGCTTTGCGAGCTTGACCTAGTGTAGAATGACACGTGGTGGCGATCAGAGACACTTGAGCTTCTTCACTGTCTCAGTTTCATCTGTTTACTCATTTACATCCAATCGAAGAAATTGGATTGGGAGATGAATTGTTTTATTCCATTAGTTTAATTATTTTTTCCCCCTGTGTTACCATGGGGGGGGGGGATTATCAAACGAATGGATGAATGAGTGAAAGGAAAATTATGGCTGTTATACATAAAATCACACACAATACAGTCAAGAAATTTCAGGAAGATGTCAAACTTAGGGTGGTGGTGGCCTGGTGGTAAGGGAATGAATCATTGATCCTAAGGTTGGGGGTTCAAGCCTCACTCTCCACGGGTTGTCACTGTCCCCCCCCTGTGCAGCAAACCGGGTTATCAAAGGCTGACCGTGTCTCTCACTGTCTATGGTGTGAGGTTCATGTAAAAAAAAAATATTGCCTACTTTCAACAAGAGTAGCTGCATAGCCGTCAGCATGTTTCTGCCCTGCGATGGCCGGATGAGCTGGCCAGGATGTACTCTGCCCTCACCCGGAGACGGCGACCATAATTAGTTTCCCTGTGACCGTAATTAGGATTAAGTGGTTACATAAAATGTATGAATGAATGAATGTCAAACTTAAATAATGTGGGTTTATTTTTTGTTTTATTTTGATCTATCTGGAATTACATGTCTTGCACATTAAAAAAAAAAAAAAAAAACTATAATGTGGTGAGAAGAGAAAGAGATAATAAGAACATGTTTAGCCGATTTTTTGTTAAACAAATTATTCTTTGATAACATTTTTGAAATTACCTCGATAGCAGATTATATTACTTTGAAAATGTATCATTACAGGGATCCCCTCAATTTCCCTAATTGGGACCGAGATCCCTCCAAGACTGCCGATTTCCGCGAAGTAGGATCAGCCCCCCCGACTGATGTATACGTACATGTATATGTGTATATAATATCAGTAAATACATATTCAATGCTATAAATGCTTATAATAAGAATTATACATTAAAAAATAATGCTTCAGATGGAAATAAAATATAAATAAACACACATACAGATGCACACTTCACATAAAAATGTAAATAGTTTTGGTGTGGGGGTTTGGGGTTGTTTTTTGGTTTGTGTTTGTTTGTTTGTGTTTGCATGCCTCATTTTATGGACTTCGCTTTAACGGATTCCGGATGCAACAGACAAAATCTGTAACTTCCAACTCGTCCGGACGCAGGCCGTCGTTTGCGAAAGTGACCACCAGATGACCAGACTTCTTGAAGAAATTCTTCTTTTCCTTTTGGCTGTTCCCTTCAGGGGTCGCCACAGCAAATGATCTGCCTCCATCTCTCCCTATCCTCTGCATCTTCTACTCTTACTCCAATGACCTTCATGTCCGCCTTCACCACATCCATAAATCTTCTCTTTGGTCTTCCTCTGGGCCTTCTGCCTGGTAGTTTCAACCTCAGCATCCTACTACCAATATACTCACTATCCCTCCTCTGTACATGTCCAAACCATCTCAATCTAGCCTCTCTGACTTTGTCTCCAAAACATCTAACATGTGCTGTCCCTCTGATGTACTCGTTTCTCATCCTATCCATCCTCGTTACTCCCAAAGAGAACCTCAACATTTTCATCTCTGCTACCTCCAGCTCTGCCTCCTGTCTTTTCCCCAGGGCCACTGTTTCTAAACCATACAGCATCGCTGGCCTCATCACCGTCTTGTACACTTTTCCCTTCATTCTTGCCGATACTCTCCGATCAGACATCACACCGGACACTTTTCTCCATCCATTCCAACATGCCTGCACGCGCTTCTTCACCTCTTTTCCACACTCTCCATTGCTCTGGATTGTTGAGCCGAAGTACTTATGAGCCTAAGTACTTGCTTGAAGAAATCTCGCGCATTTAAATTTAGTCATCTATTTTCAATGCCACATCACTGTATCCTAAAGCTGAGAGCCAATCCTTTCTGTATGTGGGCGGGTCCGATACCTTGAAACTCTAATTTTATTGGACTCACACGCTACAGTTTCTGTGACAGGAAGCCAATCCGAAGTGTTGGCAATCAGTGGGTCTGTGGGTTCAAGTTTTTCCATGTCTGTCCATTTGGCTTCATGGAAATGAGCTGATCAAAAACGAGGGAAATTTATCTCTTTACTAAAAAACAACACGTGCAGTCTGTGGCTGTTGTTATAATCCAATAAAATTAGAGTTTGAATGTATCGAACCCGCCCGCATACTGGAGTACAGAAAGGATTGGATCTCCGCTGCGTGCCACAGTGACATGGCATTGAAAATGGATGAATAAATTTAAGTGCGTGGAATTTAGTCACCTGTTTTTATTTTACTTGATGCCTTTGTTTGTATTTTTATTTAAATGACAGTGGAATTATGTATTCGTTATTCTGTTAAGAAAGGCCACCAGATTTATCTGAGAGCCAGATACAGTCATCAAAACAGCCACATCTGGCTCGCAAGCCATAGGTTCCCGACCCCTGATCTTATGGTGTACATTTACAGAGTACAGGTATAGTATTTACATTTGCAGAATACATAGTGTGCTTAAGTAAACGTTTTCCGTAATGTAATCGTTGAAATATATGGAATCGGAAACTTCGGACAATTGTGTACTGTGGACCATTGTTCCCCCCCATTAGTCCGTTAATTAAATTGAGCCATGAGTGTATGTGTATATATATATATATATATATATATATATATATATATATATATATATATATATATATATATATATATATATATATATATATAATGATGCTTTGTTAAAATGAAGTGCAATCAATGATGCTATTTGCTTTTTTTATGGTGTACTGAGTGTTTATGTGCAACAGCTGCAATTTTATCTTTCTGTTAATGATTTCTGAGCAAAATCATTTCCCCAATACATTTATCCAAATTATCTTTTGGCAAAATGAGGTGCTTTCTATGAAATGTGTTATAATGTCTAGAACAGTGGCAGTGGTGGCCTGGCGGTAAGGTGCTGGATCGATGATCCTCCCAAGGTAGAGTTTCAAACTTCACTTTCAATAAATTGACACTGTCCCCTCATCACACGCACCCAGTTAACTGTGTTATAAAAGGCCAGCCATGTCTCTCACTGTCTCTGGTGTGAGGTTCATGTAAAAGAACCATTGCTGACTTTCGACAAGAGTAGCTGCATAGCCGTCAGTGTGTTTATGCCTTGTGAGGGCTTGAGCTTGATGAGCTACACACTATGCTCTTGCTTAGAGTTGGCTGAGATGGGCACCAGCGTCCCGGAGACCCTAAATAGGATTAATTGGTTTGGAAAATGAATGAATGTGTCTGGAAGCAACTGCATAATGTTTTATTTGCTTTGTAATATTCTAGTAATTAGAATCACATGATTATTAAGCGTAGCTTTGAAATCAGTTTTTTAATGGAATTGCTGATTATAATGTGGACATTTTTCGTCGACCGAGTAATTAACCACATATTGCTAGGTTTAAAAATTCCTATCACTCTTTCTTGCATTTCTTCTCTGACAGTTTTTCAGAAATTGACCCAAACCCATTTAATTTTATTTATTTATTTTTTTATTTATTTTTTTTTTTTTTTGGGGTGGGGGGTTGCTTTTAAAGTAGATAGTGTTTCGGATTCAAAGTCATCCTGCTCGGTCACACTTTATTACAGAGCTGCCAAACTATCTGCACCACCTCAGGCCAACTCACCCAGCACATCCATGAAATCTACTGTGGCATGCACTCCTTTTTTCTTGCTTTCTGACCTTCTTTTTTTCCCCCCATTGACAGCCATTCATTTTTGACTTTGTTCAAGCAAATGGGCTTTTGGAATCATCATGCTTAAGTGAAGTCATGCTTCATCAGAGGGCCACCATCCTTCCTTTCATAGCTTGGACCAAGTCACCAAATACACGTTCAATTCAGTGTGAGGAAAGCCAGAATTATTCATCATGAGCCACGGCTGCGCTGCCACACAAGCTGCACAATCACATTTGCATTTCCTCGGGATTTTCATTGGGTTCTGACTGCAATTCATATCAATGTGCATCACAGTGCATCTCCGTGTGCCACTGAGACACAAACAACGGTGATCAAGAAGGTGATTTATCCGATTTCTCCCATGCTGAGGCATGCACTCGTGTAGCGTGTCTTTGTTCTGCTCCTGTCATGTTTCTGTCACATCCTGAATGGAGAATGCAAAGCTTTTTCAAATTGTCACTGATGCCACTGCCAAGGAAGTAAACCTGTCAATTGAAGCTCTGATGTTTAGCAATTCAGAGCACATGCACAAATGCCAGCTGAACAGCAGGGCTCTCTCTCTCTCTCTCTCTCTCTCTCTCTCTCTCTCTTTCTCTCTCTGTCTCTCTGTCTCTGTCTGTCTGTCTGTCATTCTCTATTCTCTCTCTCTCTCTCTCTCTCTCTCTCTCTCTCTCTCTCTCTGTGTGTGTGTGTGTGTGTGTGTCTGTCTGTCTTTATGCTTCTACTTTCTGTCTCTCTTTCTCTGTCTGTTTTTCTCTGTGTGTCTCTATTTCGCTCTCTCTCTCTCTCTCTCTCTCTCTCTCTCTCTCTCTCTCTCTCTCTCTCTGTTTGTCTGTCTGTCATTCTTTCTGCTTCCCCACCTCCACCCCCATCTCTCTCTCTCTCTCTCTCTCTCTCTCTCTCTCTCTCTGTGTGTGTGTTTGTGTATATGTCTCTGTCTGTGTTTATGCTTCTCTCTTTCTGTCTCTCTTTCTGTCTGTTTCTCTCTCTCTCTCTCTCTCTCTCTCTCTCTCTCTCTCTTTCTCTGTTTGTCTGTCTGTCTCTTTCTCTGTTTGTCTGTCTGTCATTCTTTCTTTCTTCTTCCCCCACCTCCACCCCCACCCCCACCCCCACCCCTCTGTCTTTTTAAGCAAACAAATAAGTCTCAGTGTCAACGAAATAAACAATGTAAATATATACATAAGTAAATAAATGGACAGCGCTTGCACTCTTGTTGCAGCTGCAAACAAATAAGCACTCCCTCCTTCCCACAGACCACCGGCGTATTATCTATCAGCACCGCTTCAGCTTTCCTCAACCTATTTCTCTCTCCCAATAAAGACATCGCAGTCCACAATTACACAAAGCTGAGTCGGAACTAAAGGGAAGGGATGGGGTTGCAAACAGGACATCACCATTCACATGAGCACATGAATCAACTGACATTCGATATGGTGAGTAGTGTGGAGTGTCTGAGGTCTGTGCTGTGCTGTCTTCTCTGGGAAGGCTGTGTGCATGTGAATCTGAACATGTGTGTGTGTGTGTGTGTGTGTGTGTGTGTGTGTGTGTGTGTGTGTTGGGGGTGCAGGGTTAACCGCATGCATTATAATCCAGAGCACAAACTATTGAGTGAACCGGCATGCCTGGAAAGAAAATAAATCTCAACTTCATAAACAAGAAAGAAAAAGAAAGAAAACAGCACGATAACCAGATAAACAACCAAAAAAAAACAATTTCATTTCATTTAACTCTCTGATCTGCTTTATCCTTTTTATTCTCGCCAACTCTGAGCAAAGGCAAGACACACCCTGAAGGGAACAAACGCACACAAGCATCCTCACGAACAGTCAGACCCTGGGTCAGTTTGGAACAGTCAGTGGTCCTAATTTGCATATCTTATACTATCGCAGAAAACGGGGCAGTGGTGGTCGAGTGGTATAGGGCGCTGGATCACTGATCCAAAGGTTGGGGGTTCGAGTCCCACTCTCCACAAGGTTGTCATTGTCCCCCCCAGTGCAGCTAACTGGGTTATCAAAGGCGGGCCATGTCTCTCACTGTCTATGGTGAGAGGTTCATGTAAAAGAACCATTGCTGACTTTCGTAAAGAGTAGCTGCAAAGCCGTCAGCGTGTTTCTGTCCCTTGCTAAAAAGGGTTGTGACAGGAAGGGCATCCGACGTAAAAACCTCTGCCAAATCAAACGTGCGAATCAGATGATTCTCTGTGGCGACTCCCGAGTAAACGGGAAAAAGCTGAAAGAAAAACAGACAGACATACTATCGCAGAAAACCTGCGCACCAAGAGAAATCTCTCACGTTTACATTTATAAAATGGGGTGAGGGGTGGGGGGCTTGAACTCAGACAATCTGACAACCATTCTGCAAAATTACAACTGGAAAGGTGAAAGAAAAAAAAAAAAAATCAAGCTGCGATTAACCTCACAGATTCAAAGAATCACCGGTTTGCACCAACTCAAAGCGTTTTCATTCCAAATGCAGGTTATGAAGGTGACTGTACCATCAAATCACATCCGACCTCACCCTGTGTGCACATGTTTTTGAGCTAGTGCAGATGTGCCTGGTGCAGGGCAATAATGGCTGAGATATACTCTCATTACTGGAAGAACATACATTGAAAAAAAAAATCTTCTTCTTTTTCTTTTGGCTTCTTCCCTTTTTCAAGGGTCGCCACAGAGAATCATTTGATTCGCATGTCTGAATTTGCATAGGTTTTTAGTTCGGATGCCCTTCCTGACACAACCCTTTAACGAGGGGCAGAAACACGGTGACGGCTTTGCAGCCCACACTTTACAAAAGTCAGCAATGGTTCTCTTACATCGACCTCTCACCATAGACAGTGATAGACATGGCCGGCCTTTGATAACCCAGTTAGCTGCACTGGGGGGGGGGGGGGGGGGGGCAGGGACAACCATGTGGACAGTGGGACTCGAACCCCCAAACTTAGGAACAGCGAGTGAGTGCCCTATACCACTCGGCCACCACTGCTCTTATTTTTATTTGTCACTTTGATATCGCTTTTTGTTTAATCAACAGATATAAAATATTTAACTGTTAAAGTTAATAAATTGCTCGAATTTAAAGTCATTAATGTAACAGATGTTTATTATGTTTACTCTCATTTGCTTGTCAATCAGCCAGATCCTGCCAGGCCTCAGAACACACTGGGTACTCCCTGAATAGCTTGCAAGACCATTTCAGGGCCAACACACTGCAACCGTTCACACTCACATTTAGAACTACTACCAGTTTGGAATGGCTATGTGCAGCTCTCAAGAGAAAACTGGAATACCCTGAGGAAACTCACACAAGCGCAAGAAGCATATACAAACGCCACACAAATATACCCGAGCCCAGGACTCGAACCTCGTGCATATTGATATGCAGCAGTAAAAACTACTAACTACCTCACCGTGCTGCCCATGTTTTATATATATATATATATATATATATTATACACACACACGTCCCCCTCTGCTAGAGCCCAGTATTAAGTGTACCTCAGGATAATGTTTAATCGTATTACTGATATTTATGATCTATCTTTCTATAGATTCCATTCCATTTCTATTTCTACTTGTTCAATTTCATTTCACTTTCACTTCCGCTCTTCGACAGCTTTGTTGGTATCTCCGGTTGTTTGCAAAATGGATGTTGGTAAGTTGGAGAGCATCTGTATTTATATTTTATTTACATCTTATGTTAATTTTTTTAAAGTATAATTGTTATTATAAGCATTTATAGTGGAGGCCGGTGGTGTAGTGGTTAGGGTGCTGCACTCATGATTGGGAGGTTGTGAGTTCGAATCCCACTGAGACCCTCACTGTGCTAAGACCCCTGGGACACGTTCTCACCTGCAAGTGCGCCTCTGTTCACCCAGCAGTATAAATGGGGACCAGTAAAATATACTGGGGAGGTAACCTGTGATGGACTAGCGTCCCATGCAGGAGGAGTTGGACTCCTGGTCACTTCACGCTACAGAAACTGGCGATAAGCACCGGCCTGATGAGCAACTGGGCTCGGGTATAAAAACCTAACATAAGCATTTGTATCATTGAATATGTATGTATTTATATATGTATACATATATGGGGCAGTGGTGGTCTAGTGGTATAGGGCGCTGGATCGCTGATCCACAAGGTTGTCACCCCCCCCCCCCCCAGTGCAGCTAACTGGGTTATCAAAGGCGGGCCATGTCTCTCACTGTCTATGGTGAGAGGCATGTAAAAGAACCATTGCTGACTTTCGTAAAGAGGAGCTGCAAAGCCGTCAGCGTGTTTCTGTTCTTGCTGAAAAGAGTTGTGACAGGAAGGGCATCCGACGTAAAAACCTCTTCCAAATCAAACGTGCGAATCAGATGATTCACTGTGGCGACTCCCAAGTAAAAGGAAAAAAGCCAAAAGGAAGACAGGCATATGCATATAGCATATATACATATATATATATATATATATATATATATATATACATATATATATATATATATATATATATATCATCATCTTCCGCTTAGTCCGGGGTCGGATCGCGGGCGCAGCAACCTAAGCAAAGAGGTCCAGACGTCCCTCTCCCGAGCCACTTCCTCCAACTCTCCCGGGGGGACACCGAGACGGTCCCAGACAAGGCGAGAGTCCCTCCAGCGTGTTCTAGGTCGACCCCAGGGTCTCTTCCCGGTTGGACATGCCCGAAACACCGCACCAGGGAGGCGTCCGGGTATATATATATATATATATATATATATATATATATATATATATATATATATGTGTGTGTGAGGTAAAGTCCATGGGATTTTTACACCCAAGCCATAGTGGCTCATCAAGGTTGGTGCTTATCCTCGGTTTCTGTAGTATGAAGCAACTAGGAGTTCAACTCCTCCTGGATGGGACACTGGTCCATCGCAGGTTACTTTCCCAGTATATTTTTACTGGTGCCATTTATACTGCTGGGTGAACAGAGGCACACTTGTGGTTAAGACCTTGCCCAGGGTTCTTAGCACAGTGAGGGTCTCAATGGGATTTGAACTCACGACCTCCTGATCACAAGTGCAGCACCCTAACCTCTACACCACTGGCCACTATAATTAAAATTACAGAAATAGTAGCCTTACCTTTTATTTCAAACTTTTCCCCCCTTTTTTGCGATACTTTATTAAACTCACAATTTAAACCTCCAAAATCAGCACACACACACACACACACACACACACACACACACACACACACACACACACACACACAGAGACTTTGAGCCGTGGGCTGCCACACATTAAGGGCAGCCAGCGAGAAAGAGGGGTGGGGTGGGTGTGGTAAGTGCTTTGCTTAAAGTGGAGGAAGGAAAGGTGCAGCTCACTCTACCACCACCACATATTTTTCCCGATGGTTTACGAATCGAAACTGCGACCTTTCGGGTCTAAAACCGCTTCTCTAATCATTAAGCTACGGCTCCCCCTTGATATCGTTTCTGTCCTTGATTGTGTCATGACTCGTCAGCTCTGTCCCTCATGCTGATTCATGGTGGTGTGGTATGTAAATTACATTGATTTTCAGCTGCCATGTTGATGCTGTGATTCATGTATCACATGTGAGCCCTTGTTGTCCGATGAGTTCTATGATTGAATTGCTGCCGGCGATTAAGTGACTGTGACTTGGCATAAAACGGAAAAATCCAGCCAGGAACATATTTCCAAAAGAGAATGAAATGAAAACAAAAAACATTGACTGTCTCATATAGTATCGTGAACTTTGCGATAATTCATCAATAGACTTTGATTACAATTAAAGCTTCGTTACATGCTGAATTTGGTTGAGTTCATTTCAGTTTTTTGTAAATTAAATGATCCACTTCAACTTTAAACCTCATGATAGCCTTTGGTGTTCAATATGTATGTTCTTCCTGTAGTTATGTGTGTTTTCTTTAAATATTGGCATTTCTTCCTACAGTATAAATAAATGCTCAGTAAGTTAACTGGTAAATCAAAGTTGTGATATGTGTGAATGATTGCTTTTCTGATTGATTATATTTGATCTGCAATGGATTGCTAACCGGCTCCAAATGTACCCATCGTCACCTTGGAGTCACCTAGGACTGGCACCAGCTCACTCATGACAACGAGTAATAAGTGTGATATCTACTTGGCGGGATGGATCGGAACAACATTAAATTTAATTCACATTAAGTAAATGCATATATTCACAAAATAACATGTTGGCCTTTAAATTCTTGGATCATTGATGAGAATTAATTCTGGACATGAAACAATTAACAATGTATGGCTAATCTTCATTCATGGTCACACTCTGAGAGGCATTCGGAGTTTTAGGAACTCAACCAAATCACTGAAACACCGAATGTGGAACTTTCCAAAAAAAAAAAAAAAAAAAAAAAACGTGGACCAGCCCCAAAGGTATAATTAAGAAAAAAGAAACACACATATATACACATTTTATATATATATATATATATATATATATATATATATATATATATATATATATATATATATATATATATATATATATATATATATATATATATATATATATATATATATATATATATATATATATATATATATATATATATATATATAATATGCTCATCACAATTAACAATAATAATAATAATAAGACCAGTAGCTTATTTTATGAATGCAAGCCTCAGTATGGCATTATGGGAGTATTTTTCAATAAAGAAAATTTAATGAGCAGCTCAATCCATTTATTGGGGGAAGTGTTCATCAAAAAGAGAAAGAGGGAAAATAAAATAATAAAAAAATCCAATTGAACACCTAAAATTATTCCAACACAGAGAAATTATGTCAATATTTCATAAAGAAAACTGTATTTATTTTATTGTTCAAGGTACATTCTATTTCAAACAATCATTAACTTAACAATATCTTAAATAAGGACTGAATAATATATATATTTATATTTATATATAGTTATTTATTTTCTGAATGTAAAACTGTTCTTTCCATAATATTAACTCGAGCGGACAAAGTAAAATTGTCAAGCTAATGTGATTGAGGATAAAATATTGCACATGGAGTGTGATATGATTCTGACCAAATCATCAGTAGCTCATAGCAAAAAAAAAAAAAAAAAAAAAAAAAAAAAGTAGAAGAAAGAAAAGAAAAGAAAATCACACTGAATTTCAAAGGTGATGTGAAAATGCACAATCCACATAAAAAATTGAAATAGGAAGTGAGAGAGCGAGAGAGAGAGAGAGAGAGAGAGAGAGAGAGAGAGAGAGAGAGAGAGAGAGAGAGATAAAAGAAACAATAGTGGTCTACAGGTCTTCTTCCAAATTTCATTTTGAATCCCAGAACACATTTATAAAATTCAGAATCATATCACGGTAATGCACACTTATTTTGGTTGCATATTGTTTAAAAAAAAAAAAAAAAGAAAGAAAAAACAAAATATCAAAGGTTGTTGGACTCGATACATTATGAGGCATTATACCTCTTGCAATGTAATAGTGAAGGTTACATCACTATCACCGATGCTAGCTCCTATGCTCAGGTTTGCAGTAAAATACATAATGGGACACAATACAGGAAGGTTTGAGTTATTTTTTGAGTGTAACTCAAATCAATTGTAGCATTCGAAAAAGTCCCTTATATTCTTACATCGTACCAATAACCTTTAAATAGTGCTGCATAGAAAAATAAATTAAATATGAAGGTAAGTAATCTACCAATTAACAGGTGACGGTATTCTTCTGTACTTTTGTTCTTTTTTTTTCACTTTTTTTTTTTTTTTTTTTTTTTTTTTTTTAATCCATATATGTATTGATGGGATTGTTGGAGTTGTTTTTTTTTTTTTTTTTTTTTTGTCATTTAAAAACTGCCTCACAAATACAAATAATGTTGACTTATAAAATAAATCCGATACGCTTACATGGCAAGCAGCTATGGAGATATGTTCTTGGGTGTATGAATGTCCTGTCATGTGCCATACCCAAAAACTTCAAGAGGAATCACCTTTCGTTCAATCAAATTTAAATGGCTCCTTACAGAAACAACAGAAATAAGAATCCAGATTGTTAAAGATGTTGGAACTGTCAGTGCTCTCAGTTACAACTGAATCCACCAGTTTCAAGGCCCCGATAAGTGTCAAATTATAATCCGAAAGACGGTACTCTGGGGGATTCCGAAAAGTTCATGTCTGCGCACCATCTTGCCAATCTTCAACTCCATTTCATTTTGTCATCCGCCCTAAAAATACTTCCAACCAAAAACAACGAATAAGGGTCAATATGCATTACACTCACTGTACTCTTTTATGACCCAACAATTTGTTAAAAAATATATTAAAAAAAAAAAAAAAAAAAAAAAAAAAAAGCATTTGGTAATTAAAACAAAAGAAATAATCTGATGGAACCCATTTCATTAGCAGCGAACTACACTCATAGGTAAGATACTCTATAACCTCTCTTAAAGACTAATCTGATTATATATATATATATATATATATATATATATATATATATATATATATATATATATATATATATATATATATATATATATATATACTTTATAATTGTATGTTCACTTTGAAAAAATAAGAATATTTGAAGTTACACAAACACCAATTCTAAGTTATATTTTAGTGTAATGAAATTTGTGTCCAGTATTCCATTGGTCATGAATATATGTATATATTTTCCATAAGGCTCTTTTTTTTTTTTTTTTTTTTTTTTTTGTAAGTAAGGGGCACATGAAGATGAGAAGCCTAAAATTTACTGAGGGCTGTTTGTTCCTCTAGTACTTGAAGATAGTCGGGGGTTCCTTGAAGTTTTGCTTTTAGTTCATAATATTCACTTTTGCGCTGCTCAACAACTATCTTACTGTGGTTTCCCCCTATCAAAGACTTTTTTATTTTTTTGTCATGTGGCTTCTCGGGGTAACGGATCTCAAAACCACTCACCCCTATACTGTTGAAATCCTTTTTGTTGTCCAAGTAGTTGTGGAGAAACAGGCTGGGTTCTCTTCCAGGTAGAAACTCATCCAGCTCATCGATGGTGCTTAATCTTTTCCTGGGGTCCAATGGTAGAGAGTCCTTGTCATTGTCTGCGCTGTTGCGTAAGAACATTTTCGGTCTCTGGGAGTCAGTAAATTTGAAGCCGGAATCTGAGTCTCTGATTCCACAAGTGTGGGCTTTGCTCATGTGCTCAATGGTCTGAGGGATAAAGGTCTCTCCACCGAGGTCGTCATTCTTGTTGCATTTGTGGTTGTGCCTTCTCAATTGGAGTTGCATGGAGCCGCACTCCTGGTTACCAAGCCCCTCCTGCCTCCCGGCGGGCTTTTTGTTTCGTCTGAGCACGAAGATGAGCAGGCAGAAAGCAACAAACACTGTAAGGATCAAGACCACCAGAATGCTCAAAATCATAATTGACAGAGGCACCGGCCCACCAGGAGGTGCCTTGCCAACTCCAGCAGGTGACATTGACGTAGCCAGGGGGGTTGAACTAGTCAAGATAAAAGGAGGCCTGGCTATGAGCTTCGGGCACAGGATCTCGTTTTTCAGCTCCCGCAGCTCAATGTTTGCAAACTGCACTGGGGATGTGCATCTGACCTCCTTGGCAGCCACCCCTTCATTCAGCTTCTCTAACCACAGTTTCAAAGCCACTAAATCACATGAGCATTCCCAGGGATTGCCTTCCAGATCTATCTGAGTGAGGGATTTGAGCTGGTCCAGCACGCCACTCACAGGCAGCGTCATGAAATGGTTGTTCTTTAGGTTTAATCGCGCGAGAGGAACGCCGGCAAAAATATAAGCAGGGAGGCTTCGGAGTACGTTGTTGTTTAAATACAACAGCTGCAAATTTGGCATGGAGTCAAATGTTCCTGCTAACACCTCCTTTATGGCATTGTATTCCAAGTACAAATATTGGAGGTTGTTCAGGCCGAGGAACATTTCCGGGTGAAGCTGCTCCAGCTGATTTCCATTCAGGTATAGTCTGCGGAGGTTGGTCAGATTTCCAAACACACCTTTTTGAACAGAGGATATTTGATTACTGCCCAGGTGTAAGAGATCTAACCCTTCGAACCCTTGGAAGTCAGTCGGGCTGATATGTCTAATGTAATTACCGCTGAGATGAAGTTTCTTCGAATTTGGAGGTTTCGGACTGAGATCGGCCAGGCTCTGGACATTTCTTTCCTGGCAACTTACACTGATACCAAAATCAGACGGATGAGCTTTGCAAGTACAGGGTTGAGGACAAGAGAGAGGAGGGACTCTGGTTTGATAGGACACGATTTGGCCGTTTTTACCCGCTGGAATACCAGCGACAATGCCATTCCCATAGATTCTGGAGGGATTTGTAGTTTTTGGCGCTTTGGTAACTAAGGGTGCTATAGTGGATGGTGCAACGTTCGATATGGTGTGTCCATCATCTGGCTGGGAAGGAGGCATCCTAACATCAAAGTCACTTCCAACTCCCAGAGGGCACAGTTCTTGTTTATTGGTTTCTTTCAAGAGCCGTCCATATAGGTCACTGGGAGTCTCGCATATAGCCTCTCCAATGAAAATGTTATAGGGCATATTCTCCAACCAAGCTTTCAAGGGTAGCAAGTCACACGTGCAATTCCATGGGTTGTCATCCAACTGCAATTCCACTATCCTGCCAATATGCTCTAAAACACCAAGATATGGGAGTTTCTGTATCCTGTTTCCTCGTATATCCAAGTGTGTAAGTGAGGCAAAGCGGAATATGTTCTCAGGCAGACTCTGTATGAGATTGTCATTTAGAATTACAACCTTTAGCTTATGTAATTTGTTGAAGGCTCCCTTCTC